>VDFB02000008.1:221943646-221982586 GCA_007258455.2 Sequoia sempervirens
GTATATACCTACAAACATAGGTATTTTATATAATTATACAAAGGATAGCAATGAAGAGACCTGTGAAGAATCTGGAGATTAGTTGGATGGCTCTCAAGTGAGTTATCAAAAGTAAACAAATTAATAAACTGAATTATTAAAGGATCTTACTTTGAATATAAAGTTTTGTATTGAATCAAACTAAATGATATTTAATATCATGAATAACCAGATCGGTTATGATGTTCTAGAAGGATGGAGACATACTTGGTATAACAATGAAGAGTTTGAACCATTATTTATGAAGAAGATGATTATATGTTCACTTCAAGATTAGTTGCATTCTGTATGGAGTTCTTTAGGAACAAGAACCATAAGAGTAAATGATGGACATTTGAAACTTTAATAAGAAGTATTCTTCAATTTAAGTTTAATAATAGATTATTATACATATCGACATATTATCAGTACTTTTAGATTGAGACTAGGTGTGTCTAGTCGATGACATTGTGTCATCAGTACTAACTAATTACGTATAAAATAGGAGAGTAGTTACTCCCATGGTTAAAAAATAAGGACTTGAGTAAAAGGTAGTTGCCAAGCTCCAAGATGTTACATGAACGTAACTAGGAAGATCTAGTCAGAAAAGTATAACCAATCAAGTCATTTACCGACTTAGTAAGAAAGGACTTGAATAAGAGGTAGTTGCCTAGACCCAAAATGTTGTGAGAATGTAACATGGTTATTCGAGTTAGATGTGTTAAACCTATTTATTTGAATAATCAACACTAGTGAAGTCATCTCTATTGAAAGAGAATCTATTTGAGATAGTTAAACTTCGGTTCAAACCAATAGTTGAGTTAACCACAGGTCAACAATATTTCCAAGTCGAGTTAGAGGTGGGTGAACTTACAACACTGCTTCCTTAGAAAGTGGATGATTATATATAAAAAAATTAGCCAAATTAAGTGTAAAAGTCTCTGCTTGCACTTGTTGGCTCACTATGCTCTAGGTTTACATAACTTTTCAATAGTGTCATGCATAGTTAGAAGGTATCCATAGTTGCATGACTATACTTTTTATGTAGGATACAACACTTGATACTCAGATGGAAACACTAGAGGTTCCTATACTATGCTCCCCGTCCAAGGGTAGGGCCACTTCTAGTTAGGAAGGTGTGTGGGGAACCGTCGGTTTGTGGTTAGAGGTAAAGTGCTTGGGTGATGCTCTCCCTCTTATAGATGACACACTGAGGCTTGTGAAATAGAAGAGTAATCCAAATAAGGATACCTTAACCTTGTTCTCTTGTATATTATGTAAATGTTTATATGATCATGAATTCTATTTATAAACTATATTTGAAAAGATGAGTTTCATTTACATGAATTTTAAGTTATGTTATTTTGATTATGCAATGTTATATGAAATTCTTATGCAACATGCAAATTATATTATTGAAAAAGAAAAAAATAACTTTCTTGTTTTAGGAAAAATGGAATTATTCACTTCATGAGTTAAAACCTAGGTGAAAACTCTAGAGTAAGGATTGTGTATGTTACATGTGCCTTGAATTACATGGCTTGGTGTGGAAAATGTAGATATAAGAGTGCATTATCTAGTTTCATCATCTATTGATAAATATATTACAATGTGCAAGGCTTGTGGCTTAGGTCTTGACCATTGGAATGGGAGTTGTTCTATCGAGGTTAAGGGAAAAGTGATAGTAAAATATCCTTCTATTTGTACTCTTTGTGGTCATGGTTAGACTACTGACATAATAGTTGTAGTGTGGATGTAGGTTAAAATAATATTTTCCTATAACTATTGCATGATGGTTGGTGTTGTTTCATGGTATTAAACCTTAAAATTCCAATCTATTATTAATGTTTTTGGGATTGATGTTTTAGTTTCATATCAACCTTGTTATGGGATCTTGTTGGTTTATCAACTTGATTGCTATATCTCTCGAGGTTCATGTTAAGGACATATCTAGGTTTTTTGTATAATTTTTTGTGATAACACAAAAAGGCATGACCTCCACAAGGTTGCATTTATTGAGCAAAAAATAATAAGATCAATCTTCTTAGCATATACCTCAATGTTCCTCCACTTGATATATTTAATTCTAATAATTGAATGCTATCAAAAAACAAATTCAGACTTTTTAGGGTCTCAACTCGTGCTATCACAAACACTCAAATATTATCCTTAAATATTATAAATGATTTTCCCATTATTTCAATTTTACTAAGATGTCATCCAAAAAGTCCTCTAATACCTTATTCATAAGATCATGGAAGTTTAATGTCCTTCATTTATATGTACCTTCAACATTCTTTAACCCAAAAGGCATGATAACATAGTAAAATGTACCTAAGGTATAGTGAAAGTAGTCTTATATTTATCTTGAGGACTAATCATGATTTGATTAGCCAAAAAATCCACCTATAAATGACAACTCATGTCTAGCAACAAAGTATATACTCATGTCAATATTTAGAAATAAAAATCCATCCTTATGGGATGCTTTTTTAAGATCTTTAAAGTTGATAATAATGTGAATATGACCATCAAATTTTGCAACATATATAATATTAGAGATCTAAGGTGGGTACTCAAATGATCTAATAAATCTATCCTTGAGCATCATTTCTAATTATTCTTTATACATTAAATCAATCTTAGGATGCATCTTCTCAATATTTTGTCTAACAATTTTAGAATTAGACTCTGAGGCAATGTTATGCATCACAATGTTAGGATCAATTCTTAACATGTCATGATATGACCACACAAAGCATCTCCAAATCCCAAAGTTATATATTCATGTTAAATTGTTCATATTGGCTTAGACAATCACCAAATTTCAAGATATATTATTTGTTTTTTGGATTCAATTATATACAGTCATACCAATTTTATAAGTGTATTGCAATCCTCTATAAATGGTTGAGTGAATAAAATATCATGATCACTTTCTAGAGATGGATTATCTTTCTGTTGAAGTATGAACAAACCTCAAATACACGTGGGAATCCTATATCATAATGATATTTAGGTAAATCCTTGTAGACACCCAAGTATTTGGCTAAAGCTTAATCATTCATTAAAATGTTTAAAGGAGGATAAGTATCCATAAAATTATCCTGAATGAGATCCAAATAGGCTAAGAGTAAATCAATGTTGTCACAATTGACTCATGAATACCCAATTCTCTTAATACCATCTTTTTTAAGGATTTTGATAGATTCATGAATAACTTGTTAATTCAAACCTAATCCTTTTCCCTTATAACAAAGCATTTGTAAAAAAATGAATCCTTTACCATAATGAAAGCCAACTTAGATTTTTGTGTAATAAAATAAGAATGTTTCTATATCTATTATGCATTATTGAAGTGCTAAAGTGATAGTTTCTACACTCCTTGTATCATCTATATATTTCATTTCTTCTCCATGTTGTTGTATGAATTTTTAGATGAAATGAATGTTATGGAACGTTAGTGTAGTAGAGTATTTGTTCTTCCCATCATAATAGTTTTGGAAGTGATCAAGTATATTTCAAGGATAAAAAGGAGCATGTTCAAACACCTAGCCTCGATAATATGTGGCAAACAATAACATAACCACTTTGACATGATGGACATAACCACCACTTATGTCATCATCAATGAAAATTGTTCTTTTATACCACAAAATAATGATATATTAAAATGCATTATTTCTCCCTTACTTTATATATTCCTTGTGTTATGACCACATTGATGCTCTTGTTAAGAATTGCATAAGTTTATAATAAAATCCCAATCCTCACAAAGATGCCATTACACTTATTTCACCCAATTAGGACTCACTATTAGGTTTGAGATGTTCTCTTCTATGTCGAGTGCATCTTGTACATTCTCAAGATATAGGAGACATATGTTGGAACATCATAGGTTGGCTATTAAGATAGGGAATGCCATTAAATATAAATTGTAAAATCATATTGATATACATTTTTTATATATTAACAATAAATATCATTGTAATAAATGTTTTTAACTCGTATTATTTCTTGATTACCTTGTCTACACTCAATGTATTAGTATATACTTTTATTTACCTTGTCTACATCCAATATATCATTATATATTTTTATTTACCTTGTCTACATTCAATGTATCAGCATATATTTTTATTTATCTTTAATACCAAATTCAATATTTTCACTATTCATGTGTCTAAATTCATTGTACCCACAACACCTTATTGTGGACCAGATTCATTGTATCATTTTAGTAAATATGTGAAAAGATATAAAATGGGCCAGGTAAGTGGATTTTTTAGTGTTCTCCATTAATGTTCCATTCGCATGTGCCTATTTGGGTTTGCTTGTATTAGTGGCATAGTTCTATCGCTTTGAATATTCCTTCATCATCAAAGCAAGAAAAAATGTTTGGACATAATTTCTATATTTGATCTAAAAGAGTGATAATTTCCCATTAAAATAAAAGGAGAACCCTACGCTTAGCTTAACTAAACTAGGCATATCTTTAAATTGCTTTTGTATTCAAGATGAATTCTCGGGATTTGGAGGTGGGTGTTATATTATATATATAAAAAATGAGACAATGCCAAGTAAGACTATTTAGGAGATTATTAAATATAAATAATAATAAATAAAAAGCTAATTATAATAGTTGTTTATTATGTTTTGTAGAGGAATTAAAGACCATCTTTATGATTAATTTAATTTTTTGAAATCTGAAATGATAGATTAATATCTAATAATTAGATGTTAAATTATTAAAATGAGATGAAATTGATAAAAAAAAATAGGAGGATTGATTTTATTTTATTTATGTATTGTTGTTTATGGAATATTAAAATTGGTTTAGGAGATTAAAATATAATGTAGAGAAGATACAAGGAGTGTAGATGCACATCCTAAGAAAAATAAAAAATAAAAAGAGAATAATGCAACAAACATGAATTAAAGACGACTGTTAAGAACTTAGATAACATTTTTGACATTCAAGATCACAAAAAGTGTGTGTTGAACATAAGGCCATAGGAGTCAGTAAGTTTGTGATGCCTCAAAAATATAAAATATAAGCTTCAAAGTGAGTTAGGCCACTCCTCATATTGATGTGAAAGGGTTGGAAATGGGAAGAAATCAATTTGGTATGATCCCCTCTAGTAGATGTGCCTTTGTAGGTTTGTCAACAAAGTTCAAACATTTATAAGGTCCTAATTGCATATGTCTTATTCTACTGATCAATTTTGATTTTCTTATGCTTTCCCATACTTGTCAATGATGTTATTTTGTATTTTCGTTGAGGTATGTGGATTTGTATTTTAGATTTATATATGTGTATCTATGGATTTGTATGTGTTTGGGATCATGTTGTGTTTTCGTAGTGCTATCATACTTGTCAATGATGTTCTCATGGATTGCAATTGAGGTGTATGAATTATGAGTTTGGATTCACATGCGTGTGTGGAATTATTTATGCTTGGACTCAACAATGTTTCAACTTCATTGTTTCATTATGGCTATGCGAGTTCACCTATACTCATTGAGTTCATCGTTGTGATTATTTAGTACACATTTGGATATCTATATCATACTAGTGTTATACGAATTTCAATTAGAACATGTATATTTTAATATTATCTTATTGGTGGATACGATTGTCCACATTTTTTACCTTGAATTTTTTTAAAAATTTCACATTTTTTAAATGGCATGTATCATCAAGCCAATTTCTTGAAAATTATGTTGGTCTTCCAAGTCACATGTGAGGTCACTGTGTCACCTCAGGTTGGTCAAATTGAAGATGTTAACGTATGTGTCATCAAGTATCATTCATGAGTTTTCTCAATTATTTTGCAATGGTGATATTTTTATCAATCCAAAGTCATCAATTGTAGTCATAGTCACATGCGTTAAAATTCAAGTTGTAAAATCTTGTCGACTTAATTATTTATACAAAATGATTAAAATATCACAGTGGTGGAAATACATGTTTTCCAATATAATTTGACAAGTTTTATAGGACATTCAATGTGCCAACATGACTGGTTTTAATATAAATTTTAATCCAAGTGCAATTATAAGTATTTCATAGCTGTGAATTTATAGTCATTTTAAGTTCAACATATGATCATAATTTGATTTTAAAGTGCAAATATATTAAATTTTTTAAATTTGAACTACATGATTAATTAAAAAATTTAATCAACAAAAAATTAGAAGTTTGGGAATATGTTTATAGTTGTGATGAAAAGACAATTATAACTAGGTGAAGTTAATCAAGTGTCTTGAGGAGAACATTATAGTACACATCTCCTTTAATTAGCTTGATTGTGTACTCTTTGTTTTCTAGAGGAGGTAGATAATTTGATAGGGAAAAATTACGTTTTCAAGTATAATATCATCCTTGTCAAGGCTTGGTGCTATTATGGAAGTTGTATCTAGGGTGCCCATCATGTGATTATTTTTCATGCTTTAGAGACCTTCATTTTGTGCATGTTTCATGTGTTTGATAAATATTTTAGTGGGCCTGTGGAGGTCTTGAATTAGTTTTTGGAATTTTTTGACAACCTTGATTGGGATGGCCATTGTGATGCAGGAGAATCCACAGTCATCGGTAATCTTGCATCAACCAAAATTATTTCCTTTCTTTGTTTTGTATTTTCAATAAGGGCTTTAATGTGTGGGGAATTAATTATTTTATTTCTAAATATTGTAATTTCCCCCTATGGTATTTTGTAATTGTAATTTCGGAGGTGAATTTACTTTGGTAAATGTTTCTAGAGCAACCTAGAGGAATATTCCATCCTAGGTGTCCATTTCAAGGTGGGGACCACTCATCAATGTATGTCCTTACATGTTGATTTGTATGATTTGCATGCTCTTGCATGTTTGGGCACCCAACTTTGCATGTTGGTACATATTCTTTCATTGAACCGTTGGAGCTGTCGGAGTTCATAATGAAGTACACCGAATTGACCAAATTTGATTGGCCGTGGTTTAGGTGCCCATGTGAAGGCCATGTGAGCATTGAGTAATTTTTATTATTTTATGATTTATTCTCCAAATGGGGCGTGGGTTTTCCAAGGAGGTGTTTTGCTTGTGGTTTTGGAAAACCATAATGGTTTTTTCTCATTCACAAGTCTATATATTCAAGCCTTGTCATCTGGGAAGATGTCTTTGGGAGTTTTTGCAGGTTGAGATGGGGAGATGTTGCTAAATTGAAGAGAGGATTTGAAGACTCCATTGTTGCAATTTTCTATTTACATAGAAGCTCATGTTTTAGGGAGCTAGTGAGCTCCATATTTTGGGAGATAGTGAGCTAGTGAAGTCCATGTGAAGGGATCTTGAGAGCTTCAGTAGAAGAAGGGTTGAAAGAGATGAGGAAGAAATTTTTGTTGCAGGTTTGAAGGTGTTTGGAAAACAACAAACAAACTTGAAGGTTGCAGGTTTATTGCAGTAGTGATTTTCATTGAAGATTGCAGGTTGAAGGAGCTAGAGCCTTGTGAAAGAAGTTGGATTAAAGGAGAACATTTTTGTATTGATCTTTACTATTGTAAATCAGATTTATATTAGTTTTGTAATGGCTTTCATCAACCCACATGGCTACAAAATAATGTATTTTCATAAATTCTTTGTTGTGATGTAATTGAAGGAGAGTTTGAATGAGAAGCCAAGACATTTCTTGCAAATTTGTGTGTTATTTCAAGAATTTTTGAGTTGCATAGTTTGTTGTTGTGAGTTTGTGAGTGGGGGTTGGTTTTCCCTTACATCAGTGGTATCAGAGCAAGAGTACTTGAGTGTGCAAGCAGAAGCACCGATGTGAGATAGTTTACACTAGGACCTAGGGGAAGAGAGTGTTGAGGATTTGTAAACAGATCGTCGAGTGAGGTAGTTTACATGTGTAGAACCTGAGGGTTTTGAAACTTATGTTAAGTATTTGTTAGGCCTTAAGGATGGAAAAGAGGAAGAATAAAATGAATTTTTTCATTGGATGGATTCTAAGGATTCCCAGACTTGAGAAAATTAGAGAGAGACTTCAAAAAAATAGAGAAGAATATGTGAGGGTTGAAATGATAAAGATGAAGCAACATCTAAAAGAAATGGAAGCAGAGATTGAAAGGATAAAACAAGAAGACAGGAGAGTTGGAGGTAATTGTGATTATCTTTCTAATGATATTTTTTATTGCAGGAAATAAAGATGATGCAATAGTGTGTCATGCATGTGGTGCAAAAGAAGAAGAAGAGGATGAATATGAATAAATTGATGAAACTAAAGCAGGTTGTATGTGCAAAAGAAGAGGTTGCAACAAAAATTGATATGATGGACTTTGAATGTCCTAAGTATGATGAGGTGATTGACAAGGAAGGAGAAGATATCCTATTGAGAGGAGATAAAGAAGATAGAAGAATTATTTGTAGCCAAAGAAAGTGTAGCAATTGTTGTAGATGAAGATGTTATTGTAGTGATAGAGCTTGAGTTGGTTGCAACAAATAAAGAGGGTAAAGAAGATTTACTAACAATAAAAGAAGAGTGGCTTGTAAAACTTATCGATGGAGATGAGAAGATAAATATTACAGTGAAGGATGAAGAAGATGATGCTGGAGTAGAAAAGAAGGATGAGGTAAATTTCGATGATGATTATTTACCTTCTATAGAAGAGATTGCAATTGTAGAAGATGAAGTTGTAGTCCCAAATTGGTATGTGGATGTTACATGTTTATGTATAGAGGTTGTAGATGATGGTGTAGGTAGAACTTGGTGGAGATGGTCAATTTGTGGTGGGTTGGATCCCACAAAGAAGGAAAGAAGGGAAGAATAGATGTGGCAAAGGAGGATCGTCCATGGTGGATGTAAGTCCATAAGAGGAAGCAGGAATAGAGTACACACTTGGTGGAGGAGGATGACAAGTTTCCTGACTAAGTGTTGGAAGAGGCGGAGGAAGAAATTATTCTATCTAATTTAGTGACAAAGTTTGTTGAGGATTGCTTGCAATCCAAAAGGGTGGTACTATCACTCAACTCCATTTTGTGAATTCATATTCATAAAAAATTTCCTACCTTGGGTGTCTGATGCAGGAGAATCCATGGTTATCGACAATCTTGCATCAACCAAAAATATTTTCTTGCTTTGTTTTGTATTTGTTGTACCCCAAAATTAAATTTTTTGTTACACTTAGACATTTTGAAGAAATGAGTAAAAGTCTTGTTAAATCAGTCAAAAAGGTCAAAATTTGGGTGTGTATGTCTTGCATGAGGGGTCAAAATGCAAAATTTTCAAAATCTGACGATCTGGGTTTGCTCAAAGCAGCTTAATCTACAAAACCTAGATCTCAATTTTTCATCCCTACTTTTTAGGAAAATTGTTATTTTTAGAAATTTTCTAAAAATAGTAACTTTTTATGGGTTTCTCTCGAAACGGATACTGGCAAAATTTTCTAAAAATAGAAATTCGGTCCGCCAAGGTCCAAACTGATTTTGATTTTCTCAAAATACTTCCATATCAGGCTGGTGCTGTCAAAATCTCAAAATAATTAGTTTCGCCCTAGTGGGTCTATTCTACTTTTTCAGAAGCATATCAGGAGCTCCGAAGTCATCAATGGAGGTCAGTCGGCTGCCAGGTGTCATATTCAATGATCAAGCATCAAACAAAAGACGAAATGAACATGCATGTTGAATGAAGAAGGAAGGTGAAATCTCCCAGATTTTGACTAAGTCTGCTTGTCATGGGCGCCCCAGGAGAGAATAGGCGCCCATCTTTTTAGGGTACCATATGATGGAATTAGGGTTTTAGCTCTCAGTCAAAGTTATTCAGAACCCTCAGCTTCGCAACAAGTCAGACAGTGCAGTCAACGGATCATCCAATCACCCGGAATTCGATATCAAACAAAGAAGTTCCAAATAGAAGATAGAATGAAAATCATGAAGATTTTTGAAAAGTTTCTAAGTCTGGAGCAAATGGGCGCCCCTGAAGGAGAAAGGCACCCAAGCTTTTGGAGGTCTAAACAGATGAATTTTCTAGTGCAGCTTCTAGCATGACTTCTCCAGAATAGATCAAGCTTTTCAACGAGATCACGAGCACATCAATCTAAGTTGGCAGTCACCAGATGTAGCAACCAGAACAGAAGATTTAACAGAGCCAAAGTTGAAAGCAAAGAAGAAAAAACCAAAAATGGCTAACTCTAGTGAAGTTGGGCGCCCCAGCTTGCCAGGGGCGCCCAAGCTTTTGGTGCCTCAAATTCAACTTTTTGGCAAAGAGATCCCCAGAAGACCCCTCTCAGAATCTCCTCAGCTTCGCGACAAGCCCAACCGTCAGTCAATCCGAGCTCCGGATCACCAGATCAAGCGAGATCATCTATAGAAGTGAAAGGATGAAGAAATAAAAATAAAAATGGCTAAGTCTACTTAAGATGGGCACCCCTGGAGAGAAAGGGCGCCCAAGATTTTGAGCCCTGAGATGTTAGAATTTGCAGAAACAGCTTCTAAGATCACTTCGTCAGTTTCAGTCAAGCTATCCAATGGAGTTGACGGTCAGTCGATCGGATCAGCGTAGCTCCCGGAATCAGGATTTCATCAGAAGATTAAAGGGAAAAGGAAGAACTTGAAAATCATAAAAATGGCTAACACTGTGAAAGTTCGGAGCCCCTGGAGGAAATGGGCTCCCATGAATTTGAAGGTCGAAACGAAGTTTTTAGCCAGAGGTGCCTCCAAAACAATCTTCTCAGAATCAGTCAGGCTACATGATGAATCATCCAGCTCATTCTTCGGATCAATCTAGAAGTCAGAGATCAAGGTCAAACCAGGGGTCAAAATGGAAGAAAAGTTGAAAATTCTCAAAAAGTGGCTAACTCTGGAGAAAATGAGCGCCCCTAGCCAAGAAGGGCGCCCAACTTATCATAACTTAGTCAATTTTCCAAAATTTCAAAATTGCAAGTTGAAGTGAATGTCCAAGTTCGATGCATGAGAAGGTTTTAGGGTTTACATGGATTAAAACAAAAGAAAGCAAAGTTATTTCAAGCCTTAAATCTATTTAACACATCTCTTCCCTTCAATTTTCATCATTTTTGCAGGTGGCTTCCAAAGAAGAAAAGTGAAGCAGCAACTTTGAGGTTTTATTTCAAGATACAAGAGCTCAAGGTTGCTGATTTTTATGAATAATTTTCAGACCAGCAACATAAGATCTTGCTTTTTCATCCAGAAGATCAAATTTTAGGAGAAGATCAAAAATTTCAATTTTCAGCCTTCTAGGTCTGCTCAACTCGTTCTTTTGAAGAAATTTTCAAGAAATTTTCATCAAGTTGCAGTAGCTGCTTATTATTTGCATGTCAGTGAAATCTTCAGGGTTTGCAAATTTGGATCATTTGGGTCCTCTCCAAACAGTCTTCTGAAGAAAACCCATATCACAGCTTTTTCAAGAAAATTTCAAATTCTAGGGTTGGCTGCTTTTTTGATCAGCCATCAGTGTTTTTCAAATATGATCAACTGGGTCCATTTCTAATTGTATTCTGAACAAAACCCAGGTGCCAGCTTTTTCTGTGAAAAATTGAAGAAATTAGGGTTTGTTGCTTTTTCAGTCAAAATTCAAGATTTTCAAAAACGAATGATCTAGGTTGTCTTGCAACGAAGTTCTGAGCAAAACCCATATCTCAAAAAAAAAATCCAAAAATTTGTCCGTTTGAAGACGAAAAACCAGCATTCTAAAAATAGAAAGTTGCTCAAAACTTGTTTGAACATAGGCGAGTTTGCAGTCATTCTTCAAGGTTTTCAATATGGAGAACACTCCCCTCGAGTTTAAGACTAAATCGGCACTATATCAAAACCTCATCATCTCAGCTGAAGAACACAAGGAGGTGTGATATGAGAAAAATGAAAGGTATCAGAAAAGAGTTGTGCAATATTCTTCCATTGGAAATCAAAAGTATCAGAAGCATCAAGTTGCAGAGCTACCAAGTTATCAATTAGTGCAATATTCTTCCATTGGAAATCAAAAGTATCAGAAGCATCAAGTTGCAGAGCCGCCAAGTTATCAATTAGTGAGTCAACTTTTTAGGCAGCGATGTTAGAACTCATAAAACAGTTGAAGAAGTGAAAGATTCTCTAAGTTTGGTCACAAAAGGCGAAGAGATCTTGGAGAATCAAAATATTGCCTTAGACAGTACCAATGCACCTGACCGGGACAGAGTTTCCTACTTTTTAGCGGATATGATTGAGATTTAAAGAAACTTTCATCTAGAAGCTTTCTTTCTATTCTTGGAATGATCCTTATCCATTCTTTGAGAAGAGAAAGAAGATAAGATGTAATAGTTGGCGTTTCCCGCTTTTTTTGCTTTCTAGGGTTTTAGATGTTATCTTCTTTCTAGATTTAGTAATAAATCTTGCTTGCTGAGCAAGCCCTAGATTGTGAAAGCGAGGAGATTTTAGGGTTCCCTACTCCTCTGCTTCTCTATAAATAAGAGCCTTTTGCTCATTTAGTTTCTTTAACCATGCTAGTAATAACAAAACACTGAGCCTATTTTGCCTTCTATTTGTTATTGAAGTGTCGTTCAATTGTGTTGTGATAGCAAATTGTTGAGCCTCTTTAGCCAACAAGGAGTTAGTGTGATTGTTGTTTCTATTGTGTAAGAATAAGATTGCAAGCCTCTTTAGCTGCAATTTCTTATTCCAGGCATGTTAGAAGTGAGTTTTGTTCCAAAAGTTCGAGTAATAAAATCATGAGCCTCCTTTGCCTTGATATAAAATCTCAAACTTTCGTTATCTGTGTTTTACTTTTATGATCTTGATTCCAACTTACAGTGAATTGTGTAGGTGTTTGTTGAGAGAGAGATTATTGAAGTATTTTGTCAGAAAATCTACCTTGTTCATTTCTAGTTTCTCTTGCTATGCTTTTTACTTGAGAAGTTAGAAACGTCTTTAGTTTAAGTTAGTCGTAGTTGAAGTTCTTAAATTAGAAAATCTCAGCTGCGGCGTTTGTGTTTTATAAACCTTGTGCTCTAGCTGATCAAAAAGATAGGCAACTTAGTTTTAGTTTACTTTCTTGAACACCATCAGCAAGAGGGAGCTTCCCCTCCTAATTTGAAGAGCAGTTTATTTGTGCATAGCTGTCCGTTTCAAATACGCATACCAGAGGTGCGAATTTAAACGCCAACATTATTTTCAATAAGGGCTTATGTGTGGGGAATTAATTATTTTAATTTCCAAATTATAATTTTCTCCTATGGTAATTTGTAATTGTAATTTTGGAGGTGAATTTACTTTGGTAAATATTTCTAGAGTAACCCAGAGGAATATTCCATCCTAGGCATCCATTTCAAGGTGGGGACCACTCATCAATGTATGTCCTTGCATGTTGATTTGTATGATTTGCATGCTCTTGCATGTTTGGGAACCCAAGTTTGCATGTTGGTGCATATTCTTTTATGGAGCCATCAGAGCTGTCAAAGAATAATGAAGCACATCAGATTGACCAAATTTGATTGGCCATGGTTTAGGTGCCCATGTGAAGGCCACGTGAGCATTGAGTAATTTTTATTATTTTATGGTTTATTCTCCAAATGGGGCATGGTTTTCTAGGGAGGTATTTTGCTTGTGGTTTTGGAAAACTATAGTGGTTTTTTCTCATTCACAAGTCTATGTATTTAGGCCTTGTCATTTGGGAATATGGCTTTGGGATTTTTTGCAGGTTGAAATGTGGAGATGTTGTCAAATTGAAGAGAGGATTTGAAGACTCCATTGTTGCATATTTCTATTTGCATAGAAGCCCATGTTTTAGGGAGCTAGTGAGCTCCACATTTTGGGAGATAGTGAACTAGTGAAGTCCATGCGACGGGAGCTTGAGAGCTTCACTAGAAAAAGGATTGAAAGAGACCAAGAAGAAACTTTTGTTGTAGGTTTGAAGGTTTTTGGACAACAAACAAACTTGAATGTTGTAGGTTTATTACAACAGTGGTTTCTATTAGAGATTGCAAGTTGAAGGAGCTAGAACCTTGTGAAAGAAGTTGGATTGAAGGAGACCATTTTTGTATTCTTTTCCATTTAAAATCAAATTTCTTAAATTTGTAATAATTTTCATTAGCCCACATGGAGGCAAAACAATCTATTTTTAGAAATTCTTTGTTATGTAATTGAAGGAGAGTTTGAATGAAAGCCAAAAAGACATTTCCTATACATTTTTGTGTTATTTCAAATATTTTCTAAGTTGTGTTGTTCGTTGGTGTGACTTTGTGAGTGAGGGTTGGTTTTCCCTTACATCGCATTGTGTTAGTTTGTGTCTCTTGACACATTTTTCATCACTTGTAAATATGATTTTGGAACCACTCAAAAATATGGAGACAAGCTACTTCTTGTTAAAGCCTTCCTTAAGGCTTGCCAGATTGTATATGCAATTTATTTAGGTGGTCAAAACAATCAAGACTAGTATTTTATATCATTCATTTCAATGTTATCAATACATTATAAACAAGGAATAATCTTGGAGGTAGTGTAAGTATAAGTTATTTATATCGATTGGTAAGATGGTTGTTGGCACCCCATCAAGCACTGAGATAGTTCCATGTGCCTCATAATTGGTAGATAAGATGGTTTTGAGCACCCATTGGCCATTAAAATTATAATGTCAAAAATTGCATCGTATGCAATTTTTTATTGCATAGACCCCCCTTTAGATTAATTAAATTTGATAACGCAATACCCCTTTTGTCCAACCTTAATTTTGTCCTTACCCCTTTCATTCTCGATCGTTAAAGTAAACTTTTGTCATGAACGACTACGTGTTATGCATATGTCTACGCATCACATGAACATCCTAAAATGATTCATGACTACATTCTCATTAAGATGGAGATCAACAAGTTGATTAGATTGAATTTCAACCATGAAGGTGAGCCAATTAGACCTAGATTTGCATCTTTTAGAGTGTTGGAATGAATTGTAATTGATTTGCTTTGATTAACCTAATTAGACTACGTGCCCTAATATGAAAAATGCAAGATTTTGGTCATTAAAAAATTGAAACAAAGATTTACAGGCATGCCTAGGAAGGGCAGAGTGATGTGTACCTATCCTAAAATTTTGGTGTTAGCCTCACTATGAGGATAGAGTCACCCAAGGAGTCTGGGTCCTTGTAGGGGTATCTTGCTCTGCTTTTCCAACCCTCTAATGGTAGATCTGAGATCCCTGTCGAATAATTTTGTAGGTGAATTTCCATGAGTTGAAAAGGTATATGGTTTTGAATGCAACAATGGATGAATGATCTTCATGCTTCCTTCAATTATATTCAAATGTGAAATCTACACATTCAAAGAGAGAAGAAATGTTGTGCCATTTAGGGGCTTTCCTTAGTCAAACCTTGTGTTAGTGTTTCTACTTCCACAATGGCAATACTAATGATGAAAATGGATAAATGGTAGGAAGGAATGATGAATCAACAAAGTGGTGCAACTCACCACCCTTTAATGGCTTCCTTGAAGGACTGAAGTCATGCACATCACTTCAAGGTCTTGGATCTTGTTTACTTGAACATTTGAATTCCTTGGAGACCTACAATAAGGGTTAGCCTTCACAAACAATGATAACATGAACATACATAAACTAACATAGGATTTGGCATGATGCTTGGATCTTGAATTGCTGTAATAAAGCTTTGAAATTCTTCTCTTGACTTGCTTGATAGTTCTCTTGATCATAAGTTTTCCAATAGTTTTTTATATGATTTTAAATGATACAATAACCAGGTATTTATAGGTATTTATTCAATTTCTCACAAATTAGATTCTAATAGTTGGCATTTACAAGTTGAATTTCAAATGATAAAATGTTGACACCAACATATTCAAATTTGGATCTTGAAAAAATAGGGGGATTCATACGCCCAAGGGCATCCTAGTTCTGGCCCTATTTTCTAAAAAATAGGGTGTCGGGGATAAAAATTAAATAAATGAATTTGTTCAATGCTTGCAATTTCCTGGAAAATCATAAAAATAGGCTACAAAATACATAATTTAGGAAATTAGGGGGTCAATTAGGGTTAATAATTTAGGAGGAATAAAACATAGTGTGAAATTGTTGAGGAATACAATTTATGATGCTACATTTAGCCCCCACTTTAGTGAGTATGAATTTATGCTCAGACTCACAGTAAAGTAGAAAATCAATGTCAAGAGGGGTCTGATTGTCCAAATGTTGAAGAGATAGGATGACTAAGGATCAAGGAGGAGTGCACAAGCCCCCAAAATCTAAGATCCTATAGCAAGACAACATAAGCACAAAGGAACACACACATGTGTATAGTCGTAAAATTGCACCCCTTGCAATTTCATATACATTTTTGTACCCGCTTTAGTGTCCACTCTCTTAGAATTTGTGTAGGCTCATTTTATCCCCTACAATAGCCTTTTTCCCTTTTCGGGATGCTCAAAACCCCTTTTCAGTAGCTACCCTTGCGTGTTAGCTTTGCATTAGACTTTGTGCTTTCCCCGTTTGTGTTGTTTTATAGCATGACGTGTTTAGACACTAGCACGCCACGTGGACATCTGCATGCCACACTAGCGTCCTGCAATGTTTCAACATTCAAATGACCATTTTAGTGCATGTTTTCCACTTGTCATCTCCCTTGGTCAGTGGTAACAGCTTGAGATGCCTTGTAACCGCCCGAGAAGCTTCCTTTTGCTTCTCTTCTCTCTTTAAAAGGTGTCGTTTCAATTCACTTGTGCTCTCTAGCTCCATTCTTCCAAGTGCTTCTAGCTTCACTCTAGCTTCATTCCAACTTCTAGCTTCCTCTTCCACTTCTTGGCACCGCCCTTTGCAACACTCTCAAGCTTTCACAAGCTCATTACAACAACACTCTTGGCTCTTGTAGCTCTATTGCTCTCTTCATTTGGACTCCTTAAGCCTTGCAGCTCTATCTCCCTTTCCTCGTGCTTGCAAGCATCCTGGGATTCTATATCCCCTATCATTTGCATCTCTACTTTGTGATATGGGTTCTCCTCCTCGAGCGGGGATTGCTTTTATCACCTCTTTTGTGATACGAGATCTCCTCCTTGAGCGAGGATTGCTTTTATCACTCATACTTGGTCGTGCGGGTTATAATCTTCAAGCGGGTTTTTCTTTCACCACACTCTTTGTCAAATTTTCTCTATCTATCTGGCTGTTCGTGGAGGTGGGAACACCAAAACTAGGGTTTGACTAAGGAAAACCCCTATATAGCCCCAACAATTTCTCCAGATATCACACATGCAAGTTTCAAAGACATTCATTTGCTGGAGGTTTCATCACTTACATGGTTGTGAGCATTTCCTTTCTTCTTCTTATCTTTATCATTTCTACTTCACTTTTATTTTAGTTATGTTATATTCTATTGCTTTCTCACATTCCAATATCTCTTAGCAATTAGAGTAGAAGTAGGCATTCTGTTGTTTTTCTGTGATATTCTTTCTTTCTGGTCCGTACGAGATGCTAGCACGCCTCTGGGATGCAAACGCACTGCGTTGTCATCTGTAACCCGTGCTACTACCCTTTGGCTGAGAGCTTCTCAATTTGTCCTGAAAATCTTCGTGACTTGCTCTTTCTGATTCTAGAACTCTCGTGCTATTCTTGAGGTAGTTTAGGGAAGTTTTCCTCATGAGGCTCTCTAAATGAAGAGAAGTGGTGAGTAGCGAATCCCCCTTCTCTACATATTGGTGAACCCGATGTGAAGAAAGGAAAACTAGGAATTTATTTACCCCTACTTGGCAGGGTCATAACTTTTGACTCGGTGCTCGGAATTCAGAACCGTTTGCACCGTTGGAAAGGTTTCCTAGAGAACTAGTGTAGTCCCTAAAATACTATGCCTTTGGCAGTATTTTAGGGACTATCACAAGTTCTAACCTCAAATTATGCTCTGAAGACCTCTGAAAATGCAAATTACTAGAACTTAGAAAGTACCAAAAAAAAGAAATTCTAGATTTTTCAGTTTTTCTTAGTTCTTTCACCAAAATGAATTTAATATATTCTTTTATTAGTTCAGTATCTAGTTTTATTCAAAATATTAGTGATGTTCCATTTCATGCATGTGATGGTGTCTTGGCTTTGCCTATGTCACTTGATATCTTTGATCCTTCTCACGAAAGTCCTCTTGCTTTAGAGGATATTTTGTTGCAAGAAGATGAAACCATTGATACTTTTCTTAATGTTACTCTACCTTCTATTCATTCCAATGCACTCTCTTTTGGAGATGATGCAATTGTGAATAATAAATATCCTCTCCATTCCAATGCACTCTCTTCTAGAGATGTTACATTGGTGAATGATGAATCTCATCTTTGTTCTGATGCACTCTCTTCCAGAGATGATGCATTAGTGCATGATGAATCTCCTTCCACATTTTATCCTATTTGGATCGATGTTGAGAATATGTCTTCAAGTAATTATTCTACTAGTTGTGATGATTCTTTAAATGTAATCTATGTCTCTACTGCCCCTCAAAGGCCTAAGAGACTGGTAATTTACATGACTCTAGCTAGTCCTTCTCCTAAAAGGATTTGTTCTATTGATGGTGTTCCATTTGATGGGTGATTCTCCTTATCTTTCTACGGCTCCCTCTTACAGAGCGGTAGCCCATACTTATAAGAATGAATGAATGAACAATCAAACCTTCCTCAATCTCCTAAACCTACAACTAAAGGACCTAATGATTATGATCTTGTCGAGCAACTTCAAGTTACTCCAACTAAGATCTCACAGTGGGACTTGCTTCAGTCTCCTCCAGTTTACCAAGGTATGCTTCAGGAGGCCTTGCAAAAGATCCTCTTGCCTTCTTCTGCTAGGCTGACAAATGTTGATGCGTCGATAGCTCATATTCGTGTGGACTTGCCAAATATTATGTTATATCTGTAGGAACTCCCGCCTCTGGAAGTACTGAAGCAACCAGATCCTATGATGATTATAGTTAACATTAATAAAATTGGTATTAGACGTACTCTCATTGACACCAGCTCGGTGCTTAATGTATGTAGCATTGATCTATTGCCTAAGTTTAATATTGATCCATCTTCTCTTATGGCTTCTTCTATTGACATTCATGGGTTCAATAATGTCGGTCGACAAGCCCTAGGCATGATAGTATTGCCTTTGAGGTTGGGACCCGTTACTGTACCCACCCTTGTATATGTTATGTTAGAAAAATTACCATATAACCTTCTTCTTGGTAGACCGTGGATTCATGCTATGGGTGCAGTCCTGTCTATCTTGCATAAATCAATTAAGTTTATTTGCAATAATCAAGTAGTCACAGTCAAGGTTGACCCTGATGCTATGCACTTATGTGAGATGGTAGCTGCTGGTCAGGTTTTGATTGTGCCTACTCTTATTCCTTTAGTATCTTCTAGTGTGTTGATGTTTACTCCAACAGTACCTACTACAAAGGATACTCTTGAGATAGATGTCCTTGAAGAAGATCCTTCTAAAGCAAGAAATCTTAAGTCTACTTCTTCTACCTATTCTAAAGAAAATGCATATCTTGGTGATGATTGGGGTTCCTTAGACTTTATAGATTCCTTCATTAGGAAATATAAAGTTAACCCAATCCACTTAGACCTTTCGATAACTTCATCCATACCCGCTATCAAAGATGGTTACTCTTCTGTATCACAAGGTAATGTGAGAAATAGTTGTAATATCCTTAATACTGATCCTCCTCCTTTTGAGGAAGATGACCACACTTCTATTAAAAAGGTTAATGTTGGTAACACTGTCAGGAAAGATGATGCCAATCTCATAGAGGAGTATGATCCCCATTACTGGAATAATATTCTCCATGAAGATCCTCCATTGTCTGCTATCTTCATATCTTCTTGTGAGCAATTGATTCTTTCTCCACAAGAGAAAGGATTGCTTCCTGCTCCTCATCCTTTATCTAAGCAAGAGCGTATTTTGTTGCGACTTCTCAAAGCCCAGTTGATTACTCTTCCTTCTCCTACACGCAAGAAATCTCATGAACATGATAAAGAAAAACATTATTTCTATGCATACCATCGAGTGCTTGGCCATTCCACTAGTGAATGCAAGGCTTTGAAAGATGAAATATGACAAATTTGTGATTTTGATGCCATCAAACTTTCATTTGATTGATACACCCACCTTTTCTTTGCATGAAAATAAATATCGAGGTCTACCTCTATCCTGTATGTTTTGAATATCTTGCATGGTTCTCCTCCCCTGTATGCTGGGGGTAGTGATAACTTGTTATGGAGATGTGCGTCCTTCTTAAGTACCCCCTCTATTCTCTTTGTCTTTCAAATAGAGCGTCCCTTGAGTGGACCCTTTTCTTTTCAAGGGTTCTCGAGGGACCCCCTGTGAAAGATTTTCTCTCAAATGAATTCTTTGGTGTCTAGCTTGGGGGCAGCCTGACTAGACCTCGCCTTTCAAATAGTGTGTCCCTTGAGTGGATCCCTCTTATTTTGAAGGGTTCCCAAGGGACCCCTTTGAAAGCTTTCCAATCTATCAATGGTTTGTGTGACTATTCGCTTACTTGCCTATGTGGCTTGTAGGTCTGCGGGTTAGTAAGGCACTTTCTGGGTATCCTTAATGCGAGAGATCTCGGAGGACATCTTCCTTGTAGGTCTGCAGGTTTGTAAGGCACTTTTCTCGGTTTCCTTCATGTGAGAGATCTTGGAGGACACCTTCCTTGTAGGTCTACGAGTCTGTAAGGTGCTTTTCTAGGTTTCCTTCATGTGAGAGATCTTGGAGGATACCTTCCTTGCAGGTCTGTGGGTCTATAAGGTTCTTTTGTGGGTTTCCTTCATGTGAGAGATCTTGGAGGACACCTTACTTGCAAGTTTGTGGGCCTGTGAGGCACTTACATTCTTAAATTCTCTATTCTCTTTTCTTTTGTATATACTAGATCGAAGATCTACAACTTCTTCGTCCTGAGTCTATGCCCTCCCTCTCTTCATTTTAGAATTCTTCTGTGTGATTTTTTTCAATTTGGGGACATCGCATAGTACTGAGACAACCTTTTAAATCGAGGTCTCTTTCACTTTGCTGACTCAAATCCTTTAGTTTTTTATGTTCTAACATTGTTGTATGGTGTAGGTTTTTCTTGTCTAATGTATTTGTTTTGCAGGTCTTCAACCTAGGGGCATGCTTCCGTGATTCAAAGGGTTATCTATTTCCTCTACAGTATCCTTTTGGCATATGATGTTATATTTATGTTTAGTAGATTTCCTTTAGCGTGCATATTAGCATAGATTCATATGCCCGCTAAAGTGGGGGAAAAATGTATAGTCGTAAAATTGCACCCCTTGCAATTTCACATACATTTCTATACCCGCTTTAGTGTCCACTCCCTTAGAATTTGTGTAGGCTCATTTTAGCCCCTGCATCAACCTTTTTCCCTTATTGGGATGCTCAACACCCCTTTTCAGCAGCTACCCTTGCGTGTCAGCGTTGCATCAGACTTTGTGCTTTCCCCATTTGTGTTGTTTTGTAGCATGACATGTCCAAATGTCTTCCTGCCACGTGGACGTCTACATGCCACACTAGCATCATGCGACGTTTCAATGTTCAAATGATTGTTTTTGTGCATGTTTTCCACTTGTCATCTCCCTTGGTCGGTGGTAACGGTTCAAGATGCCTTGTAACTGCCCAGGAAGCTTCCTTTTGCTTCTCTTCTCTCTTTAAAAGGTGTCTTTTCAATTCACTTGTGCTCTCTAGCTCCATTCTTCCAAGTGCTTCTAGCTTCACTCTAGCTTCATTCCAACTGCTAGCTTCCTCTTCCAGTTCTTGGCACCACCCTTTGCAACACTCTCAAGCTTTCACAAGCTCATTACAACAACACTCTTGGCTCTTGCAGCTCTATTGCTCTCTTCATTTGGATTCCTTAAGCCTTGCAGCTCTATCTCCCTTTCCTTGTGCTTGCAAGCATCCTGGGATTCCATATCCCCTATCATTTGCATCTCTACTTTGTGATACAAGTTCCACTCCTCGAGCGGGGATTGATTTTATCACTCATACTTGGTGGTGCAGGTTCTAGTCTTGAAGTGGGTTTTTCTTTCACCACACACTTTATCCATTTTTCCCTATCTATTTGGCTGTCCATGGAGGTGGGAACACCAAAAAAAGGGTTTGACTGAGGCAAACCCCTATACATCCCAAAAAATTTCTCCAAATATCACACATGGAGGTTTCAAATACATTCATTTGCTAGAGGTTTCATCACTTGCGTGGTTGTGATAATTTCCTTTCTTCTTCTTATCTTTATCATTTCTACTTCACTTTATTTTAGTTCTGTTATATTCTATTGCTTTCTCATGTTCCAAGATCTCTTAGAAATTAGAGTAGAAGTAGTCATTCTATTACTTTTTTGTGATATTCTTGCTTTCTGGTCCGTACAAGACATCAACGCACCTTTGGGATGCCAGTGTGCTACACTATCATCCGTAACCTGCGCTGCTGTCCTTTGGCCGGGAGCTTGTCAAATTTTCTAGAAAATCTTCGTGACTTGCTCTTTTTGATTCTAGAACTCTTGTGCTATTCCTGAGGTAGTTTAGGGTAGTTCACCCCGTGAGGCTCTCTGAATGAAGAGAACTCGTGAGTAGTGAATCCCCCTTCTCTACAACATGTATGAAGTGCAACAAGATAACTTACATAAACATACATGATGAAAAAGATGAAGCATACATGATGACAACACATGACATAACATAAATATAGATGATAATAAAATGAACACAAACATGATGAAAACACCATGCAAACATGAAGAATACACATAAGAGACACAACAAAACACAAGGCTAGTACTAAAAAAAGTATTAAAGTCAATAAGGCAAAGAGACCTCAGTCTAAAATTGTCTCAAATACCAAATGTCATCCATCGAATAAATGTTGGTTAAGGAATGCTCCCATGAGGACTAGCAAGCTACATTATGCCAAATCATTCATGAGCCACATGGATCTACTAGCTGCAAGCTGTGTTATACTAGGTTTCAATGTAATGTGATGGGTTCCATAAGGCTAGCAAGTTGCGTTATGCTAAACACACATGAAATATATAGCTCTATTGGCAAGCAAGTTGTGTTATGCTTGGAAGCCATGTTAAGGCGTTCATCGCTCACACAATAGAAAAGTTCAATATTTGATAGGTGAATCACAAATCGAAAGGAAACACAGGCTAGTGAAGTCCGATATTCACTAGGTGAGCCCCCAAGGTAGCAAAATGAGAAACACACTAGGTCTAGTGAAATCTACTATTCACTAGGTGTGCACCCATGTCAACCATACCAAAAGTTATACTCCTTGATAACTTTGATAAGGTGTTACAAATTGATCAAGATGCTATGACAATGCATCACTTAGTTCAATGCTTGTGAACAAAGGGAAGCAAAAATGTTGAAATCACCTAAGGAGGTGCATAAACTCGCCTAAGGAGGCACATAAGCCATGATAGGATAAGGCCAAAACCTCGAGGGGTGTTATCAAGAACACCACCATAAAATGTAATTTACAAAAAATAACAAAGGGGATTTTCTCAATATATGAAAGGTCACACCTTAGGGATCATCACACATGACATCACCACTAAGAGAGGATAAGTCATGAAATAGAAACTCACACCTTAGGGCATACTAAACTTAGCATTACCACCAAGGTGAATGTCATATGCCAAGAAATATCATACTCTTAGGGGATATCAAACCCAATATCACCACAAAAGAGAAAATATAACATAGATCAAGAAGGCCACACTTTCATTGAGTAGGTCACACTTCCTAGGAGCTAGATTCTATCATCACTAAAAAGGGACCATTTCACATGAAAATAATAAACAGGGGACTGTATGCTCCCCTTAAAATTTTAGTGTACTTGATACACTATTGTTTTAAGGAGAAACAAAGGGATCCCTTGTTGGAAGGAATGCACCTAACACAAGGCTACCTAACCCCTTTCCCCCCAAGTGTAGGGACAAAGATGAGCCCAAAATGGATGATAATATGCCGCTCCTTGTGAAATGAAATAAGATTGCATAAAACTTAATTTATATCCCATGCATGGTAGTGAGTATGTTGTGATACTACAACTACCACATAGCAAGGAGCAAAGCACACAAATGTTAATTCTATCCTACGTTCAATCTGATCACTACAAGGATCAAATTCCCTCTCTTTCTTCTTTAAAGAAAAACATTTATTAGTAGTATGTCCAAATATTCTATGATATGCACAATAAGATGTATTTGTACTCTTTTGTTTATTGTATTTTCGTTCACACACTAGTGGTAGTGTAATTAATCCCAAGTTTAATAGTGTAGCTAGACTACTCCTAGTTTTTTATAAAGGACACAAAGAAGTTAACACACCTTTCTTAGTTGGACCATGGACTTTGTATTTCTTGGTTGGTGGAACAAATGTTTAATGTAAAGGTGGAGGACCTTGGTAACCTATTCCTTTTGTATCTTCAAATGGTGTTTGTTCCAAAAGGGAATGGACCTTGTATTCAAGGAAAATAAACAGGAAACAAAGAAAGCATAAATAGTAGCAACAATCACAAATTGCCTAATTATGCTAAGATCCCCAAATCAATAATGAAATGCAATGCAAACAAATAATTCATAAACAAGAACCATATCACCCAAATTCCATGCTTGCTCGACTCCTCTCCATTAGTCTTCTCCACTTTGCTTTGAAAAGTTCAAATGCCCTAAGACTATGAGTGTGCAATAATATCCTGTAAATATTTTGACAACAAGAATTTGAAGATTGTGATTACCCGTGAATGGATTTCAAAGCTTCTCTTATAGAAGCTTCACAAATTCGACGGTTAAGATTGATTTGTGTTTGAATGGTCCAGATCGAGTGTGAGGATCTAATTGAATAGTTAAGTCCTTGATTGATGAGATTGATTAGATATTTAGCAAATTTGATTGAGAGTTTGATTGAATAGTTAACCAAATTGATCAATCAGTTAAGAGGTGTAACTGAAAGAATGTGTGAGTCAAAAGGAGGTGACAAATTATTTAGGTGAGTGAACTGAGATAAAGTGTTAGTCAGGAATGGAGAGAATTATGCATGAGATATTTAATTGAAAGGGTAGGAGACGTGCTCAAATAGAAAAAATAGTTATAAAATTAATTTCTCTTTTTGTGGAAGAAATTGTGTACGTGATTGAAAAATCAATTAAATGACTTATTCAATTTATGGAGCCACTTTAGTGTTGGGAATAGGATGCCATTTAATTGCAATCCTAAACATATTTCATGTATCTCCTAAGTCCTTGGAAAGTGTTCCCCAACACTAGGATTAGAAAGAGATTAAATTCGAATGAAATGAACATGTAAATTGACATTTGTAATTATTCCTAAATGATAGGAACATGTGAGGGTGTTCAACAAGAGTTCCTAAATAATAGGAGCACATGGGGTGCCCACATGGAAGGTGGAACCCACCTTGCTTAAGTTAACTATTTGGAGAAAAGATAACACTTCAGTAATGCATGTAAAGATCCTATAAGTTAGGGATTGATATTCACATGAGTGGAGTTTGGTTCAATTCAGTTCAGTTCAATATCAGTTTAGTTCAGTTTAGTTATCTTCAGTTGCATGTAGTTAGTTTCAGTTGAATGCTAGTTGACTTGAGTTGACTTGAGTTGCATGACTAATGACTTCAGTTGCATGACATATAATAGGTGGACACATTCATTTAAGTGGGGATGATTAATCATGCATATTGTTTGCATGAATTGATGAAGAGATATGTTTCTGTTAACAAAGATTGAATTGGACCCACCTTGGGCGCCCAAGTTGGCATCTTTGAGTTAATACCTTTTACATGAGAAGATATTCACAAGGTTGAGTTAAGTGGGCCCATTCTTGGGCGCAAACTTTGAGGGGAAGCTTGGAAGATATTTCCTTGACCAACGATCAGTTAGGAGTTCAGTTTGGGGCGCCTAAATTGAGGAGACTTTGGTTTTGACTTCATGTTACAGTGTGGAACTCTACTTGCCTAATCTAGGCGTAGATATTTGTGTGGAGCTCTATGCTCTTGTAATTGACAACTCTTTGGAGTGCTCATTATTGTCTATTAATTGCAACAAGTTGAAGAGAGTTTTATCAGAGTTTATTGCAAGTTATGAAGAAGAATTAGTGAAGGAAAAAGAAGCATATCAAGCAAAGAATTGATACAGTGTTATTGTAATCTTATTCTAAGGTTAAATAATACAAGCACTATTGATTCTGGTGGTGGATTTTTTTCCTGAAAGGATTTCTCCACGTATATGTTGTGCCACTTCTATCTTCTTGTCTCATTCTTCTACAATCTTCTGTCTCTTTCTACAGTTGATAAAATTGATCTAAACAGATAATCATACACAAAGAATTTGTAACAAAGAACACTTAATTAGATCTAAAATCTCATAGTTTTACAAGTTTTAAGCTACATAATACCTCCATTTTTCAACATTTAGATGATAGAACAATTAATTAAATAAATATTATTCATTTAATTAAATGTTGGAGAATATGAATTAATTCAAATGTGTAATTAAATAAATTTAAGAAACTTATTTAATTAGTAAGAAGAAGGGATTAAATTTAAATGTGTAATTAAATAAATTTAGGACAATTATTTAATTAGTAAGAAGAAGGGATTTAATTTAAAGGTGTAATTAAATAAATTTAGGAAACTTATTTAATTAATCAAAAGAAAAGATTATAATTTATTAGTGATATAATTAAAGTAAATTAATGTAATTTACTTAATTAATCAAATTTTGGAAGAATAATGAAAATGGATAAACTAAATGTTTAAAACTATTTAATTAATTTAGAGGAAATGCGATGTTATATTATAATTAAATGATAAAATCATTTAATCATTTTGCGGGTATCTTGAACTAATAATGAAAAATGTAGTCGCAAGCCTAAGCCATTTTTCGGTGTCTATAGTTTGCCCCTCTTTGACATAATGTCATTTCAGCATTTGTGTCAAAGAATAAAAAATAACATGCCCTAGTCATGCCCTGGTGTGAAATAGGTAAGGGTATGCCCACTTGGGAAAAATGACAATTTTTTGAAAAATTCAAAAAATTTTGGAAATTGTCCTGATTAGGTAATTGGATAGCCAGAAGTTCGATGGTGGCTAAAGAAATCAGTTAGCTTGAAGACGATGGAAGAAAATTGTTAGCTTGAAGATGATTGTTGTTAGCGTGAAAGAAAGATATGTCATCACTTTGTTGTCCTTATACTAAGCATTTGCATTTTAATCATCATTGGGCATTAAAATGATACAAATGGATAACAAAAACCATGATACGAGATAAACCAAAGCATGCAAGGTCATCCACTTGCGAAAATAGACAATCGTAGACAAGGAATATCCCTGACTCATACTAAGGGCTAAGTTTCCCCAGTCTTTTTTCAAGACAATCCACAAACAACAGTAAAAGAAAATGTGTCATGAAACGTCGTTTCTCCTCTAAATTTTGTTGCGAGGACATCCTTGAGGTGGCTAGTGACATGACAACTTTGAAAAGATAAGACAATCATCATGATACGTTGTTGCTCCCCTAAATCCTATTGTCAGGACATCCTTGAGGTGGCTAGTGACATGAAAATTTCAAAAAGATAAGACAATAAGCAAGATATGGTCGTGTAACATTGTCTCTCCTCTAAATACGTCGTAGGACATTGTCAAGGTGGCTAGTTACATGACAATTTCAAAAAAGATAAGACAATCAATAAAAAAGTAAGATATGCCCGAGTAACATTGTCACTCCTCTAAATTCATTGTAGGACATCGTCGAGGTGGCTAGTTACATGACAATTTCAAAAAAGATAAGACAGTCAGTCAAAAAGCAAGATATGCTCATGTAACATTGTTGCTCCTCTAAATCCATCGTAGGACATCATCGAGGTGGCTGGTTACATGACAATTTCTAAAAAGATAAGACAATTAGTCAAAAAGCAAGATATGCTCATGTAACATTGTCACTCCTCTAAATCCATCGTAGGACATCCTCGAGGTGGCTAGTTACATGACAATTTCAAAAAAGATAAGACAATCAGTCAAAAAGCAAGATATGCTCATGTAACATTGTCGCTCCTCTAAATCTGTCATAGGACATCGTCGAGGTGGCTAGTTACATGTTCATATCAAATCATTGAAAAATAAATGAAAAATGCTTGTCAAGACATGTGTATCAGATCTTTGTTTTTTTGCCAAGGTTGACTTGGTGATGACAAGGTTGACTGGTCACCCTTTAGGAAGGACACATCCTAAAGAAGATTGAAATGTCAAATTTGATTAATGCCAAGGTCGGGATTCAGGAAGGACACATCCTAAATAGATGACATGACAGGGTCTGATGTCAAGAAGGACACATCTTGAAGACTCTTAAGTGATTGACTTGATAGATTTGATGTTGATTTAGGAAAGACATATCCTAAGTAAATTGGTTGATAGAGAAGAGTCTGACGTCAAGAAGGACACATCTTGAAGACTCTTAAATGACATATTTGATAGATTAGATGTTGATTTAGGAAATACCTATCCTGAATAAATTGGTTGACAGAAAAGAGTTTGACGTCAAGGACACATCTTGAAGACTCTTAAATGAATGATTTGATAGAATAGATGTTGATTGAGGAAAGACATGTCCTGAATAAATTGGTTGATAGAAAAGAGTCTAACGTCAAGGACACATCTTGAAGACTCTTAAATGACTGATTTGATAGACTTGTTGATTTGAATTGGTTTGATTGTGTGTCGTTTGTAACCTTGTGTTTGATTCGTTGGTTGTATGACCATGTGATATGACCAACATGACAAAACCCTAAGAGGACTGACATCTAAGGCCTCGAGGGCTGTTAAACCTTGCCTATGTTGTACATGCAGAGGCCACGTAGTTCGACCAGACTCCGACTGACAAGATTGATTGAAAAATATTTGTTTATTTTGAAGATATCTAACGTGTGTGATAGTGAATGTGATGAACCCTAATGGACTGACCTAGTGCGGCCTTGGGGGCTCATCGATTGATGGCCTTGCCTACGTTATACATGCAGAGACCTCGTAGTTCGACATGACCAATGACTTTTTCTTATTGACTAAGGATTGAGTCATGATTTTATATTGACAAACCTAAAAAGACTAACCTAATGCCTTGGGGGCACATCAACAGATGGCCTTGCCTACGTCCAGTCACAGAACCATATCACCCAAATTCCATGCTTGCTAGAATCCTCTCCATTATTCTTCACCACTTTGCTTTGAAAAGTGCAAATTCCCTCAGAGTATGAGTGTGCAATAATAGCCTGTAAGTATTTTGACAACAAAACTTTGAAGATTGTGATTACCTGTGAATGGATTTCAAAGCTTCTCTTATATAAGCTTCAAAGATTCAACAGTCAAGATTGATTTGTGTTTGAATGGTCCAGATCGAGTGTGAGGATCTAATTGAATAGTTAAGTCCTTGATTGATGAGATTGATTAGATATTTAGCAAATTTGATTGAGAGTTTGATTGAATAGTTAGCCAAATTGATCGATCAGTTAAGAGGTGTAACTGAAAGAATGTGTGATTCAAAAGGAGGTGACAGATTATTTAGGTGAGTAAATTGAGATAAAGTGTTAGTTAGGAATGGAGAGCATTATGCATGAGATATTTAATTGCAAAGGTAGGAGATATTTGCTCAAATAGAAGAATTAGTTATAAAATTAATTCCTTTTTTTGAGGAAGAAGTTGTGTATGTGATTCCAAAATCAATTAAATGACTTATTCAATTTATGGAGTCACTTTAGATGATAGAACAAGTAATTAAATAAATATTATCCATTTAATTAAATGTAGGAGAATATGAATGAATTCAAATGTGTAATTAAATAAATTTAAGAAACTTATTTAATTAGTAAGAAGAAGGGATTAAATTTAAATGTGTAATTAAATAAATTTAGGACACTTATTTAATTAGTAAGAAGAAGGGATTTAATTTAAAGGTGTAATTAAATAAATTTAGGAAACTTATTTAATTAATCAAAAGAAAAGATTATAATTAATTAGTAACATAATTAAAGTAAATTAATGTAATTTACTTAATTAATCAAATTTTGGAAGAATAATGAAAATGAATTAATTAAATGTTTAAAACTATTTAATTAATTTAGAGGAAATGTGATGCTAGATCATAATCATTTTGCGGGTATCTTGAATTAATAATGAAAAATGTAGTCGCAAGCCTAAGCCATTTTTCGGTGTCTACAGACCTCATGTTCATTCTTTATGTCACATCCTTGTTTTATCAATATTTTAAAGCCTTGTCCATAGCTTTGCTCCATGTTAACGGGTGTGATTGTAACTTTATGCTCATATGATGGGAGATTGGTTGATATGCTTTCCTTGTGATTGTTATTGATAGGTGTTTCCATGTGCATTAGTTGAGGTATAAATTGCAAGTCACTTTCCTTATGCAATGTGGAAAACTTTTCAAGTGGTGGTATGATAGGTGGTGTTGGTTGTTGATATGGGTGATTAGGCAATCTCATGGAAGGATAAAAGGCTACATTATTCTCAAGGTTGTGTAAAGAATAATGTATGAATTCATTCATGCTCTCCTCATCGTGTCCCAAGATATCTACATCATGAGGATATGCATTGGGAGTTGAAGGATCATGAATATTTTAAGTGGAATTAGGGTCATCACTAAACACACAACTTGAAACATTAATCAAGGATTTCAAAGAAGTCAACATCTTACCAAAATATTGAGCCATCATGATGATGCTTTTACTTAGGTTCAGACTGTTATATGCAACAGGTAATTGGAAGACAAACAACTAATATGGATAGAGGATCCTAAGAGAACTTTGTCACAAAATTTTGAGCCAAAAGGGAAAGAGGAAAAAGTCACCCAAGGGTGTCCTTGTCCTAGGCAAGGTTTCAGGAAATTCAAAAGTTGAATATGTGTGATAATGCTCAAAGATTTTGGGTTTGATTGCAAGCAAGTCTAATGGTAAATATGTTTCTAGAATTTTCCCAATTTATGCCAATGAGGTTCAAAATGCAAATGTGCAACAATGTTGAAAATGTTTTGACAAATTTTAATACAATTTCCAAATCTAAAGTGTAATAATTAATTGATTCTGAGAAGTAGAAGTTTTAAAATGATGATTTTGATGCAATTTTGAAACAAAACAATGCAATTTTTTTCACTTTCTAAGCTATATGAAGATGCCTAAATGATAACAATTAATAACTCCAAAATAGAGATCTACTAGCAGACATAGACTGAAGACACAAAGATAGAGAAGTGTACAAAAGTTTGTTGATCCAAGTGTAGAAGGACAAAGGCACCCAAGGGCGTCTATGTACTTGATAGGGTGTCTAAAAATTGAAAATTGAATGTTTATTGGACTGTCTAAGTGTTCTATTTATGTGCAAACAAGTCTACAACTTAGTATTTTTCCAGAATTTGTTCAATTTAAGACAATGTGACTCAAGTCTAAATATGTAACAATGCTTGAACAACAAATGACAATTATGAATGTAATTTTCAATGTATATTTGACCTAAATGACTGAAGTAAACCTTAATGCAACCTATGATGCAATATGATATGCAAATTTTTGAATTTTTATGTCTTTTATGATGTAAAAATGAAACCCTCAATGAGAAATGCAAAACAATGCAATGCAAAACTTAGATCTAGGGTGAATTTCAAAAGATATATAATGTTAACAGGTGAGGTTCACCAAAATGCAACAAAGAAAAATAGAACCCTAGGTCTTATGTGTAATACCTAGGATTCAAATTTTGTGTGTAGGGGGTGTCTTTTTTTATTGTTTTATTAATATGGAGATCAACAAGGTGATTAGATTGACTTTCAACCATGAAGGTGACCCAATTAGACCTAGATCTGCATCTTTTAGAGTATTGGAATGAATTGGAATTGATTTTCTTTGATTAACCTAATTAGACTATGTGCCCTAATATGAAAAATGCAAGATTCTGACAATTAATAGACTGAAACAAAGATTTACAAGCAAATCTAGGAAGGGAAGAGTGATGTGTACATGTCTTGAAAGTTTGGTGTTAGCTTGAATATGAGGACAGAGTCACCCAAGGGCATCTGGGTCCTTGTAGGGGTGTCCTGCTTTGCTTTTTCAGCTCTTTAATTGTAGATCTGAGATCCTTGTTTCTGCTTGCAGACTTGTCAGATCACTATCCATAATTTCGTAGGTGAGTTTTCATGAGTTGACAAGGTGTAGGGTTTTGAATGCAACAATGGATGAATGATCTTCAAGCTTCCTTCAATCCTCTTCAAACCTAAAATCTGCATATTCAAAGAGAGAAGAAATGTTGTGCCATTTAGGGGCTTTCCTTAGTCAAACCCTATGTTAGTGTTTCCACTTCCACAATGGCAATGCTAATGATGAAAATGGATAAATGGTAGGAAGGAATGATGAATCAACAAAGTGCTACAACTCACCACCCTTCAATGACATCTATTAGAATTATGTTAGCTTGTGATACTACTTTTTATCTTAAATGATCATATTCCTAGAAAGTGAGATTGGGAAAGCAGGAGATTTAAAATTTAAAATTTGAAGACTAGATTACAAGGATAGTTCTATTCAAGGGATAAAACACATAAGTAAGGTAATCCAAATTGACAAAACATTAGAAAATAAACTAATCCTAATATAAAATAACATAATAAACATATCAAAACCATAGAATTCAAAATCAAAGAATTAATATATCAACAAAATTAAATGAAATACTAAAATTATATACATGGAATCTATACAAAATATACAATTTTTTCCTCTTGGGACTAGGCCATACACCTAGTTATGTCCATGCATACTTTTCTCTTGTACAATTCTTTTGTTGAATTTCACCTTTGGGATCTATAGAAAAATTTCATCTATTCTTGTACCTATGTTTGAGAAACATATAGTGTTGAAAAAACATTTGGGGGCTTGTTATAGATTGAAGGAAGATCATTGAATTATTTGATAGAAATCCGATCTTATGGCTAATGCGATAAGATAAAAAACATGAAAGACAAGGAATGCAATGTTGATGCAACTGAGATTGAGTCGAGTCTAAGACCTAGATTGTGCGTTTTGTAATTCAATGTGGGTGCAATATTTTCTCTATTAGATGATTAAAATGACTTAGAATGATATCCTCCAATAAAAATCCTAGACACACATGTCAAGACCCTTGGTGCACAAGTCAACATGGAACGATCATATTCCTAGGAAGTGGAAAGCAGGTGATTGGAAATTTAAAATTAAAAGACTAGATTACAAGACAATTCTATTCAAGAGATAAAACCACATAGATAAGCTAATCCAAATTGACAAAACCATTAGAAAATAGACTAATCCTAATATAAAGTAACACAATAAATATATCAAAATCATAGATTCAAGATTAAAATATATGCTAAATATACAATTTTTTCGATTAAATTTATATCTAATATTCACCGTGTATCCCACTTCTGCTGAAATATATTAAAAAGAGCAGGATTGGTGAATTGCTTATCTACATCCAATAATATGATACATCGAGCCAAAAGTTGATTTATGTTTGCCAAATAATTAGTCATCTCAATCTCATAATCCAATTTCTGCTACTGTTTTTGGGATAAGGTATTTGTTTGAAGCCTATAATATCATGCTATACAGATTTGGATTATGACAGGTTTCTCCCTTCATAGTGGAATGCCTTGTAAATCAACATGGACGAGACTAAACGGCCATGATTTGATTGAGTGGATGCCACGATGGGTTAAACAACTAGAGTTTGAAGCACTAACTCCTTAGAGTTTATGCTTCAGAGCTGGATTACACAATTCTTTCAGATCTGACTTGGCTGGTCCAACCAACAAAGATTTAGATAAATAGCACTAACTCCTTATTTGGTAGTTCAGATGTACTTTATGGCTTTATCTCTTCACAAATAAGATAACAGATTTTTCAATAATTATTGATGAGGACAGAGCAAGAAAAAGAAGAGACGTTAATGTTTATTATTGAAGAGAAGAAAGCAATGAGAAAGAAAAACAGGTTTTTTAATTATATTTCTTTTGACCTTTTTGGGAGAATTAACACAAGAAAACTGGATGAAAAGGAAATATCTTTGTACCCATTATCATATCTTATACATACTTTATGCTTGCTTGGATAAGTGATATATTTGTTTGTTTATTGTAGGTTATTTTTTAGGTTTTTTTAAAGAAAGAAATAAAGTTCTCACTTCGAGATCACATTTCTTATAGTCGTTCAATTCAGGGACCACCTTTCTAATGTCTAGTTTGGTCAATCCTCGGTCCTAGCTCGTAACTCGATTCTATCTATGGAATCACTTGCTCGGATCAGATCGAATCATTGATTAGGATAGAAACACTATTTGGGGCTTGGACATGGACTTATTATTCCCACCCGGGTGGAGGAGAGATGAATTAAAAATATGTCATAATAGATATTATTAACTACATTTTATGTGTATGTGTATGTCATTTTTTAATTTTTCAAAAAGAATATTAAAAGTATAGAATAAAAATAAATATATTTGTATGGTCTATTATTGAAAGTAAAAACATGTAGCCACATCTTATATGTACTTTATGTCTTGATCAAATAAAGAATAAAGTAAGATATTCTCAATTATTATGAATAAGAAGAGAGCAATAGAAAAAATATATACCAATTATTGATGAGAAGATAATGTATGTCTATGTATGAGTAAAGTACATACCTTGCACTTTTTCTCTATTATTTTATATCATAATGTTCCTTATAGGTACATGTTTCACTTTTTTTTTAATATGACCGACAACACAATAAACTGTAGTGTGTTTGATAAAAAAAATTTCACGTGATCGGCGACGCTAACACAACAAGCTCTCTGGTACCACAGAGACTCGAGGGAGACTAGACCTCGTGACCTCTTGCCTACAACAGGATGCTTTAGCCAATCGACCTAGGCTCCCGCCCCATGTTTCACTTATTTTAAATATATATTAGGCAAACATATTATTTAGGTGTTGAAGGTTCGACTCTATTTAGGATGGAATCATGTCGTCTAGACATATTCAGGTCACTTGGATAGGATTGTTAGTGTAATCACATCCTAAATGCTTGACTTCTCATATTTCAATTATTGCGATTCTTTGATCTATAATGTAGTTCTAACTATGACTTTATAGATACCTGTTGTAGCATGACATTAGTCATATTCCATTCGCCACTGGGTAAAAGCACAAAGCTATGTCACACTTTTATAAAGAAATCGACACTGATTCAAGTTTTTAAATTGAATCATTAAAAAGTGACATATATGTTTTGAATTTTGAAATGATGTAAAATATAAAAATATTTATTTTTTAGTGTACTTTATGATTGTATTTTTGAAAAAAACTAAAAAATTATTTGAATATAATTTTTTGTAAAATTGACACTGTAATTTAGTTGTTGATAAAATACTGAAAAACGAAGTTAAATGGGACATCACTCTTTATATAGTAAATTTATTTTTTTCCTTCATTTTTTTGTGTATAAAACTTTAGTGCATGGATTTATTTTTTTTAATTTTGATAATACCAATTTTTAAATAAATATTAAAATTTGTTTGTATTGAAAACACAACTGTTCTCATGGGACGTCACCTTTTGTCTTAACTATTTATCCAAAATAGAAAAAAACAATTATACCATTTTGACATAAAATCTTTTATCTAGTGCACCATATTTTTTCAAATTTTTAATAAATTTTAGTATTTTTTCTTGATAAGATAATCAACCTTATATTTTTTGTGCTGATAACTTACTTTTAGCAAAAATAATAATAATAAAAAAATATTAAAAATTATATATATTTGAAAACTACACTTATAGATATTTCTCCCGAAAGGGTTTCCCCACGTAAATCACTGTGTTGTGGTATGCATGATATTTATGTTTATTTTTGTTTAAGTTTCTATAATTGTTGTAAAGATTTGTAAAGTTTTGCATTATCCTCCTCACAAGATTAGTGTAGGAAGTTGTTCCGCTACCTTAGCTTCCTTACAATCTAGACATAATCGGATCACCTAGATAAGATTTTTAGTGTAATCACATCCTAGATGCTTGACTTCTCATATTTCAATTGTTGTGATTCTTTGATCTATAATGTAGTTCTAAATATGAGTTTATATCTGTTGTAGCATGACATTAGTCAAATTCCATCTATCACTGGGTAAAAGCACAAAGCTGTGTCACGCTTTTATAAAGAAATCAACCAACACTTATCCAAATTTTTAACTTGAATCATTAAAAAATGACATATATGTTTTGAATTTTGAAATGATGTAAAATATAAAACTATTTATTTTTTAGTATACTTTATGATTGTATTTTTGAAATAAACTAAAAAATTATTTGAATATAATTTTTTGTAAAATTGACACTATAATTTAGTTGTTGATCCTTCATTTTTTGGTGTATTTAAAAGTTAAAACTTTAGTGCATGGATTTTTTTTTTCAATTTTGATAATACCGTTTTTTAAATAAATATTAAAATTTACGTGTATTGAAAACACAACTATGCTCATAGGACATCACCCTTTGTCTTAACTATTTATCTAAAATAGAAAAAAAATTATACCATCTTGACATAAAATCTTTTATCTAGTGCACCATATTTTTTTAAATTTTTTAATAAATTTTAGTATTTTTTCTTGATAAGATAATCAACCTTATATTTTTTGTATTGATAACTTACTTTTAGTAAAAATAAAAAATAATTAAAATATTAAAAATTATATAGATTTGAAAACTACACTTATAGATCTACAAAAATGTATTTTTATATTTTAAAAAAAATATTATTTACATAAGTAGGAGTTGTTGAAACATCAAGTTTTTCAAATAATTTTATTTTTTTGGTAAATTGGCCTCAAATTGGTGCTACATATGTATTTAGTGAACACTTTTATTTGGAAAAGTTGTGGCTATATCTAACTTAGCTACAATGAATCTAGTTAGATCATATGTTTGACCAAAATTGTTTTTTAGTTAAAAATACTTAAATTCACTTGTATTGATAAGTTAGCTGAAAGTGTGACACAACTTTATACTTTTACCCTACTAATTTCAAGATATGCAACCATAATTCCATCTTATTTCTATTTAGCACACGTTTAGTTTCAATAATAGCTAATTTACCTCAATCAATTTATCACATGCAACTTAATAACTATCTAGGGTTTTTAATTATTCAAAATTTGTTATACGTCTAGATTTTAATTAATGGTTCATTTTATTTATTTTCAGTTTTGATGCAGGAGCATCCAGTGGTGTAAGGGCAATCTTGCATCACCCAAAAATAGTTAAATTTCAAGTTTCTTGGTTTTTAGATATTTTTACATTTTTAGATACCCTTTTCGTCATAATGAAATTTCTAATTTACGATTTTTATTTTCTATTCCTGGGTGGAAAGATATTACAGTTTTAGTTTCCCAGATTTGCACCTGAAAATCTTCCAAGTTAGATTTGAGGCACTTAGAGTTCCCAGATCAGCTTGGCCCTGAAATTTGCCAAAATCGGCGTAGCAGATTTTGAGCGCGTTCTTGACTTTGAGACCTTTCCAACAGTTCAAACGGTTCGCGAATCGGAGTCCTGGATCAAAAGTTATGGCAGCGAGAAGTTGGCGCACTTTCTAGAAGATACAATTGCAAATGTTCTTTTGAAATTTGAACTTCATGTTGTAAATTTTCGGCGCCAAACTGCCTAAACTCAAATTTTAATGTTGTTTTGGCTCCAAACTAAAGATGAACTCTATTTATGGGCGGGTTTCTAATTTTTGGGCAACTTTTGGGGACAAACTCGCATATTGCGAAACGGTTATTTTGTAACTTTCTGTAACTTGCATGTGTTGTAGAACTTCAGGATTTGAGATCATCTACATGTAAGAAGCTCTATTTTCTGAATAATAAAATTATTCTCTTGTTTGTGGGTTATTTTCTAAGTCTCGGGCTGCGCCCTCATCAAGTGGTATCAGAGCAAGGTTTTCTTGAGCTTGTGGACAGATCGCCGATTGTGAGGCAGTTCACACCAGGACCATGGTTGTGGGTCACGGTCAAGAAAGATGCCTCCAAGAGTGATGCCTAGTAGGCATGGTGGTGCCAGAGGTGGTCGAGGCGGCAGAAATGCTAGTGAAAGAGATACACTGGCATCCCTCCAGAGATAGATTGATGCGTTACAAGAACAGTTGAGAAGAGGGTTAAACCTAAGGGAAGAAAGTGAGGATGAAGGAGAGGAAGAAGGTTCAGATGTAGAAGAGGAAGAAGAAGCAATTGATCAAGACCAAATGCGGCTAATAAGGGCCATTTCGAAGATTGGGAAAAGACCCAGAGCAGAAGTCCCCAATTATTCTGGAAGTCTGAACCTGGAAGAGTTGATCAACTGGATCAACGAGCTAGAAGAATATTTTGAGTATGAGGAAATAGAGGACCCAGATCGGGTTAAGTTTGCAAAAATGAAGCTAAAGGGCCATGCCAATATTTGGTGGAAAGAGGTCCAATTGGAAAGAAATCGAAGAGAAAAAGGAAATATCACCAGATGGGATCGCATGGTAGAGAAACTGAAGAAGTAGTTCATACCAGTGGACTACAAGTTAGATCTATTGAAGAAATTGCAAGGGTTAAAGCAAGGAAGTAGATCTGTGAAAGAATATACTGAAGATTTTCACAAGATAATCATCAGAACGGGCCACACAGAGGCCAATAAGGAGAAGGTAGCCCGATATCTTAATGGGTTACGACCGAGCATTCAGGAGGAGTTAAGCCTAGTCAGAATGACCACCATTAAGGATGTGTATCAGTTTGCTCTGAAGGTGGAAGAGAAGCTGAACAAAAGATTTGATGGTAAGCAAAAGGACGAGAGAGTTCAAAGCGAGGAAGGGGCAATGGAAGACAGCGAGGCGAAATA
>VDFB02000008.1:221984897-222116385 GCA_007258455.2 Sequoia sempervirens
ATTTAGATGATATTTTGATTTTCAATAAGATGTTGGATGAGCATCTGATGCATATTCGGAGAGCCTTTGAGAAGTTAAGAGAAGAGAAACTGCTGATTAATCTAAAGAAGTGCAGTTTTGTGAAGAGGGAGTTAGTGTACTTGGGGTTTGTTGTCTCAGCAGAAGGTCTCAAGATGGACCCAGAGAAGGTGAAGGCTATTCTGGAATGGTCTACCCCAAGAACTGCTACCGAGGTGAGATCTTCCATGGTTTGGCTAGTTTTATAGAAAGTTCATTAAAAACTTCAGTAGTATTTGTGGACCCCTGACTGAAACAATGAGAGGGGATAGAAAAGAATTCAAGTATAAAGTGAGCTGCTAAAAGTTTTGAACCATAGCTTAAGTATAGAAAGCAACCTATTCTAGCCCTCCCATATTTAAACAAGGTGTTTTAGGTGGATTGTGATGCCAGTGGTTGTGCCATTGGAGAGTGTTGAGCCAAGAAGGTAAGCCCATTGCCTATTTCAGTGAAAAGTTAAATGATGCCAAGAGAAAGTATTTGTATATGATAAGGAATTTTATGCAATAGTTCAAGCATTAAAGAAATGGAGACATTATTTGTTGCCAAAGGAATTTGTTCTATATACTGATCATCAGGCCTTGCAGTACCTAAATAGTCAGGGAAAATTAAATCAGAGGCATATGAAATGGGTAGAGTTTTTGTAGAGTTATACCTTTGTTTTGAAACATAGGAGTGGGAAGTCAAATAGGGTTGCAGATGCCTTAAGTAGGAGGCATACATTGATGACAAAGATGCAGATTGAAGTGGTTGGGTTCAATGAACTTAAGACTGTAAGCTGTAGGATGTGGGAAACAAGCTAAATTATGCATCTACGCTTCTAAATAAGATAAATGTATCTAAAACTCAATGAATTCAAACTAAATTAAACTAAAAAGCTTCAAAATGCTATCCTATTGCTCTCTAACTCTAAAGACTTCTCTAATTTACTTAGCTCTCAGATTCTTAAGCTAATTAAACTATTAAGTGACACTTAGAGAATGAGAAATGAGATTATGCTACTCTATTTTAATCTAAATATGCAAACTCTATGCTAATGGCAGCCATGGCTGCAAATGCTGATGCTGGATGGATGTTGGATGGTTGCTGGATGATTGTTGGATGAATTGGATGCTTGAGTGCTTTGGAAACCTGCAGAGTAAGATTACATTCGTTGGGATCCTTTTCTTGCAGCCCAAGAGCTGTATTTATAGCATTCACGGCAGCACAATTGTACAGGAAACCGGGATGAGGGGCTGTGATTTCTTCTGGAGAATCCAAAGGCATGGGATGAGAAGAAGGAGCTGATCATGGAGAATGGTTTCTCCCCATGAAAACACCAGGCAAGATAAGAGGGAAGGTGGGTGGAAGGTTGTTGAGAGATCTTCCTGTAGATTTTTCCTGAAGCTTTCTCGTGAATGGCAGTGCCATTAATTTGATTGGTGAGAAATAAATATTTATTGGTGAGGGAATAGTGTAAACTTTATGCAATAAATTTAAATAATTTTAATTTATTTTAAATTTAGCAAAAATGAGGAATAAATAATTTAATAAATCAAACTATAGGGTTTGGTTTTATTAAATTAAAGGAGAGTGATAATTAAATAAAAGATTTTTGACAATCTTTATTTAATTAAGAGGAAATGTGAAATTAAATAACATGAATTATTAAAATTGTGTATTCAATTTAAAGATAGAAGAAATAATGATAATAATTAAATAAAATAAAGTTTTTAATTTTGTTTATTTAATTAAGAGAGAATTAATGTGATAAAAATGATAATAATTAAATAAAACAAAGTTTTTAATTTTGTTTATTTAATTAGGAGAGAAAAATAGGAGATTTGATAAATGAACTTAATATAAATAAATATTTCTATTTATTTACTAAGTAGAGGAATTTAAGGTTAATTAATCAAATAAGGCGTAGTCGATTAATTGGATTCTCTAGACCATTTTTAGGTGTCTACAAAGACATTGTATGCAGAAGATCCTGATTTTGTAGAGGCTTGGAAAGCTTGCAAGGAACCTGTTACAATGGACAAGACAAGGTGTCTGGATTTCATAATCTAGGATGGCATGTTATTTAAGGGAAGTCAATTGTGTATCCCGAGGAGTTCCATGAGGGAGAACCTGATAAAGGAGAAGCATAGTGGAGGAATGGCAGGACATTTTGGTCGGGATAAGACCATTGCCATTATCGTGAGCATTATTATTGGCCTCAGCTTGTCACAGATGTGAAGAAGTTTGTACAAAGCCGTAGGGTATGTTAGATGGCTAAAGGAGTGAGCCAAAATACAAGCTTATATCGCCCTTACTTGTACCAGAGAGGCCATGGGAGGATATGAGTATGGACTTTGTTCTTGGTTTGCCAAGGACACAATGAGGGAATGATTCAGCCTTTGTGGTGGTTGATAGGTTTTCAAAGATGTCACATTTCATTCCATGTCAGAAGACCCATGATGCACCCACATTGCTGACTTGTTCTTCAAAGAGGTGGTGAGGCTACATGGTCCGCCAAAGAGTATTGTTTCAGATCGTGACACCAAATTTGTGGAACTTTTGGAGGACCTTTGAAGAAGAAGACAGAGTTGAAGTTCAGTTTGCACACCATCCACAAACAGATGGGCAGAGGTTGTTAACAGGAGTCTGGATAACCCACTGAGATGTTTGGTAGGATAAACCCAAGGGATGGGACTTGATCTTACCCTGGCAGAATTTTCTTACAACAATTCTCACAATGAAGCACTGGTAGATCACCATTCCAGATTGTGTATGGAGGTAGCCCCAGAACAGCTCCAGAATTGAGGAAGATGGACCAAGAGAATAAAATAAATGCTGAAGCTGAAGATTTGCAGAACACATCAAGGATATACATGAGAAGGTAAGAGAACATATTAACAAGATGAATATGCAGTATATGGCTAAGGCAGATTAGAATAGGAGGTATAAGGAGTTTTAGATTGGTGATGAAGTGATGGTCCACTTGAGGAAAGAAAGGTTTCCAATGGGAACATATAACAAATTGAAGATGAAGAAGTTTAGTCCCTGTAAAATTTTGAAGAGGCATGATTCATGGAATGCATATGAGGTAGAGTTGCCAGATGGATTCAACATTTCCCCTGTGTTCAACATTTCAGATTTGATAGAGTATCATGAAGGTGGCGCAAAGGAAGTACCAATGATGGAATAGTGTGGGATTCCAGCACCTACTTCAAACAAGGAGGAGATTGAAGAAATCCTGGATAGTCGTGTGGGGAGGAGTATCAGGAATAGGCAGTATGAAGAATATCTGGTGAAATGGAAAGGAAGGCCTGTTGAAGATTCATCCTAGTTGCATAAGGCAGAGGTCGACCGTTTGGGTTTTCCTCCACCATCTGAGACGTGACGGGTCACTTCTCAAAATTACCCTGGGTGTCTGATGCAGGAGCATCTAGTGGTGTAAGGGCAATCTTGCATCACCCAAAAATAGTTAAATTTCAAGTTTCTCAATTTTTAGATGTTTTTACATTTCTAGATACCCTTTTCTTCATAATAAAATTCCCAATTTATGGTTTTTATTTTGTATTCCTGGGTGGAAAGATATTGCAGTTTTAGTTTCCCAAATTTACACCTGAAAATCTTCCAAGTTAGATTTGAGGCACTTAGAGTTCCCAGATCGGCCCCGAAACTTGCTGAAATTAGTTTAGCAAATTTTGAGAGCATTTTTGACTTTGAGACCTTTCCAACGGTTCAAACGGTTCACGAATCGGAGTCTTGGATCAAAAGTTATGGCCCCAGGAAGTTGGCGCACTTTCTAGAAGATACAATTGCAAATGTTCTTTTGAAATTTGAACTTCATGTTGTAAATTTTTAGTGCCAAACCGCCTAAACTCAAATTTGAATGTTGTTTTGGCTCCAAACTAAAGAGGAGCTCTATTTATGGGCGGGTATCTAATTTTTGGGCAACTTTTGGGGACAAACTCGCATATTGCGAAAGGGTTATTCTGTAGCTTTCTGTAACTTGCATGTGTTGTAGAACTTCAGGATTTGAGATCCTCTACATGTAAGAAGCTCCATTTTATGAATAATAAAATTATTCTCTTCTTTGTGGGTTATTTTCTAAGTCTCGGGCTACGCCCTCATCAAGTTTAATGAATCCAAAAATTATAGCTTGGCCTTTAGGGGTACACATTTCTACTTTTTGAGTTTTAGATCTATGTGATTTTATTTTTACCATTATTCTTTAAATTTGTAAATGCTCCTTGTGCTCTTAGTTCTTTGCGAATGGTTTCACCCCTAATTGATTTTCACCTTTTAAATCCTTCATGGCATGTTATTCATTTCTATATCATAGTCATGGGTTGTATTAACCCTTATCCTTGGCCTATGTCCATTCTTATATCAAAGATCTTCATATGCTTTCATATTACCCATTAATCCTTGAGGATATCATCTCCTTTTACCAAATGGATGGTGTTCCATTATTTGTATACATGTTAGTTCATAATATATCTAATTTATCATCTTTAATAGAGCTTGTTATCACATTCCTCTCCATATTAGAGCATCTCACTTGATTTATTCATGATCTCCATGTTGATTTTTGCTCCCATGAATAGTGATGGTTATTTTTCCTTGAGCATATTTCTTTCTTCTCATGATATATATAATCAAGAGGTAAATGATGCTTATCGTAGAGATATTTATTACTTAGTGTCTCCTTCACATTAATTTTCCTTATGATGTTGAAATATTTCAAGAAACTCACAACGTACACCTTGATGTTATTGATGTCTCCTTATTTGATGATAGTGTGGTTCATGTTTCTAGTGCACACATTAATTATGAATAAATTCTAAACACATCTAGTTCCTTGACCCTAAATTCTATTGATAAATCTAGGAATCATGATTCATGTGATGAGGTTGTTCATTTAAAGACGGCGATGCTTCTACCTTGTTTCTTGATGATTTACCCAATATAAACTTTCAAGATGCATATTTTCTTGATCAATATGCTTTAACTTCTTTTTTACATGACATTTATATGGTTAAAAATGATGACCATTCTTCACAAATAACTTATGATAGTGATAAGCATGTTGAAAATGTTTTAATATATCATGACATTTTTATCCTACTTTTGATAATGTACACATATCTTTAGGGATCCAATACTTGATGGTTTTATTAGAGATAAAAAATACACTTAAATGTTAAATATTTTATTTTCTTACATTGTGTTCGTGCATGTATGATGATGCTTTTCTAATGTATGAATTTAGTGAAATTTTAATTAATGGTGCTTTCCTATGGTTAATTGATGTGTCTTATTCTTATAGTACGTTCATTAATCTTTCTTGTGATTTCATTGAATACTTTAGTAATCTACCTAGAGTATGCTTACATAGTGGCATTTATCTATCAACCTTTAGTAACCATTCATTAGGAAGTCTTAGGGTCACTTCTACACTTTCAAATAATACATTATCTTAATATTATCATTATGAGTTTCCTAAGATTTATATCATGCACCACATCTTAGGGACCATTCTAAAAATTACTACCATTCTATCCCCTATAAATATACCCTACTATTATAGCTTCATTCCCCTTGCTTTTGGATCCTCTTGCCTCTTTGTAGCTACCCAAAAACTACCTCTAATTTCCACTTACCCTCATTTTTCATGACCTGCCACTTTCCCCCCCTTTTTCCACTTCTTTGGAAATGCCAAAAATATTCCCTAAATGGGTTTTGGTGCCTCCAAGTGTATTTTGAAAATTTTAACTTCCTACCTAACAATAATGCAAATTCTTAGAGTCATACCTTGGGAGGATACAAGCATGTATTTCATATTGGGATCATCAAGATCGCATAGGGTACATGATTCCATATTTATAGTAGTGGAAATATTTAATAGGATATTGTATATTATTGGACTTGTAAGAAAGCCAACTAAGACTTCTAGAAAGAATCTTATATCCTAAGTAAACTTAACATGTGAATATGTCCCCTAATTACCTAGTGAGTGAATTAGCTAGGTACAAGACATTTATTCACACCAACAGTAAGAAGACTAATGTTTTTGTACATATTGCTGACCGATTTTTAAAGGAGATTGTGAGATTGCATGGATTACCACAAAGTATAATTTTAAATAGACACAAAATTCATAAGATATTTATAGAGAAAATTATATAAAAAGACGAAGATAGACATAAAATTTGGCTCACCATTTCACCCATAAATTGATGGACAAAAAAAAGTGGTAAACATGAGTTTGGGAAACTTGTTGCAATGCTTAGTAGGAGATAAGCCAAGAAATTATGATATAATTCTATCACAAGCAAAGTTTGCATACAACAACTCAATGAAAAAAAGCACAGGAAAGACACCATTTGAAATTGTGATTGAAATACAACCTAGAGTAGTGAAACCTAGAGACATCAATATGGAAAATAAAAGGAGTGCAGAAGCAAAAGAATTTGCAAAATACATGGAAAAAAAACACAATCAAGTTAAGAAACACTTGGAAACAATGAAAAAAAAATATAAAGGATGAGAATATGAAAAGTGGTGACACAAATAATTTTTTGTTGGAGATCAAATCATGACATATATTAGAAAAAAATATTTCTAATAGGTACATACAAGTTGAATATGAGAAAGTTTGGCCCATGTAAGATTCCCAAAAAGTTTTATTCAGGGAATGCTTATGAGGTTGAGTTATCATAAAAACTTGGTATATCACCAATATTCAACATAGAATATCTCCATTGTTACCATGAATTTAAATCAAGCAACAACATCATATAATTTCACTCTAAATTATACATACCAAATCAATAGAAAGATCAAGTAGAGTAGATTTTGGACAAAAAAACTAGGTGTAACACCAAAAATAGGTAGTTTGAAGAACACCTAGTAAGTGGAAAGGAATAACAATAGAAGAATACTCATGAATTTTACAAGATAAGGTAGACCACCTTGGTTTCCCTCTAAAACCAACAAAGTGCAAGACTCATTTTTCAAATAACCTTGAGTGTTTAATGCAAGAGCATCCCAGTGTAGTTTACCACATTTCATTACATATTCTCATTTCAGCTTGCAATAGAGAACCAAAGTTCTATAACAACTCAAGCACTTTATATATAGATTTTAGGATATTTGAATTAGTTTCCAAATAGTTATCATCACTAGAGGCACCATCGAGTTCAAAGTTCAAAATAGTCGATAACAAATTCAACATGTGTAGTTTGTAGGACCTTCCCATGACTTGAGACAATCAAAAATACATTTTAACAAGGTAGTATGGGACCAAAGGAACCTCCAATTGAAACTACATAAGAATTCGTTAACTCTTGGAGCTTCATCATCGGATTTAGGCTGACCTACACATTTCATAGGACATAGAGATTTGGAACACCTTGCAACTAAAATCTAGATATTTCCTAAAGCCTGGAGCTTCTATACAAACACATCTTATATTTATTTGGAAGTTAGTTAGTTAGGTGAAGTTAATATAGAATTCATTTCTAGAAGTCAATTGAGTCAATTAGTTAAGTAGTAGTGGTAGAGTGGTAGTGTGATGGTAGTCTTAATTGCTATATCTTTATATATAATCTTGTAATAAGCCTATTGTGGTATGTGATCCAATCTATATTTGTAATCTATATGTGGCAAGCCAATGATCCATTTGTAATTGTTACGTGTGTTAGAGTCATCAATAGAATCAAGCTCCAAAGACCACCTACAACAAAAAAAGATGCCTTACACAAGAGAGTAGCAAGAGAAAAATATTGTCTGATTATGGGCACAAATGATTATTATTAAACCCTATATGATTACATGGCTTGAAATGTACATATGATTCCTTGCTTATATAGACAAGGTTGAGAGATAGGAAAAGACAAGATTGTGATAAATTTCTTAATCATATGCACTGAGACAACTAGTGATAAGATAAGATTACATGACAACTAAAGACTTCTAGAAAGATTCATAAAGCCCTAAGTAAACTTAATACATGAACATGTGTGAAAGTACCTACTAGGTGAATTAGTTAGGTCAAATACATTTTTCACACCAAAAATGTGATACTAAATTGATGAGAATTTTTTTCTATTAGGTGTTTATTATATTATGTTAACTTTTAGCTACACGTTCGGATAGTCCTTCCTCTAGACTCTCCATCCATAATTGCATCACTACCTCAACTCCTAAACCAACTCCTAAACCAAGTGAATTTTTTCTTCCTCCTTCCTATAACCTATCATGTTCATCCTCCCCTTTACCAAACACTTTGATTAATCATGATGGATTTATAATATATGATAAGATTGACATTGGTGATTTGCTAGAGAACACATTATATGCATGTCATGAAGAATAATTAAAGGTGTCTTTTCTTTTTAAGAATTATTACACTTTCATGAAATCTCTTTTTATCCTTCTATAATTTCTAAATATATTTTTTTAGAGTGAATGTGAATGAATTATTCTTCGAAAAACCTCTTGTGATGTCTTCTTCCTTATCCTTTGAATTATAACATACTTAGTTTCATGAGATATTAAGTATTTTTACCATTCATCCTCAACCTCTTTCTTCCATTTCTACTATCACACAATTTGTATCCATTTCATGACAACTCATGGAGTTGACTTAAGTGGAGAAAGGATATTTATTATTTTTATTATTTTTTATATTTGTGGAAATATTAGGATGTGAGAATTTGTACCCCAACTCTTATATAAGTATCTTATTCCAATTTATGAATTTTATTCAAACCTTGAGCACCTGTGTTCATTTTAGGATTTGAGGATGAAACCCCTTGGATTTAATGGATATCAAATGAAAAAATCCCTTTGGTTTCTTGAGGGAAATCTCATACAAGGATTGAATTTATATTTTAGAGTTTTTTATGGATTTCATTGAGTGGATTTTAACATACTTTCAATATTTTATTGTAGGATTTTGGAGTTGGGAGCTACAACATTCTCTGTACATTTTTAGGTCTTAATATTATATGTATTTCTTTGATATATATATATATATATAATTTTATATACATTTGAGTAATACAAATCAGCTCCAACATTTTGGTGAAGTTAATGTATGAAAAATTTGAATGATTTTGTAGTATAGCTTATGAAAAATCACATTATATATTTTAGTATTTTTGGCATGAATTTTTGTGGGGTCTATTATAGGTGTTGAACTATATATTTATTTAGTTAAAATATATTGAAAATATTTTAGATTTTAAAAATATTTGCATAGTTTTATGTTTGAGGAAATTACTACCTTTTGAAAAATTGGGTGGGACGACATTTTCCCAAGCATTTCAAAATGTTACATCGGTGTCAATTTTAGAAAGTGACAATATTTGGTACAAACAAGAGATTTCATAAGCCAACAATTTGAATCGTTGTATCAATTCACATCCCTATCGACAGAATCATGAGGACAACATTGAAGGAAAAATGCATTATGTGAAGTATCATGTTACTAATAGTACTTTTGAATTAAACCATATGCATGTTTTGCATCAACATTTTGGATCACACTCAATGATTAATCATCAAGATGAGGAGATAAGTATCTTGTTCTTCAAGGTTAAGGTGGAAATCATGAGCAAGCTCATAATCTCGAGTATCCTAAAGATCATGTGGTGAATTAGTTCCTTAAAATTTTTATAATGATGGTGATCATCCCTAGGTTGGTCAAGACATGACTTCTTATGGAGAAATGTGTCAAAGGAAAATGTAAAGGAAAGATCTTACCAAGAAGTTGATGTTTGAAGGTGATTAGTATTACCAAGGAGGGTAGTAATTATTGTAGAAAGCATTCCATTGGTCCCTACATTGTAAATGATAGTCCTCATTACTATCACCACAAAACTTCATCAGAGGTCGCCTAGATGTGCAAAGTGGTTATCTCAAACTAGACATTACACCACAATGAGGGTACCATGAGTTATCATGACATCACCAATGTGATCTAATACTCAAGTATCTCTATAGGGATAGAGAGATTCCTAATGCCACTTAGGGGAATCAAGACGTTGATTTGAGCCATAGGCAAGTGAAGCGCCATCATGATCCTCAAAGAATTTGAACCATTTAAATAACAGTTGCCCTTATCTAGATATCAATAATCTTACTAACTCAAATGAAACTGTTTCTTGCTCTCATAAAGATTGATCTCCTTACACCAACAAAACTAGTAACCAAACAAATTATAATTGATCTTATCACAGACTGGAAAAGGCGGTTTTCGGTTTCATTTTGTGGGTCCCATAGATTGATTGATCTTGTGAACGTAATTAAAATCATTCATTCATTCATTCATAGATGATATCCACATTACTAATTCAATCGAGACACTTTCTCTAAGACTGCATCCAATATATTTATTGAGATGTGATTCCTTTCAACCCTTACTTTAATATAAATAAATAAATAATATTTATATTGTATTAATAAAGTATATGCACGGCATGCTCGTCATTTTAAAAGACACTTAAAGCGACATAGGAACTAAATTTCGTAAGAATCATATTCTAACTTCCTCACACCTTTAAGAAAGCTTACATTTAACTCCTCAGAAAAACTTAATGAGAATGTCCGTTCCTTCTAATTCCACATTCCTTAAAATAATTCAAAAGTAAAGTCAATAATTAGTATTCACTAGCCCCCTTTATCTTTACTAGCCATATTCCCATGTAACTTTAATATAAAGTAATATTTTTATTTATCAAAAATAATGTGATCCAAATTAAAATGCATGAATATTAAACTTCATCCTATCGTTTGAGATAAGGCAAATGTACAATAAAGCTGTCTTGTATTTATCTCGTGTACATCATCTTATTTTTTATTCGAAAGTGCATATGAGATGAGATAACATGTTTTTACAATTTTAATCATGACTCCAAAAGAAAATCATTAGATATAATATCATATAAATTATTGAGTAGTATGTAGTGAATTAATAGAGGTAAACTAAGAAGATTGATATTAGATGTTTTAGAAATGGAAATAAGCGCATTTTTTTTACTTTGAAATAAAAAATGGGTGTATTTTGAGTGATGTCACGTCATAAGAAGTATTTGCAAATTAAGATCTAGAATTAGATTCTAGATTTGAAAGTTAAGACAACTAAACTTTGAGAACCCAATCATCTAGTGACACAATCTTAGTAGTCATCTTGTTCAAGTGGTGTGATTTCATCTTGAGTTGATTTTGACTTTTAGCACCTACAAATCCTACTTGCATGATGTATATTTGAAATAAGAAAAAGTTAGTGGTGCTAAGGAACACTATGGATCTTGATATACAAGGATCAAAGTTCAGGCTTCCTTGTGCCCTAATCAAGCCCTAAGATTAAGTTAATAGTAATAGTAAAAGAGAGAAGGGTATTAATGAATGTCATATTGTTGTCAATGGATGCCACTAAGTTGGTCACATATTTTTCTTGTTTAAATATAATTCAACTCAATTATTGACTATGCTAGAGATGTCTTTTGAAGAGTGCCTTCAAAATTGATGTGTATTAATTGTTGATTATTGAGGGATGTTGATGTTTGATGCTAACAATGAGGATAGTTTCCTAATTACCTATAAGAGGAGAAATACATAACCCTAGATGCATAATTCATTTTTTTGCATAGTTTCATAATAATTAAATCCCAATATTGCAGGCTTTAGAATGCAAGAATTTGAATTTTAAAAATAAGGGGTGTCATTATGCCTACAATCTTGTCCAAGGGATAGAAACATAACCGTGATCTAGTATATGATATGTAAACTCATAGAAACTAGGTTAGGCAAGTTCTAAATAGATAGATATGATATAGAAAAGTGTTAGACTGGGTTGTGTGTTAGTGAGTACATCAAAATAGTCAAATTATGTTAAAATCATGCATGCAATACATTGATCCAAAGTGTTTCATAATAAAAGGGGAAAAGTGCAAGGTATGCACTTTTATCCTTTATATTTTTCCTCTATTTGGGTGTGTAAAACAAAGTGTACATATTTTCCAAATAAGAAATAGACAAAAATAAACTATGATAAAAAGGATATCAACTTTCTAGATCTATATAATTTGTACCATCAAGGGAAACATGTGCTGCTTGTAAGACTATACATAACATAAGAAAAAATATCAATAGATAATATGCTCTTTGAATTGTGTCTATTATGAAGAATTCCACATAAATCACATAAAGAGAAAAACTATTACTAGATGTAAGGCCCCAAGCATTTATGCCTCATTCTACTACTCTTTTTGTATTTTAGATTTGATATTGTATCATACTTACTTGTGATGTAATTTTTCTGTTGCCATCAAGGTGTACGGATTGTGTATTTTGGATTCACATATGTGGATATGTATATTCTTGGATCATTGTGTTTTGGCATTATTATCATACTTTTTGATGATGGTCACGTGGATTATTATTGAGGTGTATGGATTTTGTACCTAGATTAATATGTGTGCATTTTGATATGTTAGACTCTACACATACTTTTTCACTTTTACTAATTTCACTATGATATACAATTGTGCTTATGTTCATTGAATTCAACATTGTGATTACTTTACTATTCATCTTTGTATTAAAATTATGAGAGATGATTATTAATTAGACATAGTTATGATATTATCTACTTGGTTGATATATATTGTGCTTTGGATATTTTGTGTTGTACAAGTATGTTGAACACCCCGAATAATGAGAGTGGGGGGGGGTGAATCAATATTCTTTTAAACCACTTAAACATTTAAACATCCAATACTTATAGCATATTCAATTGCAGTAATGAAAGAAAGCATGAAAACATCCAACAACATCACATAACACATGAACACTAAGATTTTTACGTGGAAAACCCAAAATGGGAAAAACCATGATGAGGGTTAGCTCACAATATATTATAACCGATTATAGTATATTACAGAAGTGTTCACTTTAGGTGGATTCACTATCCAAGTGGACTCACTACCCACTAAGAAAAGAAAAGAGCTAGAAGAGATTGTGGCACATAGCCAAGTGTTACAAAATGCATCTACAATATGTTGGAATACAGTTCCATTGAGGCTTAGAATGTAGACTCAAAGCTCTTCATACTGATCTAACTTAATTCTTTGCTCTACTTTGCATTCACAATAACTTCACACAATTCACATTCACTAACTCATTTCACATGTAATCTTCATCAAAATACCAAAAAATATCTAACTTACATATCCGCTTCACTAATAAGATCAATTAGGTCGGTCTAATTAGATGTACCATTCAAAATATACAAAATAGGACTTGTCAGCTCAAGATCTATCCACACACGCTTCGCACCAAGACTCAAATCTCAAAACACTTTGAAATAAGTCAACATGAACCCAAAATAGCTCCCACATAACTCCACAATACTTAATTAAGCTTTGCATGTCTTCAAACATATTAGGTCGGCATTGTAGAGGACCTAAAACAAAATTCTCCAATTGTATACCCATGTTCAGACATGTAGACCTCAAAACACCATGTCGATTGGAATGCACACTCATCTAACATCTGTGGAAACTTCCACAATTCCACAAAGCTAAAAACCAATCCGCGGAGAAGTGCAGACTCATTAACTCATATATAATGAACTGGAAATGTCTGAAACTGCCAAGCAAAACTTTTGTTTCTCATAACTTCAAAACTAGAAACCAAAACAAGCTAAAATTTTGGAATTAAGTTCTTCTAATAGCCAATAAAATTATACTAGAAGCACATAGCAAAATCTTTAACAACAAACCAATGCGAACCCAATTACTGGATCACCTGTACACATAATCACTGGTATTAACACTTAGTCAATTTTCATCACAATTGTCTTCACTAGATCAAACCTTCTTACAAAAATTGTCTTTCATAGTCATCTTCAACCATGCTCATGACACCTAAACTAATTTTCACCATAGTCTTTGTACTGGGATACAATGTTGACATCAATGACAACACTGTAATGCATAACTGTATGTACCCTGTGCTTATTCTGCATGCTCATGTTGCCAACAACATCATCAATGACATCTTCTCATTCTTCCAAAAATCTCCCCCTTTTTCATTGATGGCAACATGCCAAAACATCTCCAAAATTACCCCCCCCTTTGACATCAAGGGCAAAGGGCATATGTATCAATTCTTCATTTAGATTGGATCTCCCCCTAACAAATATGTTCATATATACAAACTAAAAAAATTGAAGTAACTCCCCCTAAGAATGTTATGCAGCAAAAAAATATCAAAAATTTGTATTGGAACACTCTGTACATAGTCTGCATATGTACACTAAAGTCTAAAATAATAAATTAAAAATGCATAAAAAAATATAGAAACACTGTCAACCAAAGGAGGTTGACTCTTTGAGCTTCTCAACATGAAGTTTCCATTCTTGTTTTCATTCCTCCTAGATATTCTTGGCTCCATTAGTGTATCTCAGATCCTTCTTTCGAAGTGTTGGGCACTGGATTGATCTTTGTGGCTTTCTCAACACTCTTTAGGGCACTAGTAATAGATGTGAGCTTTGATTTCACCAAGTCCCTGATGTTCCCAAACTGCATGATAATCTTTTCATTATGTCCTTGCGGTTGGAAATATTTCTCATGCAAGTCCTCAATCGTTGATCTTTTATGCTTCCATCTAGGTCTTGTGCAGGATCATATGTACTAGAAGCTCTATCTGTTTGTGACTCAATCGAGTCCATTTCATCTTTGATACTCTTTGTGGCTCCAAGCCACTTCATGCAAAATTGAAATAAGGCTTTGGCCACAGCTAAGCAAGCCTATGCACCCTTAAGACTAACCGTTAAGACTACCTTGGAATTTTTTGTGTGCTTGTGCACACTTTTCTATGATTTCCAATAGCCTCTTTTCATTCATCTTTTTCTCCATTTCTCCTTCCAATTCATTTTTCAAATTTTCTTCCAAACTAGAGGCATATTCTTTAAATGAATTGATAAAAAAATTAAGGTTTTCCATATCAGATAATGAATTATTAATTATAGTCCCGAGTATGGCCTCCTATAATGTCTTTAATACCTCCTTAATTAAGTCCACTCTTTTGACGAGTCTCTATTATCTCCTTTCAGGTAGATTCATTGAATACATCTCCCAACTGAAGCTTGTGGAGTGGGGAAATCTTGTTAAGGTCCACATTCTCGTGTTGCATAGGTTATAGCAGTTGGGCTGATACAATAGGCTGGAATTGGAGCTCCATGCTTAGTAAGTTCTTCAATGAATCTTCGGAGGTGTTGGAGGATTCACCAGTAACTTTCATGCTCTCCGCAATCTTTTCCTTCAACTCCTTTTCCATCTTACCAAAGCTCACTTGTGTCTCTACTTTAGTTTTTGCATCTCCGGATGCATCTTCATTCTTTTCCTCATCTTCCTTCTTATTTTCCTAGTCGTCCTTATTCTTTGCATCACCATTCTCCTTTTCACCATCCTTGGTTTCATTATCTTCTCTAAAAGAGTGGTTTGTGTTATCTAGTGGAGTGACTGTCTCTGGTTTGGTTTGTATATTCTCAAAATTTTCATTAGATATCAGAGGAGGAGTATCCTCCTTAGTAGCATCTTCTCTGGTAGCTGAATTCATCTCAATCATTTCTTCCACTTTCGGAGGTGTATTATCCTATGCATCTACTTCCTTTTCCTCAAGCTCATGTTGAACATCATCCATATGCACATCACCTTCAATATTTTCTTTTGGAGTAGGTTTCTCCATATTCACTTTCTCTTTTCTCTTTGGGGTCATTCCCAACTTTTGTGCTATCTCTTCTACCTTTTCAATACTCTCCTTCCTGAGTCTCTCAAGATCATTTTGATCTCTACCCATAAGGGTTGTCACCCTCTACTTATTTTTGAGTTCCTTATTGAACATTGTAGCCAAAGTGGCTTTGCTTTCCTCGAAGAGAGGAGCACTTATCTTTTCCAATGCATAGTCTCTTAACCTTGCCTCTTCATCTATAGCTTCTTGCCTTCTTTCGATCAAAACATTCCATAAATTTGCAAGTATTTGTTTCTTTATGTTTCACATGTCAACCTCAAGAACAACAATACACTTAATGATAGCTTCTACAATTGTGGCCTTATCCATCTCATCTTCTTGATTGTACAGGGTTGCAGTTTCTACTAATATCTCATTTTGTACTATACCATTGAAAAGTGCTTCTAACTGATAGGGAGGTTGGATGAAACAATCATAGTTTCATGCTGTAAGTCTTGTTGGAATACTTCTAAGGTGTCTCTCTCCACCACTTCAACCTATAGGACCTTTCTTTACTTAGGATCCCTTGGTTTTTCCTTGCCAACCCCATCTACCAACATAATTTTTCCTACCAAGTCCACCTTGGTACAAACTTGCAACTCTACACTTAGCCCTTAATCCATCCTAAAGACTATAATCCTCCAAAATCTTGAATTTAACCTTGAAGGGGTGTGGAGGTATTTCTAATGACTGCAATCCATCCTACTATGGTTCTTGAAGGTCCATCTGACTCTATTTCTTGGTCGCTTCCACCAAACCCTCATTTAGGTCTTAATAGGCTACTAGCCCTAGGAGCCCCAATTAGGCCTCCTTCTCCGATAAAATAGGTTAGTTCTCAAAACTTTCCAAAGAACACCCCAATATTTTCTTGGGATTCCTGCTTCATTTGCCCACCTCTCAAATATTTTTGGGGTCTTGGGTCCCAGCTGTCCGTACAACGCCCTAACCTAAAAATGGGCAAAACTAGGTCTTTTAAGCCCTTTCCTGGCTTCTTTCAAACTGTCAAGTTTTCCTCACATCAGATGAATTGATGGAGCTTCCTCCTCCATGCTATGCCATGGAAATACACTCATCTGTCTTCTCCAAGTAGTGATTTGTCAAAAAGTTGACACCCCTACAATTTAAGTGCTCTGCACTAAGGTCTTCCCTAGCTTGACTCTTTCCTAGCTCGCCTAGGGCAAGACTTTCCCAACAGCTCCTGTACTTTCAAAGAACCTAAACCCTACAATATTTACAACCATGGAGTCTAGTCACTATTCCCAAAGGGCCATACAATTTTTACGGTGGGAAAGTGAACTAACACTCCATTTTCACAAAACTGTCTGGTTCAGACCAGCAACAGTGTAGAAACAAAACTATTTACAAATAATGCTAAAAATGAATTAGAAAACTATATAAATGCCACACAAAGCTTGAAGGATAGCTACACTATGTCCTACACTATTTACAGTGCCCTGTTCAATCCATTAAAGCAACACTTCAAGCAAAAATCAAAAAATTAGCACACAAACACAACTGTTTTCCTTGAATTCACAAAACTTCAAGACAATACAAGTTTTTCCAACCCTGCTCCAATGCCGAGGCATTCCATAAATAGGTCACCTAAAACAATTATCTCTCCCTTGGGCTCTCCTTAGCCGCATGTAGCTCCCATTGAGCATTATTTGCAAAAATTGAAAAGAAACTCCTAAAAATCCTAAAAGGTCAAAACCTTACTTGTGCAAAAGCCTTAGGCCTATCTATTGGTCAACATGACCTTCATTAGATGATCAACACCCAAACAAAAATTCCATTAAGGCTTACATCCAAATGAACTAAGTTTTATTGCTTAGTTTTCTTAGACAAGACTGTCCTAGACAACCTGTGAGATAACCTATGGGTGCTCCTGCACCATTCTCCCCCTCAGCCAAACACTAAGGATTGTGGGGAGAGATCAAAGATAAATCAATACCCTGCTTCTTGAACTGAGCTTCATCCACCCATGTAGCCTCAGATTCTGGTTTGTCCTTCCATTTGATGAGATGTTCCATGTATACCTTATGCCGAGTAGACTTCTTCACCCTTGATTCTAAGATCCTCTCTGCTTGCAGCTTGTCTTTAGGAGGTAAGGCAATGTTACTCACATCCTTCAATACATCCACACTTTTCTGATCCAAGTCAATGACTGGTCCTTTATACCTGATCAAATCAGCCACATTAAACATTGGTGAAATGCCTAAGTCTGCAGGTAGCTCCACCTTGTAGGCATTCTTTCCATATTTTGCTAACACCTGACATGGTCCCACTCTCTTCATCTGCAACTTGGTTGATGTTCCTTTCTGCAACCTAGATTTGTTGAGATGGACCATGACATAGTCCCCTATTGCAAATTGTAGATCTTTCCTAGACATATCCACCTTAGCTTTCAACTTGTGAGTAGCCTCTGTGATTGTCTTTTTCACTTGCTCCTGAATCTCCTTCATGGTCTGAGAGAAATCCTCAGCATGGCCACTCCTATGCTCCATAGCTCCTAAATCTCTAAGTTCACACACACCTCTTGGGTGCATTCCATACACTATTTCAAAAGGACTTCTGCCTATGGTCCGATTCACACTGTCATTGTAGGCATATTCAGCCTGTGATATGACCAAGTCCCATGTCTGTCCATACTCCTTGGTGAGGCACCTTAGAAGGTTACCTAACACTCTATTTATTACCTCAGTTTGTCCATCTGTCTGAGAATGGTAAGCTGATCCAAAAGACAAGTTAGTACCTAATCTGCTCCATAGAGTCTTCCAAAAATGACTCATGAACTTCACATCCCTGTCTGAGACAATGCTCAATGGCAATCCATGGATCCTCACAATATCTTTGAAGAAAAGATGAGCAATATAGCTAGCATCATGGGTGGTCTTACAAGGAATAAGATGACTCATTTTGCTAAACCTATCTACCACCACATAGACACTATCAAACCCTGTCTTAGTCTTGGGGAGTCCTACCACAAAGTCCATGCTAATACATTCCCATGGTCTATTGGGAATGGGTAGAGGTTGATACAAACCTGCATTGCTAGCTCCCCCCTTGGCCTTCATACAAACTCCACACTACTCCACATACCTTTTGACATCCCTTGGTAGCTTGGGCCAATAATAGAACCTCTGCACTAATTCTAGTGTCTTGTTGATACCAAAATGACCACTAAGACTACCATTGTGCTTCTCTTGGATAAGATTCTCCCTCATTAAACCTTTTGGAACACATAACTGATTCCCCTTGAACAAAAGTCCATTCTGCAATGTATACTCTAAGAATTGACTATGAAAGTGATTCTCAAAATCAAAACATACCTTATATGCCTCCAAGAAGTCTTCATCTTCTCCATAGAGATCCTTGAAACTCTCTATTCCAATGCTCTTTATTTGTATCTCTTGCATTGTCAACAACCTCCTACTTAATGCATCTGCCACCTTGTTCAACTGTCCCTTCTTGTGCTTGATGGTAAAAGTGAAAGCTTGGAGGTATTCCATCCATTTCAAATGTCTATTGCTCAACTTCTCTTGTGTGTTGATGTAGCTAAGTGCCTGGTTGTCAGTAAACACTACAAACTCTTTAGGTAGGAGATAATGCCTCCACTTTCTAAGTGACTGTACTAGAGCATATAGTTCTAGGTAATAGGTAGAATACTTTTTCTTAGCTTCGTTGAGCTTTTCACTAAAGAAAGCTATAGGCCTGCCTTCTTGGCTTAGTACTCCCCCTACTGCAATTCCACTGGCATCACATTCCACAGTGAATAACTTATCAAAACTAGGTAACAAAAGGATGGGTTGAGTTGCCAGTTCTTGTTTTAGTTTCTCAAAACCCTTCTCAGCGTCAAGAGTCCATTTGAACTTAGTTTTTAGGCCACCTTTGATTGTATCAAGTACTGGTGCACATATGCCACTAAAGTTCCTTATAAACTTCCTATAAAACTGAGCTAACCCATGAAAACTCCTTACCTCTGTCCCAGTGGTTGGTGTAGGCCAATTTAGGATAACTTCCACTTTGCTTGGGTCCATTTTCAATGATCCTTGGGATACTACAAACCCTAAATACACAAGCTCTTGTTTGAAGAACTCACACTTTTCTAGGTTGATGGCTAACCTCTCCTCCTGCAATCTTTTAAGAACCAACTCCACATGCTTTAGATGTTCTTCTGCTGTCTTGCTAAAGATGAGTATATCAGCTAGATATACCACCACAAATTTACCTATGAAATCCTTAAGCACTTCATTCATGAGTCTCATGAATGTGCTAGGGGCATTTGAGAGGCCAAATGGCATAACTCTCCACTCATATAACCCATCAATTGTCTTAAAGGCTGTCTTCCACTCATCCCCATCTTTGATTATAATCTGGTGGTATCCACTCTTGAGATCCAACTTGGTGAAATACTGAGCTCCTCCAAGACAATCCATCAAATCCTCAATCCTAGGAATAGGGAACCTATATCTGATTGTAATTCAATTTATAGCCCTAGATTTAGTGTATAACCTCCACTTACCACCTTTCTTGGTTGCTAAGACCACTGGTACTACACACAGACTGATGCTCTTCCTAATTAGTCCTTGGTCTAACAACTCCTGCACTTGTCTAGCTACTTCTAGGTTATGATCTGGTTTAAGCTTGTAAGCTGCTTTGTTTGGAAATGAAGCCCCTGGTATGAAGTCAATCTGATGATTGATGGCTCTCTTTGGAGGTAAGGTTGTTAGTGTTCCATCACTGACTATGTCCTTGAACTTCTCAAGTAGCTTCTGGACTGCTCCTGGTATGACTGTCTTCTTGGTCTTATCTTCCTCCTTGGGTTGTACCATGACCACATATCCTTCCCCTCCTTGTTTTAGTGTGTTGATTAATTCCTTGCCACTACTTAACAAGACACTAGGGGTCTTTGACTATCCTTCTTCCTCATCTGACAGTGACTGCAGTTTGAATGCCTTTCCATCCTTCTTGAATGAGATAGTGTTCTCCTTTCCATCATAGATGGCTCCTCTGTCATACTGCCATGGTCTGCCCAATAGAAGATGGCATGCATCCATGGGAAACACATCACAAATCAACTTGTCCTTGTATCCTCCAATAGAGAACTCCACCGTTGTCTGCTCATTTACAAGAACACTCTACCCTTTGTTCAACCATGTCACCTTGTAAGGACTAGTGTGGGGCATCTTCTCCAATTTTAACTTCCTTACTGCCTCCTTAGAGATAATGTTATCAGTAGACCTTGAATCCACAATAACCTTGCACACCTTTCCAAGTATTTTGCATCTTGCCCTGAATAAGGCTCTCCTTTGCTTTGGCTCTTCTTTAACTAGTTGTGTGATTAGAACCCTACTAAACATTAGGTTCTCCCCCATTTCTGATTCTATGTGACTAACCTCTGGTGACTTGATACTCATGGTGTCCTCTTGAGCATATGCTACTCTATTTTCTGTATTTGATGAAGTTGCTTTCTCCGGGCACCTATAAGCTGGATGACCTACTTGACCACAGTTGTAACACTTCATACTAGCAAAGTATGAGCTACTTCTGCCTGCTCCTCTTCCTCTATTTGAACCTCCTTGAGGTCCTCTACCTCTTCCATAGCCTCCTCTAGAAGTTGTTTCACTTCCATGCTTTGTGAGTTTAGACTCTCCCTGAATTCTTTGTTCAGTCCCTCTACTTTGGTATCCACCCCTATGTCCTCTTTGATCTCTGCCTTTACCTCTGCTTTTAGAAGCCTGATCTTGTTTCCTCTTACTCCTCTCTTCAATCTTTATAGCCAATTGATAGCATTGGTGCATTGTTTTGGGACTTAGAAGAGTCATCTCCTCTTGAATGTTCCACTTCAAACCGTTAAGGTATCTAGCCACCTTAAGATTTTCATCCTCAGATACATTAGACCTCATGCAAATTTTTTGGAACTCTTCCGTATAGGAATTTACATCTTGGTCTCTTTGTCTCAAGCTCTACCTTTTCTTGTGCAACTGAATTTCATAATCATTTGGCATGTATGCTTCTCTCACTTTGGTAACCATTCCCTTCCAAGTAGAAATAGGCTTCTTGCCTTCCTTTTCTCTCTCTCTCTGAATGAAATTCCACCATGTCAAGACAAAACCTCTTAATCTTGAATTTTCCACCTTCACCTTCTATGCTTCAGTGACTCCATCACACTCAAAATGGTTTTCCATTCCCTCTATCCAATCCATGACTAGATCAACTTCCATTTTCCCACTAAATAATGGTATGCCTTCAAGTGCTTTTCCACTCAAAGCCTTCAATGCCTTCAAGAAAGGCTCTTCTTGCAAAATAGGGTCAGGTTTCAGGGATCTTGTCTTCCTCTGCAACCTCTTCTTTATTTGGTACCCTTCCTTCCAACTGTACATTACTCATTGCTTGCTCAAGTTGGGCTATTCTTTCCCTCAATAGCCTATTGTCTTCCTCCTGTTCTTCGACCTTCTTGGACAATTCTACATTTGTCACCATGTCAGTAGAACCACTAGACTCAATCTCTGACATATATTATTCTATCCCAAATCTTTTGCTGCTCTGATACCAATCTGATAGAGAGGTTGGATGAAACAATCACAGTTTCATGTTCTAAGTCTTGTTGGAAGACTTCTAAGGTGTCTCTCTCCACCACTTCAACCTATAGGACCTTTCTTTACTTAGGATCCCCTGGTTTTTCCTTGCCAACCCCATCTACCAACATAATTTTTCCTACCAAGTCCACCTTGGTACAAACTTGCAACTCTACACTTAGCTCTTAATCCATCCTAAAGACTATAATCCTCCAAAATATTGAATTTAACCTTGTAGGGGTGTGGAGGTATTTCTAATGAATGCAATCCATCCTACTGTGGTTCTTGAAGGTCCATTTGACTCTATTTATTGGTCGCTTCCACCAAACCCTCATTTAGGTCTTAATAGGCTACTAGCCCTAGGAGCCCTAATTAGGCCTCCTCCGAGAAAATAGGTTAGTTCTCAAAACTTTCCAAAGAAGACCCCAATATTTTCTTGGGATTCCTACTTCATTTTCCCACCTCTTAAATATTTTTTTGGGTCTTGGGTCTCAGCTATTCGTACAATGCCCTAACCTGAAAATGGGCAAAACTAGGTCTTTTAAGCCCTTTCCTGGCTTCTTTCAAACTGTCAAGTTTTCCTCACATCGGATGAATTGATGGAGCTTCCTCCTCCATGCTATGTCATGGAAAGACACTCATCTATCTTCTCCAAGTAGTGATTTGTCAAAAAGTTGACACCCCTGCAATTTAAGTGCTCTGTACTAAGGTCTTCCCTAGCCGGACTCTTTCCTAGCTCGCCTAGGGCAAGACTTTCCCAACAGCTCTTGTACTTTCAAAGAACGTAAACCCTACAATATTTACAACCATGGAGTCTAGTCACTATTCCCAAAGGGGCTGTACAATTTTTATGGTGGGAAAGTGAACTAACACTCCATTTTCACAAAACTGTCTAGTTAAGACCAGCAACAGTGTAGAAACAAAACTATTTACAAATAATGCTAAAAATGAATTAGAAAACTATCTAAATTCCACACAAAGCTTGAAGGATAGCTACACTACATCCTACACTATTTATAGTGCCCTGTTCAATCCATTAAAGCAACACTTCAAGAAAAAATCAGAAAATTAGCACACAAACACAACTATTTTCCTTGAATTCACAAAACTTCAAGACAATACAAGTTTTTCCAACCTTGCTCCAATGCCGAGGCATTCCATAAATAGGTCACCTAAAACAGTTATCTCTCCCTTAGGCTCTCCTTGGCCGCATGTAGCTCCCATTGAGCATTATTTGCAAAAATTGAAAAGAAACTCCTAAAAATCCTAAAAGGTCAAAACCTTACTTGTGCAAAAGCCTTAGGCCTATCTATTGGTCAACATGACCTTCATTAGATGATCAACACCCAAACAAAAATGCCATTAAGGCTTACATCCAATTGAACTAAGTTTTATTGCTTAGTTGTCCTAGACAAGACTGTCCTAGACAACCTGTGAGATAACCTATGGGTGCTCCTGCACCACTAACTTCATGGGAGTGTGTGTTCTTACTAGATCTTTCTTCTTCTATTTATTTTTTGGTGTCTTCTTCTGACTTGTTTCTACTTTATTCTTTTATGGTGACACCTTCTTGGTGGCTTCTTTCTTATTCTCTCGCATGTGGATTACAAAGCTTTCTTTTCCTTCTCTATTTCTTCTTCACTGTTTGTATCAATGATATCAAATTTCTTTCTTTTAACACTTGCTTCACCTTTCCTTTTGCGAAACAACTGTGGTCCTTCTTCCTCCTCCTCTTCTTCTTCATCCTTTTCAATTTTTACACTTGTGGCTTTTTCTCTTACTGATTTCTATTTTATTCTCTTCTTGGCAAGGGTTGTAGGTGGTGTATTGAAGTAGCCTTCTTCTTCTCAGGCCTTGTACTCTGCACAACCAGAGGGGACTTCTGCTTCACCAGAGGGCTTTCAATTATTTTTCTCTTCTCTCCTATAGAGGGCTTAGTCCTAGAATAATTTTGAATAGTAGTGATCCAAGACAGTCTAAGAGTGATCCAAAGGTGTTAAATCAAGCAAAAATGGAAAATTCTAAAAATTCAATTTTTTTTGGTATTTCTAGGTTTTAGTAAATCACATTTTCAGAGGTCTTCGGTGAGGAATTTTGAGTTGGAAGTGTCGTAGGTCTCTTAAATGGAGTAGTTAAAGGAATTTGATTTAAGGGACTAAAATTATATCTCTTCGAGACCTTTCTAACAAGGTAGAGAAGTTCAAATTTTGATCGCCTGGCTAGGAGTTATGACCTTGCCAAGTTGGGGTAGCAAAAATACACTAGTTTTTTTTTGAAAATTTTATATTTTTTGTGTTTTATTTTGTCATTTTTGAATTTCCAACAATGTAATGACTATTGGAATTCCTCTTTTAATGTTCATATTCCAATTTTGAATGTAAATAATTTAGTTTTGGAGCTGCATACATCTCTTTTTGAGTTTGTTGTTCAAATAAAAGCAATACAATACTACAGACCTTTATACACCAGGTATTGTCTTTGGGTTCCATAATTCAAATCAGTGGTATCAGAGTAGGAATGCTCCTGAATTTTAGTTCATATGAGGTCAAGCTATCAAAGATTAGGATTAAAAACACAAATTTTGTCAGATTATCCTGCTTTGAGACACACACGACCAAAGATGATAGAAGAACAAGGTGATTCATCATATCATATCAAGATAATGATGGAAGAAGCTTGGAATAAGTAGAGAAGAAATGATGATCAATTTTCACATCTATTCTGACAGAACCAAGATAACTAGCAACCAAATGGGGTAGAAATACCATTTCACAGACACACTCCATTCAAGGTGCAAGCAAATCTTGACATCCCAAATTTTGAAGGAAAAATTAATGCTGACACTGTTGATGATGTTTATCAAAATTGGAATGATACTTCTTTATGAATCATTTATAAGATGTAAAAAAAAAAAAATTCTCTCCTCAAATCCATGAGCCATGTGAAACAAGCATGGGAAATCAAGGTGGAAAATAGAGAGGTAGCACCCATTGGACCAAAATTGGAGATAATTTTTGATAACAAACCTACATGGGGAGAATTTGTAAAGTACATCAAAGAGGCATACTTTCCTGAGGATACTTATGAACAAAAGTATATACAATGATAGTTGCTCCGAAAAAAGAAGGATCATTCTATGCAAGATTACACCAATACTTTATATGCTCTTTCAACAAAAATTGGCATTGAAGATTCTAAGAAGCATCGAATTTTGAAGTATCACAGTGGACTTCATAGGTACATTCAAACTGAGATGGATTTTTTGAATATTGAAACATCGGCGACTACTTTCAAGTATTCCATAAAAATTGAAGAGAAATTCAAGCAAAAAGGGAAGAGAGATTACTTTACAAATAATAATAAATTGAAGGGCGAAGGTAGCAGTAAATTTGTAGGAAAGCAGGTGGTTAAGGAACCTCCCTCAAAATCACCAAATAAGACATGGTGTGCTAAGTAGACATAACTAGATACATGCATGTGGTGTGAAACACATAAGAGTGCATTCCATAACACTAAGGATTGTCGAACCATCAAGAATTTGATGACATAGACATGTGGAGAAGAAGTTGAGCCTAAATAATTACCAACAAAACCTTTTGAGCAGAAGGATAATGATTAGATCATAGAAGAAGACCCATATGCCATGATTGCAAATGCTAAAATATTTCCTTGTTAAGATGAACAATTGTTCCATTCACAAGTGTGGGTTAGTGGGAAGCCTCTACACTTTATTGTTGACATTGGTAGCCAGAATAATATGATTTCTATGGAGACACTCAAAAGACTAAATCTGAAAATGACACAACACCCACAACCATACTACATGGGATGGGTCAGCCAAGAGCAAGATATTCAAGTAAATAAATAGTATCATCTATCATATTCAATAAAATAATTCAAGGATGAGATAACATGTGATGTATCACCTTTGGATGTTTGTGATGTCTTGTTGGGGAAACCATACATGTACCAATGCCATGGTGTATATGAGTCTAGACCATGTAGTGTCACAATCAAGCGTGGTGAATGAAAGTATCATATACCATAGGTATGTCCAAAACAATCTTCTTCTTTGATTAGTGCTAAACAATGTAAACGTTGGGTTGCTCAAACTGGAGTTTTTGTATTGCTTATGGTTCATCCTGAGGAAACAAAAATAGTTGTTTTGAATACACATGCTAAAGTGGCCACAATAGCAAACCAACAGAAACAAATGGATAAAGTTTTGAAAGAATATCAGAGTGTGTTTAATTCACCAAAAGGGGTCTCAATGCACTATCAAGTCAATCATCCTATTGATTTAATTCTAGGGACACCACTACCAAATGAGCCAATATATAGGAGGTTAGTTTTGGAAAATGATGAAATCAAGAGGCAAATTCAAGAGTGGATACAAAAAGGACACATTTATCCAAGTTATTCACCATGTGGTAGTTCGATTGTTCTTTCTAGGAAGAAAGATGGGGCATGCAGACTTTGCATTGATTATCGAGCATTAAATATCCAATCCCTCAGATTGATGATCTTTTGGACTAGCTTAGAGGGGCTAAGTTCTTCACCAAAATTGAATTGAAGTCCGGGTATCACCAAGTACCAATTGATTCAACAGATGTGTGGAAGATTGCATTTAAATATAAGGAAGGTTTGTTTGAGTGGTTGGTCATGCCTTTTAGTCTAACCAACGCTCCTACCACATTTATGAGGATGATGCGAATGATGTGCTTAGGCCATTCATTGATTCTTTTGTGGTTGTTTACTTGTATGACATACTCATCTTTAGCAAAACTTGGACTAAGCATTTGCAACATGTTGAATGAGTGCTTTCAACTCTACAACAACACAAACTCTATGCCAACATAGAAAAGTGATCTTTTGGTATGCAAAGCATCCAATACTTGGGGTGCATTATTGATAATGAGGGTGTTCATGTTGATCTTGGAAAGATTCAGGTCATCAGAGATTGGCCATCTCCTAAAAATTTCATAGAGCTTTGTAGCTTCTTGCGTGTAGAAAACTTCTATCATAGATTTGTTCTTGGTTTTTCACATTTATCTTGGCCTCTAAATAAATCACTAAGGGGTGGAGCACAAGAAAAATTTCATTGAATAGATGCAAAGAAATGAACATTTGAGGAATTGAAGCAAAAATTATGCTCAACACTAGTTTTGGTCCTTCCAAACCTACAACAATCGTTTGAAATAGAAAAAGATGCATCTGAGTATGCCCTTGGCATTGTACTCATGCAACATGGACATCTGATTGCCTACCACAATGAGAATTTTTCTCATACAGTGTGTCGATACCCCACATATGACAAGGAGTTATATGCCATCGTGTAGGCCTAAAAATAGTGGAACCATTACATTATAGGAAAGGAGATTGTCATACATACAGATCACAAACCTCTTTAATTTTTGCAAACACAAGGGAAGTTGCGGAACGATAGGCATCAAAGGTGGTCTACTTATCTACAAAAATTTCGTATCAACATTTTTCATAAAAAGGGGAGCAACAACAAAGTGGAAGATTGTTTGAGTAGGCCACCAATTGCAGCCATAACAATGGTGTTGGAATCATGCAGTCACCAAACAACAACTTGGGCCCAACAATATGGTAATGACTTTAACTTTGCTGATATTTATAATAAATTGGTAGAAGGAAAGCCTATCCCTGATTTTCACTTGCAAGATGGGGTTCTTTGTCATATTGGTCACATATGTTTTCCCATTGAAGGACACAAAAAAATGATATGGGAGGCACACTACAATCACGTTGTAGGTCATTTTGGCATTGGTAAGACCACTGCTATCCTTCAAAAGTATTTGTATTGGCCAAAAATGAAACAAGATATCATATCATATATTCAAGCATGTGCAATTTCAAAGCCTACAAATCGTAAACTAGGCCTATATTTACCTCTACCTATCCCTAATAAACCATGGCAGTCAGTTTCAATGGATTTTATGTCTAGCATTCCAACTACCAGACATGGTCATGATTGTGTTTATGTGGTGGTAGATAGGTTTTGCAAAATGGCTATTATGGTGGCATGTAAGAAGGAGATTTCTATAGAAGAGACTTCTAGGCTATTTTTTGAGCATGTTTGGGTTCATTTTGGTTTGCCAAAAAACATTGTTTTTGACAGGGACAATAGATTCATCAACAATTTTTGGTCTTCACTGTGGGCTAAGATGGACACGAAATTGATGAAGTCTACAACATTCCATCCTCAAATAAATGGGCAAACAGAGGTGGTAAATCGAATGATCATTCACATCCTACAAATGTATCATTCAAAGCATCCTCTCACATGGGATGAGAGTTTACACTACGTCCAACACATCTACAACCGTGCACTCCACAACACTATAGGGCTTAGTCCATTTGAGGTTTTTCTTGGGTATCAACCATTGTCACCTATGGATATAACACTACCTATACTATAGCTTGAAATTCCACCAACTGTTGAGAATGAGACAAATAAAGCAACATAATTCATTGATAAGATTAGACACCTACAACAATAGGTTCATGAGATTTTGGAGCACAACAGTAAGAAGTATAAGGACATACATGATAAACACATAACTCCTCATCAATTTCAGATTGGTGACAAGGTGTGGTTGCATCTTTAGAAGGAGCGTCTTCAAGGACCAAACATGAAGCTTCGTCCTCTTTTCTATGGCCCACATACCATATCAAGCAAGTTGGTAAAAATGCATTTGAGCTTAATCTGCCATCATTTTTGGGGCTACATCTAGTTTTCAATGTGGAGTTGTTGAAACCATATTTTCATCCTTTATTAGACATTTCACAAGCCACTAAACACATTCATGCTAAAGAATTGAATCCAAAAACCACTACTCCATTACAATGTGACCATGTCACTAAGTTCATTGTGAAGACTCTCAAAAATCAACACATTCCTCTCTACCATGTGGTTTGAGCTAGTCAACTTTATCTCCAAGTCAAGTGGTTAACCAGGAAGCAAATTGAAGTACAATTTCCTCATCTGCTACATCAAGTGAATGCAATGGGTCCCGTGTGAGTAAAATATGCATAATGAATAAAAAACACACCTAATAAGACATTATATCAATAGATTTAAATAACAATTAAACTACTAAAAGCCAAAAATCTATTGAAAGCATCCTATTGTTCCCTATCTCCAAAGATTTATCAAATCACGAGGCTCTCAGATTGTTAAGCACTTTGACTGTTAAAATGCCAATCTAGAGAAATGAGATGTTGTAAATATGTGAGAAACTAATCCTATATGATATTCCTAAATGATAAGATGGATGCTATTGGAGATGAAATTGACATGAAACTAATAAAAGAAACTACCATAACTAGGATGCAGCTAAATGGAAAACCATGATTGCTATTGCTATTCTAAAATGATTTGCTAATTTCTATTGTTTAATTGCTTGAATTCTCTAATAAAATATTTGCAGAGTAAGATTGCATAAACTTGGGATCCTTTTCCCGTGGAAAGAAGCTGTATTTATAGATTCCCAACAACATATTTGTGATGTGGCAACAAGTAAGGGTCTAGATTTGATTTGAAAGATTCAATGGTGAAGGATGAAGAAACCTGAGAAGAATATGGAGATTGTTCCTCCCCACAGAAACATTCTGCCAGAGGATAGGAAGAATCAATGGAAGAAGACAACCAAATTGATTTCCAATTTGTCTGTAATTTGTCTCCAAATTTATCCGTGAAGGCTGAGTTGAATTAATTAGATATATAATATCTATTTTTTTGGGTGAATATGAGGAAATAGCTATAGAAATATGCTTTTATTTGAATATTTGGATTTATTTAAATTAGCAAAAGAGGATATTTAATTTAATAAAACAAACTATATAAATCTGTTTATTAAATAAACATGGAAGAAATATGGTAATTAAATAAAACAAAGTATAAAACTTGTTTATTTAATTGAAATAGAATGATGTGATTAAGGTAGAATAAATAGATAATTATAGAAGAAGTAGGTAATTAAATAAAACAAAGTATTAAGTTCATTTATTTAATTAAGATGAAATAATATGATAAAGATAGAAGAATTAGAAGTGAACTATATAAATAAATATTTCTATTTATTTATAAGTAGATGAATTAAAGGAGTCAATTAATCAAATAAATTGTATTTAATTAATTAGATTATCCAGACCATTTTTAGGTGTATACATTTTTCCCCTCTTTGAAGTCATGTGTTTACGCATTGTTTCAAAGAAAATTTTGCTGCTGCTGCCAGTACTGACAATTTTTTTTTCGATATGCCCCAGACGTTGATTTTCAGGTGATGATGGATATATGCCCCCTCGGGAGATAAATCGATGATTTTTTTTATTTTTTTAGAATTTTTCAAAAATTTTATGATTTTTTTGATGATTTGATAAATATTTTCAATTTCAATGATGCAAAATCAATTTATTTCCCTAAAAATGATGTTTACTCCGCCAGATGTGAAATTGATGAATTAAGCCCCCCTAGAAAATAAAATAAATAAATCCCACCAAAATACCTCTTAATCACTCTTTAAAAAGCTAAAAAGGTGGATTAGAACTTCATTTGTGCATTTGTGATTTTGAAATTTGAGAGTGAGTGATTTTGAGCAATTTTGGCAAGATGATTATCCCCTACCACAAACATCGATTCGAGCGCATGCGTCGTCACAACCGCTCGAAAGCGTATGGACCGTCGGTACGTACCCCAATAAACCTCTTCGTGATTTTTCCATTTCAATTTTCACACGTTTTTGCACATTTTCAATTTGGTTTTTTTTGTTTTAACGCATGCACACACCTCTGTAGTGCATAAGAAGTCTGTTATAGCACATTGGAAGAATTAGTGCATACGATTAGGGCTTTAGCGCATATGATAAATAGATTAGCGCATTAAGATTTTAGCGCATAGATAGAGGGCTTTAGTGCATTGACATGATGATGTGACACAAAACTTTTTAGCACATCAATAGAGGGGTTTAGCGCATAGATAAAGGGTTTTAGCACATTCCTTGAATCAACACATTAAAATTCTGTAATAGCGCTTTGATGAAATTCTATGGTGCATTTACCGTTTTGGCACATTGAAAGGCTGTAACGGTGCATAGATTAATTTTTCCAGTGCATTGAACTTTTTAGCACATAGAAATTCTATTTGGCGCATCCAAGTCAGAATGATAGAATTTGCCAATTAACTCCTTGATTTTGTTGATTTTTGATTACATCAGCCTTTGAGTTGATGTTGATTGATGATCTTGATAGGTTAGATGTTTATTGATCTCATGATAGGTGAGATGCAATAATTGATTAATGATAATTGACCTCATGATAGGTGAGGTTCAATGATAGATTGATGATTGACCTCATGATAGGTGAGGTTCAATGATAGATTGATGATTGACCTCATGATAGGTGAGGTTCAATGATAGTTTGATGATTGACCTCATGATAGGTGAGGTTCAATCATAGTTGCTCATGAGATTTGATCAAAGTCTCACCAGAGCTGATTAGATTTGATAGGATGAATGATATTTGATTAATTGACAAAGATTACTGACTTTCAATATTATGTGATGATAGGAGTATTTGACAAACTTACAGATCTGAGAGCAGTTTCCTAGGACATTTGATTTGATACCGCAGCTAGTGTAGCCTGAGACAATAGTTATCACACGATGTGGTTTGTCTTCTCTTCTAGATATGCCCCAGATTAGGATTAATCGAGGACTATTGACAACCTTAGCAGAGAGATGGAATAGTGAGCACAATACCTTTCATTTTCCCACTAGAGAGATGATAGTGACCCCAAAGGATGTGTGGCGTATTTTGAGGATACCTATTGTTGGGGAGTTGGTAGTTTATGATTTTGCTGAGCAGGGTGGGACTTATTCACTACGCTGAGTTTTTTAGGATAATACTATTTGTGGATACGAGATTCCATGGTGAGATCTAGTTGATTCCTATGCTACTTTGCCTGTGGTACTTGTTGGTTTCATTGGAGGATTCCTTTGTCTTGACCGTAGGTCAAAGGGACTTTCAGTTGGGTGGGGTCACATTTTGGAGAGTATGATTGTCCATAGTATAGATATACATGGGACATGTGCATGCTTGCCCATCTATACCATGATTTGCGTCAGGTGGTCTACCTCCAAGGGGCCAGTTTATCAACAGGGGTTACATTACTTCATGTGTGGGTGTGGGAGCATATAGCAGTCACTCGTCCAGTTGGAGATAGACAACGACCCACCATGAGGCCATATGTTCATGTATATGCAGGTCCAGTTACTTAGCCTAGACTGGGAAAATTGGAGCATTGGAGGAGAGTCCTTGATGATGTAGAGACAGTTATATGGTGGCTCTACCTTGATTGTGAGTAGTGACTGGATGATGATACATAGTTGTCATACTTATGCCAGTCTATGTATTTGATTGGTAGGAAACATTTTGTTATTGAGACATTTTTGCTAAGGCAGGTTTTGAGACAATAAGACAGAGTACAAGGCATGACACAGGGTGTTGCTCATTATGCATGATGTCAGATAGATGCCACTGAGTGGGGACCCTGCTTATCATACGATGCTGCAGTGCATGAGTACCAGGGTATACAAGCCTTTATTTGGGAGATTCATCCTGAGATCATTGAGGCTTTGATTACCGAGGATTATGCACAGTACCTCATTTTACATCCATTCCCACATATCTCTATCCCAAATGAGCCAGTGTCGATACTAGGTGAGGAGGAGATGGCAGTTGCACATGGGCATCAACAAAGGAGAGATGAGGGAGATGAGGAGGAGGAGGAGGAGGAGGATGTGGAGAGCAATGATGATGAGGAGGGAGATGGAGATGATGGAGGCGGGGATGATGGGGGAGAGGAGATGAGGGTGGAGGAGGCTTAGCGTTTGATGTTAGAGAATTCAGGGTGCCTCATAAGACGCAACCACTAGTAGTTGTAGCAGACCAGCGTGTGCAGGTTGGAGTACCCTTCCAGAATCAATAGACCCAAATTTATAGCCTACAGGTTCAGGTGCAGACACTATAAGGTTAGCTGGCACAGGCCCAGGGGTTACTACTCCAGACACAGGCACATATACAGACACAGGCATAGGTTCATGCACAAGCTCTCTCATAGGTACAGGCACAGTTGATAGCTGCATAAGCACATATAACCTCTTTGATAGCAAAGAGAGATGCAACTAGACATACTGCAGAGTAGGCACAAGGATCAGGTGATAGACTACAGAGATTAGCTAAGGGTACCTCCATAGTTGATTACAAGAGAGAGGTTCTTCATGTGGGTTGAGAGGCCGAGTACTATAGAGGCCGATACCATCATGTAGTTCCTGTAGAGCAGAGAGTTAGTTATGCTCAGTCTCGATCTGGCAGGACTCATTCCAAGACTACTAACATGGGCGTGACACAACCTCTTCTAAGAGATCTGAGAGATCCGGGTACGTCTGGTGGGGGAGGCACTGGTCCAGAGATGTCGGTACCATCTGGGGCTAGCACCACATAGCTTCATGATTAGATTTCTTGATGTATTTTGAGACATGATGTATACTCCAATTTTTGATTCATGCCCATTTTTGATGTTGTATCTCTTTACATTTTAGACATCATTGTATACTTGACATTATGGTTTTTGAGATTTATATGATATGTGGCGGATTTATCGATCTATATGTGTTCTATATGGTTCTATGATGGATGCCTATGATGAATGCCTATGATGGATAATTTAATTTTTTGTTCTATATGACATGTGATGTTTTATATGAAGTTGTTATGGATACAATTTATGATCATGATAACGTGTTATGATTTTATGGTGTTTAATTTATGATGTTAAATGTGATTATGCTTATAATGATGATGTATGGATGCATGGTGCTTGTAGTATTTACATGGACCGATGGTTGTATGATAATGTATATACACGAATGATATGATAATGTGACTATATGTATGATTTTGAATATGATGTTTCTATGATATATGACATGATGATGCAAATGGGATACGATGCATTTTATTTTTTTGGTATTTCAAATGCACATATATGATGTAATGAATGGATGAATGAATGATCAATATGATGATACTTCTCATGTATGATGTATGATATGATAATACTAATGAAAATGCAACTATGTAGATGATTTTTTATTTAATATTTTTCTTATGCAACTATATGATGTGATGCACAAATGAAAAATATGATATGATAAATGCAAATATATTATTGAATGTATGAATGATTAAATGATGTAATAATGCCTTCCAATGTATTCAATGCAAATGATTATGCAACTACATGAAAATGATAATTTTTTTGTTAATGTCAAGTATACTCAATCCATTTATGATAAAAGATAACACTGTTTTTAAATTCTCCACCAGCATTTGGAATACACTACTCTGCAGATGCAAATCTAACATAAATGCAATCTAATTTAACCATGCAAAACTAAATATGCCAAAGTTCTCATTTTAACAGTCCATTTATCATGTTTTTTTGTCATCATTGAGCCTTTAAAATGTTGAAAGTGAGTACAAGCATTAATGGTATAATTTAGACCAATGATGACCTCAGTACTACTTTCATGATTTTTGATATTGCAAGTTAACACAAGCATCTAGGTATAATTAAACCGAGATGACTTGAGAATTTCTTGCATAAATAGACAATAATCAATCATTTTCCTATGTGAATTCAGAATGTCATCAGTGATACTTTGTAGAGCACGTCTCATGACAATTCACACAATAATAATGATCAACGCATAGACAACAGACAAAGAAAATACCATTCTCCTTCCTAGCTTCTCTAGTTCAATACATAATCAAGTTGCTCTAAAGAAATGATAACAAAAATCAAAGCATAACATTTAAACATTTAAGCTAGAGCGATAAAATCATGATTCAAAAGAATATCATCCATCTAGAGTTGTATTGATTGATTTGATTTCAGCTATTTGATATGGATGGTTGATTTTCTAAAATGTTTTGATGTTTGATGTATGTTCAATGTTGAGTTTCCCTGTGATCATTGTGTTTGCTTTGTTGTCATACTATTGTTTGTCTATTTGATCAAGCTCAAAGTTTATTGCCCCTAGTGAGTTCAGGATTTTTCCCCCAAGCTAGGGTGAGACATGACCACATTGCCAGGATATATACATGAGGTTTCCTTCTAATGATAGGAAAAATGATGGCGAAAGTGAACAACCAAGGCATGCATCTAATAGATGGAAAAGCTAGTTTAAATCACAAGTAGCAACTATTTTCAAGTTTTCACTATGTGTTTTTATTGCACTTTTTCAAAAAAATTTTTGTATTTTTCTCTTTTCCTTTTTTTTTTGGCATTTTTCTGTCATCAAGATGCCTGTTTGCTAGGTTTTCAATCAAGGCGACCATTTTCCTAGGACCTTAACCATGCACTAGATGTTTTAGGTATAGAATTTCCTAAGATGGAGACTATTGATAGGTTCGTCAAACAAATCCCCTTCAGGTGTAGACAACTGATAGCCGGATCCATAGAATGATTTAACAATAAAGGGACCTAGCCAATTTGGTTCAAACTTCCCTTTATTTTCTTTGTCTTGTTGATTTCAAGGGTTTTCCTTTAAGACCAAGTCACCAACCTAAAATTCTCTAGGTTTTACTCTGTGATTGTAGCTTCTAGATGTCCTCTGTTGATATGCCTTCAAATGGTTCACAACTTGTTGACGACGTTCATCCAACAATTCTAGCTCTTGAAGTCTAGACACTCTATAATCCTCATTTGAAATAATTCCCTTCAGTGACACATAGAGTGATGGTATCTCAACCTCAATAGGTAGGATGGCTTCTGATCCATATAACAAGGCATATGGTGTAGCTCCTGTAGGTGTTCTGATGTTGGTTCGGTATGCCCATAGAGCAGGATTTAGTTGAATGTGCCAATCACGTCCAACATCGTTTACTATTTTCTTTAGTATTTTCAGAATAGTTTTGTTTGAGGCATCTACTTGCCCATTTCCTTGAGGATAGCATGGGGTTGAAAAATGATGTTGGATATGAAACCTCTCACACAGTTCCTAAACATCTTAATTCTTAAAAGGTCTACCATTGTCTGTGACAATGGACTGAGGAATGCCATACCGATAGATGAGGTAATTTAGTATGAAAGAAGAAATCTATTTTCTAGTGATTGTTGTCAAGGGAACAACTTCTATCCAATTTGTAAAGTACTTCATGGTTGTGATTATAAATTTGTGTCCATTGGATGAAGATGAATTAATCTTTCCTACCAGGTCCAATCCCCACAGACAAAAAGGCCATGTTAAAGTGAACAGTTGCAATTCTTATGCTGGTGCATGGATTAGGTTGCCATGGATTTGACATTTTTGGCACTTCTTAACAAACTGAAAAGACTCCTCCATATTTGGCCAGTAATACCCCAAATGAAGGAGTTTCTTCGCTAGAGTTAGTTCGTGATAGGCTGTCGTTAGGTCCCATTACTTTAGAATATAATATTCAATTTGTTGACCGGGTAGTGTTCAAGGCCATCTGCAATAGAAGAGGTCCGGAGTATCTCCCTTAGGTTTCCTAACTTTTAAGAACAACTTAAAATTAATTCTAACTTCAAACTGTTTAACTATCAAACTATAAAGTAATCTATTCCTAAGAATACATAAAATGCTTGAACTATAGGCATAAGTATACTAATTTAGAAAGCATAATAACTAAATTAAAAATCATAGAAACAACTAAATTAAGAAGCTGAAAAACTGTGAGAGCAAAAAAGCTTGTAGCAATCCATAAAACATTTTCTTAACAGTAAAAATTCTAACAGTGAATAAAAAAAACTACGGAAGTGAAAAGATAACAAATACTTCAGAGCTAAAATTTCATAATAGTGAATTTAAATGACTCTCTATAGAACAACAGTATAATAAAAGAGAACACTTATCTACTCCCATCGAGTGGCCAGCTCATGGGTCAACACACTCATTCTCAGCTCACATTCACAACTATTTTAGAAACACTTCTATCAATCATAGTTATCATCCATGATTCATAACTCAAAATTTTAGATAACAATCTCTTTATTCATAAACCTTGGAAACATTCTGACAGTATATCATTACTTTTCACTGTATATCTTACTTCCAAAAACTGTATCTTTTATAGAGAAACTGTAACTACATGCTATATTTCAGATGGTATGGATAACCATTAAAAATATCTAAACAGATCTACAGATAACTCATATATCTTTAATCCCATTACACAGTATTTAAGAGGCTCAAGTCGAGCCATAAAGTCTTTAATTCAAAGGATAACATAAATAACAACTTTAAGAACAACAACATCTTCGGTCCATCACCCTGAAGTTCTGGAGCATATTTCTAGCATATATCTCTAACTGTTCTAGAGCACGTGCCAGCTGGATGCTTCAATCTGTAACTTTGATTGATTGATTATTATCTACAAAACACTTAAAACAACCCATTAAATATGTATTGGAAAATTACTTTAAGAAATCAAAAGAAATAAAGTTTATACAAGTTCTCACTAAAATTAAGCAATTATTTCTCCTAAAATTTAATTAATTGGAAGAGGATAGAGATTTGCATGTATGAACCAGGTCTTTATGGTATTATCATGATGAGGTTATTTTTACCTCATCATTTCCTCCCCTTCCTAGTTCTTGGTAGGTCCTCCTGTCCCCTATTTATAATTCTACCCTTTACTCCCTTCTTCATATTTTGCACTGATATCATACAAATCTTTTGCTGCGACATCAAATTTTATAGGGGAATTGTGGAAACCTCCATGAAAAGAAACTCCCCGTTTCCATTCATTGAAAATTATGTCATCCTAATCTGTATTAATATGAAAAGTAGGGGCTAGATATAGCAGTAAAGGAGGTATGTACCTCATTCCTATCCATTTTGTTCTGAGATCTCCTAAAATTTTGGCCAAGGCATCTGCTCTTCTGAAGGACCATCTAAGACCAAGAGGAGAGATCACTTCTCTTTTCTTTAGATATATAGGAAATGGAGTGTATCTCTCTTCACATGCATGCCAAGCCTTGCCAACCAATTTTTTCCCATGTTCTATGAAATGATTATAGAAAACTCGAAGGCTATCATCATACCTTTCCTTCATTTTCTCATCCAGCAAAAGAGCTACAAATGTATTTTTAAAAGCTGTTGGTCTACTATTTGGAGATCTCATTTGAAGTCCTATACTTTTCTCTACTTGAACATATTATTTATTACATTCTTGCCAATGGATTTGATTCCGCATAGTAGACAATATAGATCTTAAATATACTTCCCCCACAAAAAGATTAACAAATAAATCAGTATGCTTCTCTAACAAAAGATCATGGGTAAAGAATTCACAAAGCATATCTTGCTCTTCAGGCTTTGAGTCTACAAATATTTTAACAAATTCTTTATCATTAGGTTCATAAGGCTGATCATTGTAAATTCTAAGCAATTTCCATCTAAAACATTGTTCATTCAAAAACATGGAATACAATCTGGATGGTCTTCTACAGGATAAAAGAAATTCAACTATTTGAAATGCAACCTGTTTCCCCTTATAAGCTTTATGAAATGCTTCTCTTAATAACACCATTTCCATTTTTAGTCTGTTATTCTCAACTTGTGCATTTCTTAGGAAATAGCACCGTTCCATCCATTTCATTAATAATGGAGGAATCTGAATTTGGAACCATTCAGTTATTGTTGGCTCGGTTTGAACTTCTCTGGATTTTATCTTTGGTTTACTTGTGCTTTCCTGCAAGTCCTGCTCTAATTCTACAATCTTACTAAGAGAAGTATTTAATTCTTCTTTCTGTCTTTTTTTTTCCTCTTCAAGGGCTGAAAACATGAGCATAAAATTTCCTTTTAAATTCTGAATTTCTTTATTTAATCCATCCCTTTGTATCCTATTTTCCTTATCACAATTCTGAATTTGTATTTGCAACTCACTAATAGATGTATCTTTTCCCTACAATTCCAACTTTAAATCCTGAGTTTCTTGATTCCTTTCATTTATTACAGTCTTATACACCATTATTTCATCTTGTTGTAATTCCATCTTTTCCTTATTTTCATGTAGTTGACTTCTTAACTCTTCTATCTCTAATTTCAATTTTTCAAATTCTATGTTAATATTTTCAGTTTCAATAATTTCAACAGCTTTATTAATAACTGGAGACAATTTTCCTAACATACTGTCATCAATCTCCATAGGAAGTGGAGATTGTCCCCTTTCCATTTCCTATTTTTCTTATTCTACAACTTCTTCTTCAGACACCAAGTGAAAATATACTTCTTCAACAAATATTTCTTTTTCTGAGGATTGGTGAATTGACTCCTCAGTTTCCAAGTTTCTCTTTATCTTTTTAGATTTTGACCTATTCTCTTTACTCTATGCTAGTGTTTCTGCAGATCTAGAGGATAATATTTTACTCCGCCTTAAAGGAGGAGTATCCTGATAATTTAAAATTGTTGGATCATTTAGAATAATAGTTCTTCTTTTCCTCTTCTTAACAGGGTGAGTATCCACATTTGGACTCATTATCTCTACATCTTCTATCTGGGCAAGAGTTTCAAACTCATTATTTCCAAATTCTGGCACTTCCTCACCAACTATGGTGGGAATTTGGGGTTCAGGAGCCTTAGGGTCTTTGGGGGAAGTTGCTCCAGAAGGTGAAGCAACTTGTTTTGAAGATTCTCTTAATTCTAACTTCCTTCCTGATGTAGGCATATCAAACTTCCCCAAAAAATTTTCTCATTTGCTTTTAGGTTTCTTACGGAAATGATATTTACAAATCAATTGAATTAACCCATGGTGTTTTAATGGTCCTGAACCAGTTTTGTATCTCTCTATTGAAGAATTAATAGAATCATTCAAGAAATGAGGCAAATTAACCCTTAGAGCAGGGTTTTCCTTCCCATGCCGCAAATGTGTTAACATGCGGAATGCTGGTCCTACCACAGTGGTGAGTTGACCTTCACAAGTAAAATATCTAATAATCCATGCAACAATAGTACCCCAGGGCTCTAAGATAGAAGCTCGTTGAAACTCCTTATTTTTTCCCCTAGTACTGACAACTATCATGGGTTGAGGATCTCCTTGTCTAAGAAACAATTCTGATAATTTCTGATATGTAATTTGTGTGGTTTCAAATATTTTAATACTAGAATCTTCTAACCCTAAAATAGAAGAGATAATTTTTGAAATCACCTTGAAACGCTTCCCATGCAGAATCACCTGACCATTAGAGTAATTTTTCGCAAATGTATTCACCAATTTTTCATTATACCCTTCGAATTTCCTAACAAAATCCAACCAGCTCACTTCTTCAAATAGCCAAGAGATGCTTCTTAACCCCAACAAGTTTTCTGTAGAAGCCAACTTAGATTTATTCTTTGTACCGCCCATTTTTTCTCTCTCGTACTTACCACCCTGCTGAAAAATTCAATAATGCCAAGGACTTGTGCACTGATATTTTTAAAAATATGATCGGACTGTAATCATTTACTCTACTCTTGCTTGGAGCTTGCTGTGTAATAATTTCAATTTGCATGAAGGGCCGCAAAAAGAGTAGCGTACTTAACAATTAATCACCAAGTGGCTCAATTTACTAAATTGGGAAAGGAAACTCTTGCCAATCAATCATATTTTATTCAAAAATAACTACTTATTTAAAGCAAAAATTTGTACTTACTTTCATTCCATGATCTCTTGAAGATCTTATACCTCTACCAATTTGACAGGATGATGTAAGGGTATTGGCTGAGGTGACAGTATAATTATTATGACATGAATTGATCCGGTGGATATTTCCAGTAAAAATTGAAGTGTCTCTGAATTTCCAAATTTTTGCACCATCAGAAAGAGCTCAACGTCCTGATTCCAATGCAACTTGAACGGAGTGAAAAGGAGTCTGTTTGTGCAAGTTATGGCCAGTCAAACCTTGGGTCAAACCGGGCTCAGGGGCGTCTAGGAAGTGGAAAAAAATGATGTCGTCAAAAGTTGTCAAAGTTGGCATCATCGCAAAGAGCTCGTCGCAAGCTTTCCAACGCAACTCGTTTCGTCGAAATCCGACATCGTAGGCGCAAGATATCATCAGTCAAAGATCGTGCTATGAAGGGTTGACTTTGACCGTGCAAATGCTGACGTCAGCATTCCGTACTATACAGACATCAAAGTGGACCAATAAAAATTTGACACATGGCATCTTTGTCATCGTACGGACCCAATGGGAGGTTGACACGTGGCATCCGTACGCCACGTCATCAGCACTGTCAGCGTTCGGTCAGCGCAGTCAGCATCCAGTCAGCAGTACGGAGTGGGACTGTCAGTGTTGAGGTGGCGGATTGGTCAGCGTCCACGTCATTGAGGTGGGCGAATCAGTCTTTTCCACGTGGCACCTCCTCGGCATGCCACGTGGCCCTACTGTCATCCACTCCAGCGATGGTTTGAAAGTTGTCGAATTTGTTAACAAAATTGTTGTCCTCCACCGGTTTTGAACTCTCGACCTCAGGTTCCCGAAACGGCCGGCTAGCCGTTGCAACAAATGCGCAGCTCTAACAATCTATTAAGAGCGGTTGTTTTTGTTATTTAAAAATTGGCAGATGGTTTTTTTAAAAGCCAACGGCCGGGAGTGGAACCCGGGACCGCCGGCCTACTAAAATCATTAGCCACCGCTAAGCCATTCGCTGGCTTTTAACTTTTGTTGGCATCGGTTTTAGTTGATAATTGATGGAAACCGAATGCCTAAATAAAATAAAACAAACCCCTCCTAATTTAAATTTAAAACAAACAATAATCCTTTTAAAGGATTAAATAAAAACCCTCTCAACCATAATAGCCCGAATAATGCCAAGATGAGGGGCTTAATTTATATTATGGGATTTTTATGTATTTTGGAGAGATAAGGGGAATATTGTGAATCTTTTGGTTAAGGGCCAAATTGGGTTAATTCTTTGTATAAAAAGGGGTGTAAGGTGAGAGTGGGGATTAAGTTTTTTTCAGGTGATGAAGTCTTGAAGCTGAGGTGACGAAAGAGAGGTCTTGTAGAGATTTTTTTAAGCCATTCTTGTACGCTAGAGCACTGCTATGCTGCCGAAGTGCTTGGAGAATGGTTGTGGTGCTTTTGTAATTGATTTTTGGAGTTAATCGGATTGGTCTCTCTATTGGAGTGGACCCGAAGACGTAGTCACGTTTGTGACGAACTCCGTTATCAATGCTGTTTGCACTTCTCTTCTTCTCTCTCACCTTCTCTCAGTTTGTTAATTCCTTCATTTTGTTATTTCCTTAAGTTAATTTTGTTTTAATTAACTTGGAATAATCATTGTAAAAGTTTAAGCATTCAAATTCTGCAATTTAGTCTAGATCCTATACAGATCAAGTTGGTATCAGAGCTCAGTTGACTATTATTGCAGTTATTTGTTTCTTGAATGCTAACGAGATCCAGGATTCAGAAGGGTGAAGGCAAGCTCAAAGAATTTGATCCTGAGATCGGGAAGCGTAGAATATTTCTGAAGATGTCAGTTTCTAGAATGGAGGTTCCTGAAGAAATCAGTGAGCAAGAATTTCGAAGAGCATTCCTCGAGATGAAGGCTAAGGTGGACATTCTTTTTCAGGAGAGACAAGAACGGAAGGAACGTGAAGAAGGTTCGTCGAAGCAAGAAGATCGCAAAGACAAGAAAGGGAAACATCATGGAGATGGTGGCAAGCAACCAGATCCACCCTCTTCTTCTTCTCCTTCCTCTTCTCCTTCTCCTTCTTCTCCATCTTCTCCTCATTCTACTTTTAATCCTTTCAAGAGTGGGTATAAGCCTAAAATTAAGTTGGATGTAAAATTTGACTTGCCTAAATATTGTGGTGAACTTAATGCTGAAAAATTGGATGATTGGATTCAACAAGTTGAAGTTTATTGTAGAGTCCAAAACCTATTAGATGATGCTAATAGGATCCAATTAGCTACTCTTCGTTTAGGAGGTACAGCTTTAACCTGGTGGGAGAGTAAGTCTAAGGCAGAAGTTTCACAACATGGTAGAGTCAGTTTAACTTGGGCAGAGTTTATTAATGCTCTTAAAAAGCAATTTTATCCCCTAGGCCATATGCAACAGTTAATGATGGACTGGCAAATGTTTAGGCAAGGGAAAGGTCAAACTGTCCAAGAGTACACCCATGAATTTAGGAAAAGGGCTATTGCTTTGAATGTTCCTTTGTACACTCAGGACACTTTGTTGAAGTACATAGGAGGTCTGCATTCCTACCTTAGGCATTCCATTTTGGTTTTGAACCCTTGTAATTTGGATGAAGTGTCTGTTCAAGCTACACACTTAGAGTCAAGGGGTAAAGGATCTTTTATTGATAAGTTTGATAATGATGTAAATAAATCTTCTAAGAATGCAGAGACAGGGAAAGGAAAGAAGATCTAAGTCAAGAAGGATGAGAAACTTTCTTGCACTCATTGTGACAGGAAGGGTCATGATGAAGAACATTGTTGGCTTGCATCCAGAACTGAGACCTAAGTGGGCTCAAAGACGTAATCAGAAACAAAGGGTAAGGAGAAAGCCACAAATGTTGTTATGGATCTTGGTTCAGATTCAGATGATGAGACTAAGATAACAACTATGGGGGTTGAAAGGTAAAGCTCCTATTTCTGGTGTTTCTGTTGTTAGTTGTGCTTCTACTTCTAAAGTTAATGATGTCTCTGAAGATGTAAAGAGGAATGAGCTGTTTCATTTAAGGGTTGTTGCTAAGAACAGTAAAATTGATGCACTCATAGATAGTGGTTCTCAAGTGAATTTAATTTCTGAAAGTGTTGTAAAGAACTTGGGATTAGAAACTACACAGCATAAGAAACCTTATCCACTAGGTTGGATTTGTGAAAATGATAAGTTGCAAGTAACAAAACAATGCACCTTAAGGTTCACAATCACTAGTAAGTTTGTGGATGAAGTACAATTTGATGTAGTTCCACTGGATATCTGTGGGATAGTGCTTGGTAGCCCTTATCTTTATGACAGGAAAGCAATTTTCTATAGGGAAAATAATCATTATCACTTGTTTAAAGATGGCATTCAGTATATTGTACATTCTCACAGGATTAAGACTGATCGCTCTTTTGCAAACACAGGGCAGTTAAAGAGGGTAATTAATGCAAGTAAAGAATTAACTCTTATGTCTGTCAGCACAGGTGGTTCTAAACTTGAACTTGGAGTAGCTAACCAGGGTCAGATGTTGCAGGATGCACTCGTGGTACAGCATCAGGGAATGATAATTGAAAGCATTGATGAATCCTTGGGGAAAAATGTTACTGTTGTGAAGGATCGATGTGTTGTTGACTTATTCTCTTTCATTTCTGCATTATTGTTCAGCTTGATGCTAGTCAATTTTTGTTGGTTAGTGGCTACAACAGTTGATGTAGATGCTTATGGAAGTGATAACATTATGTTTATGTTCAACAATATTGTTGCAGTCTTCATTGTGCTTGTGAGCCAGGTATTCAGATGTACAGAAGATACAGGACAAGTTGATACCAACTTGATCTATATAGGATCTAGACTGAATTGCAGAATTTGAATGCTTAAACTTTTACAATGATTATTCCAAGTTAATTAAAACAAAATTAACTTAAGGAAATAACAAAATGAAGGAATTAACAAACTGAGAGAAGGTGAGAGAGAAGAAGAGAAGTGCAAACAACATTGATAACGGAGTTCGTCACAAACGTGACTACGTCTTCGGGTCCACTCCAATAGAGAGACCGATCCGATTAACTCCAAAAATCAATTACAAAAGCACCAAAACCATTCTCCAAGCACTTCGGCAGCATAACAGCGCTATGGCGTACAAGAATGGCTCAAAAAAATCTCTACAAGACCTCTCTTTCGTCACCTCAGCTTCAAGACTTCATCACCTGAAAAAAACTTAATCCCCACTCTCACCTTACACCCCTTTTTATACAAAGAATTAACCCAATTTGGCCCTTAACCAAAAGATTCACAATATTCCCCTTATCTCTCCAAAATACATAAAAATCCCATAATATAAATTAAGCCCCTCATCTTGGCATTATTCGGGCTATTATGGTTGAGAGGGTTTTTATTTAATCCTTTAAAAGGATTATTGTTTGTTTTAAATTTAAATTAGGAGGGGTTTGTTTTATTTTATTTAGGCATTCGGTTTCCATCAATTATCAACTAAAACCGATGCCAACAAAAGTTAAAAGCCAGCGAATGGCTTAGCGGTGGCTAATGATTTTAGTAGGCCGGCGGTCCCGGGTTCCACTCCCGGCCGTTGGCTTTTAAAAAAACCATCTGCCAATTTTTAAATAACAAAAACAACCGCTCTTAATAGATTGTTAGAGCTGCGCATTTGTTGCAACGGCTAGCCGGCCATTTCGGGAACCTGAGGTTGAGAGTTCAAAACTGGTGGAGTACAACAATTTTGTTAACAAATTCGACAACTTTCAAACCATCGCTGGAGTGGATGACAGTAGGGCCACGTGGCATGCCGAGGAGGTGCCACGTGGCAAATACTGATTCACCCACATCAATGATGTGGATGCTGACCAATCCGCCACCTCAACACTGACAGTCCCACTCCGTACTGCTGACTAGATGCTGACTGCGCTGACCGAACGCTGACAGTGCTGATGACGTGGCATACGGATGCCACGTGTCAACCTCCCATTGGGTCCGTACGATGAAAAAGATGCCACATGTCAAATTATGATTGGTCCACTTCGATGTCCATACAGTACGGAATGTTGACGTCAGCATCCGCACGGTCAAAGTCAACGCTTCATAGCACGATCTTTGACTGATGATATCTTGCACCTACGATGTCGGATTTCGACGAAACGAGTTGCATTGGAAAGCTTGCGACGAGCTCTTTGTGATGATGCCAACTTTGACAACTTTTGACGACATCAATTTTTCCGCTTCCTGGATGCCCCTGAGCCCGGTTTGACCCAAGGTTTGACTGGCCATAACTTGCACAAACAGACTCCTTTTCACTCCGTTCAAGTTGCGTTGGAATTAGGACATTGAGCTCTTTCTGATGGTGCAAAAATTTGGAGATTCAGAGACACTTCAATTTTTACTGGAAATATCCACTAGATCATGAATGGGGAAGCTCATGGATGACGAAGTCATTAATGAAGATAGGCTATTATGTCAGTTTTTATTTATAATGGAAAAATAAGGCATGTGTACCAATGTACGATAATCAAAGCATCGAGAAAGATTTGAAAAAATTTCTAGAAAGGAGTTGACGAAATGAAAAATGAATAAGTTCCAGAGCACACGTAAAGTATGCATTCAAACAAAGAAAATGGTAAAAGTTCCAGAGCACGCGTAAGGCATGCATTAGGAGCTTAGAAAATGGATAAGTTTCGGAGCATCGCCGAAAGATGTAGCCTAAACTGTAACCAAATGAAAGTTCTGGAGCATCGTTGAAAGATGCAACCGGAGCAACAACCAAATGAAAGTTCTGGAGCATCGTCGAAAGATGCAGCCAGAGCCGCAACTAGATGAAAGTTCCAGAGCATCGTCAAAAGATGTAGCCGGAGCAATAACTAGATGAAAGTTCTAGAGCATCGTTGAAAGATGTAGCCGGAGCCACAACCAGATGAAAGTTTCGAAGCATCGTCGAAAGATGCAACCAGAGTAGCAACCAAATGAAAGTTCCAGAGCATCGTCGAAAGATGCAGTTGGAGCAAAAACCAAATGAAAGTTCCAGAGCATTGTTCAAAGATGCAGCCGAAGCAACAACTAGATGAAAGTTTTGGAGCATCATCGAAAGATGCAGCCGAAGCAACAACCAAATGAAAGTTCTAGAGCATCGTCAAAAGATGCAGCCAGAGTAGCAACTAGCAAGAAGAAAATAATGAACACCACTTAACTTGAACTTCAAGATTTATATCATTCCACAAGAACATCCTTCCAACATGGTAGGCTGAAGAGTGGGTTTTAGAGCATCGGGCATTCAGATCGTCAAGTTCCAGAGCACTGGCCAGCTGAATGATCAAGTTCTGAAGCATTTTGGAATGGTGCTCCAGAAGTTGTTATTCCTTTATGAGAGGTCTTGCAAAATGAAAATATGTGTTAAGTCCGAGAATTTATGAAAAATGCTTTGAAAATAAATTAGGTACACATGTATTTTTATTACAAATTTTCATTCATCTTCAATTTTTTTTTATATAACATATAAACATTAAATCAAATAGACTTTGCCTTGGCAGAGTCAATACATTGGATCTCTCCTTGCATTTCTACTAGCTTTGTAAATTCTTCTTTATTAACTAGTTTATGATAAATACATAGGCGATGACCATTTACTAAGAGAGTTTGTAAATCACCATCAATAGGTTTTAATTGAACCGTGCCATTCGAGAAAACCTCAGAGATTTCATATGGCCCCAGCCAATGAGTTCTGAGTTTTCCCTTATGGTATTTATATCTTAAATCAAATAGCAAGGCCCAGTCACCATTATGAAATTATCTCTCTTTAATATATTTGTCATGCCAAAGTTTTTGTTGATGTTGAACTAGTTCAGTTTGATGAACAACATCTAAATGAAGCTCATCCAACTCATTTAACTATAAAACTCCTTCTATTTGAGATCGTTTCAAATCTAGACCCAATTCCATAGCTTTTCGTAGGGTCTAAAGTTCAAATTCAATGGGAAGAAAAGGTTTCTTTCCAAAAACAAGCTCATGGGGATTGAATCCAGTTGTAGATTTCCATGTTGTATTGTACGCCCAAACAGCTTTAGGCAATTTCTTGGCCCAATCTCTTCTTCCTGAAGAGAGTTTTTATTAGTATGTTTTCTAACTCCCTATTAGTCACCTCTACTTGACCATTTGCTTGAGGGTGATAAGGGGATGACTTCTTATGGCTCACCTGAAAATGGTCCATAAATGCTAGGAGAACTTTGGACATAAATTGGGGTCCTTAATCTATAACGATAGTTCAGGGAGCTCCAAATCGAAGAAAAATTTTGTTATAGAGAAAATCAACAACTTGCTCTTCTCTAGCAACTCGTAAAGCTTGAACTTCAGCCCATTTTGTCAGATAATCGGTACAAACTAATATATATTCTTTCCCTTGTGAGGAAGGATCTATGGGGCCGATAAAATCTAACCCCCATTTTTTGAATGGTTCCAAAGTTACCTGAGGCTACAAAGGCATTTCTGTCAAAGCAGTTGGTCTTCCTACTCTTTGAATTTCATCACAATGACGAACATAATTTTTAACATCTTTATGCATTGAAGGCCAATAATATCCAGTACCTAAAATTTTATGGGAAGTTCTTTTTGCAGAATAATGACCCCCTGAAGGATCATCGTGACAAGCCCTCAGAATACTATAAGTTTCATCAGCCCTAACACATTTTCTCAAAACCATATCAGGTCCACAATGAAATAAAATCCCATTAATTCATTTAAATGGTGCACACTCTCGAATAAGTCGCTTCCTTTGTTTTAATGTAAATTTAGGAGGTACTTTAAAAGTATCGAAATAGTTGGCAATATCAGCAAACCAAAGAACCTTTATAGAGAAAGCAAACAAATTTTCATCTGGGAACTCATCTTGTACAGGTGCTTGATCACCCTCTTCTTGTTTGATTCAAGATAAAAATTCTGCCACTTCGTTAAATTTCCCTGGCTTGTCAAGTATTGTCACGTTGAACTCCTGAAGAAGTAGTAACCATCTCATTATTCGACCATTAACTACAGGTTTATTCATTAAATACTTTACAGCTGAGTGATCTGTATAAACCGTAACTTTATATTCTGTAATATAATGACAAAACTTTTTGATGGCATGAATCACTGCTAAGAATTCTTTTTCTGTTGTGTAATTTCTCTCAGCAGATGTTAGGTTTTTACTAATAAAATATATGACATATTTACCCCCATCCTCATCTTCTTGCCCTAATACTGCACCAATTGCATCATCTGAAGCATCAACATAAATGTGAAAGGGAAGACTCCAATTTGGTCTACGTAGTTCAGGAGCAGAGACAAGCTTTTCTTTTATTTTTTGTATGACTTCAATTTTTTTAGGATCAACTTTTATTCCTTCTGAGGAAATGTGATGGCCTAAGACTATTGCTTGTTCCACCATTATTAAACACTTTTCGTGGCTAAGGGACAGTCAGTTTTCCTCACAAACCTCCAAAACCCTATCCAGGTTTTGAAGAGCTTCATCATAGGTTGACCCATTTACTGTGAAATCATCCATATAAACCTCTACACAATCATTGACAAGTGCTGCAACTATAGCCAAAATGGGCCTCTGAAAAGTAGCTGGAGCATTACAAAGTCCAAAAGGAAGAACTCGGTATGCATATGTACCCCAAGGAAAAGTAAACTTTTTCTTGTCTTGGTCTTTTGGTGCTACCTGAATTTGGTTGTAACCACTAAATCCACCTACGAAAGAAAAATATTTCCTCCCAGCCAAATTGTCCAAAACATGGTCAACAAATGGTAAGGGAAAATAATCTCTAAAGGTGGATTTATTAAGTTCTCTATAATCCATGCAAATTCTCCACTTTCCATTTTTCTTTGGTACTACTACCACAGGTGACACCCACTTACTATCTAAGATAGGATAAATAAATCCTGCACAGAGGAGTTTCTCAATCTCTACTTTAACAAGATCCTTTAATGTAGGGTTGAGTCTCCTTTGTGGTTGACGAACAGGTCTTATATTAGGATCAATATAATGTGATGAGTACTAACACTCAGGTGAATCCCCCTCATGTCTGTATAGTCCCAAGCAAAAGCTTTAGACCTTTTTACCAGCACATTAAATAATTTATCCTGTTGTATTTTTGTTAAGCAACTATTGATATTCACAGTTTTTCTTGGTAACAACATAATTGTTTTTGTTCCTGGATAAGCCAAAGTGATAGTATGTATTGGTCGTAACAAAGTGTTGAGAGTACAACTATGAGGTATAAGTCGGTGAAATCTTGTAATATCATCAAAGAAATAACTTGTTCTAGGAATCATATTAGCCAAGGGACAAGGCATCCCCATGGTAACATAATTCTGTTCCATCCCACTTATATCAATCGATTGTCCCAAAATTTATGGTACATCCTCTATCACTTCTTCACTAGAACTTATAGCCAAATGTGCAACCTCATTCACTAACTCATCCTCTAATTCTTCTCCATGTTGTTTAATCACTACCATGGCCAAGGAGGCCAGATTGTCTTGCCCACTAAATTCTTCTGGTTCATCAACCCGGACTTTATTATATTCGGTAGGTTTAGCAGGAGGATATAAAAATAAACGTTTACTATCTGGACCATGTGAAATGGTCATACCTCCTCGATAATCAATTTTAGTAGTGACAGTAGCCAACCATGGTCTTCCCAAAATTATTGGATAACTATCTTTAGGTGTAAGTGATTGGATTATTTGAAAGTCAACTGGATATTCCCATCCATCAACTTTAACAAGAACATTTTTTATAACACCTTTTGGAATTGCTATAGACTGATTTACCATCTGCAAGACTGTAGTAGTTGGACTTAAATCTATAAGAATTAATTTCTCCATTACATCCACCGTCATTACATTAATAGCTGCTCCCAAATCCGCCAATGCATTAGGTATTGCTACCTCATTAATTGTAATAGTAATCAGTGGACTCCCAGGATCATCATATTTTGGAGCAATAGTATTTCCAGACAAAAATTTAGCTAGATAACCATCAATATGCATAGTGTTTATTTTCTTTGGTTTCCTTCTTGGAGTTCTAATACACAGTTGTTTGATCAACTGATTTAACTCAGGAATTTCCTTTATTGCCTACAATAAAGGAACCTCTATTTGCAATTGTTTAATTTCCTGAATTAATGCAGTTTCAGAAGCTAATGACATTTCTGAAGTATCTTTCAAAACTGTTGATTTCAGGCGCTCCAAAAATGGTGCTTGAGTTTTCTCCTTTGAAGGGATATCTCTTTTCTCCTTTGGAGGAATATCTTTACTAAACTCAGTCAAAGACTGACCTTCCTCCTCCCGAGGTAAATCAACAGCTCCTACTGCTGAAAACTCAGTAATATTCGCAGGTAGTGTAGTGTCTTTCTTAAAATTTTGAGAAATAGGTTCCTCCACTACTTCCTTAATAGTGGGCGATTGAAGTGTCCTACCAGAATGTAACTGAACATTTCCATAATGAATTGCATTAAGGCCTGTGACATGATCTTTCTTAGTAGTATATACCAGAGTATTTTGTCTACTGTTCTTTGGATTGGGAAGTGGTTGTGCTGGAAGTTGAGGTTGATTTACCTGCTCAGTCTGAGGAAGATTCTGAGGTGGTGGTAACAAATTCTATTGTTGATTCCTCCTAGGACCGGTAAAAAATTGATTATGTCCCTGATTCCATTAGGGAGCAATGTGTTGTGGGTACCATTGTTGTTGTGACTGGTTTGGCCATTGCTAAGTTCCCCATGATTGACTTGCCCATTTAGGAGATCCCCAATAAGGAGTTCCCCAAGTAGGCTATGCAGGATAGGGCTTATTCCAAGATGGAGGCCATTGATTACCAGCCCAGTTATTCTGGGGTCTCCATGCAGGTTTGGAATTATGCCCATAAGAAAAATTACCTCCCTGGCATTGATTTAGCACATTTATTTCTTCTTCAACCTAAGCAATTTTTTTCTTACTATTCTTACGATCAGTAAGAAGCTCACATTGATTGGTAGGGTGGCTTTGCTCACAGAGTTGACAAATAGTAACCTTGTCTAAAGGGCACTCCCATAAAAGATGTTTATTTTGACACCTAGGACAATAGATTGACAAAGTCTCAGGGTTACGTGTCTTTGCTTGTATACAATCCAATGTAGTATTCAATTGGACAAGTATGTCTGTCTTAAGATTTGCTATTTCTTCTCAGAGTTTACTTATCTCGTTATTCCCTTTGAAAAGAATTTTTTTTGGATTCCTCCACGAGTACGTGAAAAATTGCGACACAAATTACATATGTCTTCAAGGTTTAATTGAGACACATCACCTTTTCCCATTAAGTCAAGACTTCTTCTTGCATCATCATCGAGTCCTTTAAGAAATATAGTCTTGAGAATCTCAACACTAATGGTCATTTCCCCACATCATTTAGATAAGAAAAGAAACCTATCCAAATAGACCTCTAGACTCTCATCCTCATTCTGCCGAAGTTTAAACAACTCTTCCTTACGATCACTCACCCTACAATAACTCTGATATTTATTCAAGAAAATAGTCTCCATTTCTTCCCAAGTTGTAATACTTCTAGACAGTAGTCCCATAAACCAACGCATGGGTGAATCCTTCAAAGTAGAAGGAAACAACTTCAGTTTTTGGTTGTCATTTTTATAGTCATATTTTTGACAAAGGACCTTAAATTCAAAAAGAAATTGGTCTGGGTCTTCCGAAGATAAACCATGAAAGGTTGGAAGGAAAGATGGAGATATTTTTTTCATTGTTGTATCATCATCTGCATCCAGAGGAATAGGATAAGTGAACGTTCTAGGTAGTGGAGGATCATTATTATTACGGTTGGCTTCTACCCTCTGATCTCCCATGATGTTTAGAGGAATATGCTCCTCAAAAATAATTTCGTCGAAAATAGGTTGCACTATAGGATGATCTTCTGGGAGATAGTGGAAAGCCTCAGGTGGGTTAGGCTCAAGTAATTCATTAGCAGAATAGTCTTCTGAGCCTTGGGCCTCCCTTTGTATAAATGGGACGTATTTTGTGGGGATCTTTGGTATAAATTGTCCGTGAGGGCCTCTTTTTCTGACCATGTAGAAAAGGAAACCACATATAGTATTTTTGTCCTAAAAGAGGTATTCTAGGCATCTTCTATTAACACGTAAGAAAAAGAAGCTAACGGTCCCTGACAACGGTGCCAAAAAGTGATAGGCTGTCATTAGGTCCCATTACTTTAGAATATAATATTCAATTTGTTGACTGGGTAGTGTTCAAGGAAATTTGCAATAGAAGAGGTCTAGAGTATCTCCCTTAGGTTTCCTAACTTTTAAGAACAACTTAAAATTAATTCTAACTTCAAACTGTTTAACTATCAAACTATAAAGTAATCTATTCCTAAGAAAACATAAAATGCTTGAACTGTAGGCATAAGTATACTAATTTAGAAAGCATAATAACTAAATTAAAAAGCATAGAAACAACTAAATTAAGAAGCTAAAAAATTGTGAGAGAAAAAAATCTTGTAGCAATCCATAAAACATTTTCTTAACAATAAAAATTCTAACAGTGAATAACATAAATTACGGAAGTGAAAAGATAACAAATACTTCAGATCTAAAATTTCATAATAGTGAATTTAAATGACTCTCTATAGAACAACAGTATAATAAAAGAGAACACTTATCTACTCCCGTCAAGTGGCTAGCTCATGGGTTAACACACTCATTCTCAATTCACAATCACAGCTATTTCAGAAACACTTCTATCAATCATAGTTATCATCCATGATTCGTAACTCAAAATTTTAGATAACAATCTCTTTATTCATAAACCTTGGAAACATTCTGACAGTATATCATTACTTTTCACTATATATCTTACTTCCAGAAACTGTATCTTTTATAGAGAAACTGTAACTACATGCTATATTTCAGATGGTATGGATAACCATTGAAAATATCTAAACAGATCTACAGATAACTCGTATATCTTTAATCCCATTACACAGTATTTAAGAGGCTCAAGTCGAGCCATAAAGTCTTTAATTCAAAGGATAACATAAATAACAACTTTAAGAACAACATCTTCGGTCCATCACCTTGAAGTTTTGGAGCATATTTCCAGCATATATCTCTAACTGTTTTGGAGCACGTGCCAGTTGGATGCTTCAATCTGTAACTTTGATTGATCGATTATTATCTACAAAACACTTAAAACAACCCATTAAATATGTATTGGAAAATTACTTTAAGAAATCAAAAGAAATAAAGTTTATACAAGGTCTCACTAAAATTAAGCAATTATTTCTCCTAAAATTTAATTAATTGGAAGAGGATAGAGATTTGCATGTATGAACCAGGTCTTTATGGTATTATCATGATGAGGTCATTTTTACCTCATCAGTTCGCTTGAATGAGTTCCAAAAATACCTTCATGAACCTCATGTAAGGTTGTCTCAAACTCGTTATGTTCTAGACACCAAAGAAGAGTACCATCTAGACCTCGACGGTAAAGTATGTTGGCAATTAAGGTATGTCGTGTGGTTTGGCAGATGAAGTTGCATTTCTGGTTTCTGGAAAGATCGCGAGGAAGGATATTGTCTTTTAGGTAAGCATAGGTTTTTCCATAAATTGAGGATTCAACATCAATTAAATGACATATGGTTTGAGATTCAGGTTATCATAAGCAGGATAAGACACTTGTTCCACCATAAATTCATAACGACCTCACTTTTATGGTATTTGTATGAGAGAAGAAATTGTCGCCATAGCATCAACAACCTTGTTTTCTAACCTTGGAATCTGTTCAAATTTGATATCCACAAAGTAATTTTTGAAATCATCCACCATTTTCTTATATGACATCAACTTATCATCTTTTGTTTGATATTCATCATTTACCTGATTAATGACAAGTTGTGAATCTCCATATACTTGTAGCTTTGTGATCTTCCATTCAACTGCCACTTTGATGCCAATGATTAATGCCTCGTATTCAACTACGTTATTTGTACATGGAAACATGAGTCTGTAGGACTTTGGGATGGTATGTCCTTGAGGTGTAACAAACAAATTTTTCACACCTGACCCACGTTGTGTGTAGGACCCATCAAAATAAAGCATCCATTATTGTGTTGTCATAGTAAGAATGTCTGCATCAAGAAACTTAATGCTCATTGGATGATCATCTGGTAGTGGAGCTTTGGCTAATTGATTGACTATCACCTGACCCTTGATGGCTCTTTGATCTACATACTGGATATCAAATTCACTCAATATCATGACCCACTTGGCTAGTCTTCCTGTTAGGGAAACCTTGCTGAGTAAATACTTTAATGGATCAATCTTTGCTATGAGTTTGACTGTGTGGGTTAACATGTAATGTCGCAACTACTGAGTAGAAAATACCACCACCAAAAAATATTTCTCAATGAAGGTGTAATTTATCTCACAACCATTCGAAGTCCTGCTGATATAATAGATAACTTGTTCCTTTCCTACAGGATCTTCCTGTGCTAATAGAGCACCCAAAGAAATCTTAGTTGTTGCAATGTATAGTAATAATGGTCTCTCTTCTGTAGGTGGCATCAGTATGGGTGGTGACATCAGATATTTCTTTATTTGATTGAAAGTTGTTTCACATTCTTGATCCCATTTGAAAAATACATTCTTATGTAGCAAATGATTGAAGGGATGACTTTTGTTTGCTAATTTGGAGATAAACCTCCTGATTGATTGTAGCCTACCTTGTAGAGACCGTAGTTGACTAATATTCTTCGGTGGTGACATTTCCATTATGGCCTTGACCTTGGCGGGATCCACTTCAATACCCTTCTATGAAACTATGTATCCTAGAAGTTTTGCTGATGTAACATCGAACAAACATTTCTTAGGATTTAATTTGACATTGGAATTCTCTAATTTGGTAAATATTTTGTCTAAGATCTCTAGATGTCCTTCTCTGGTATATGAATTTGCTAATATATCATCCACATAATCCTCCTTAAAGGTATGCATCATGTCATGGAAAATGGTGGTCATTGCTCGCTGATATGTAGCCCCTGCATTTTTCAACCCAAAGGGCATGACGTTCCAGTAGAATGTTCCCCATGGACATGTGAATGTTGTTTTCTCTTAATCTTCTGGTGAAATTTTCATTTGGTTGTAACTTGAGAAGCCATCCATTAGTGATAACATGGCATGTTCTGTTGATAAGTCTACAATAATGTCAATGTTTGGCAAAGGAAAATAGTCTTTTGGAAATGCCTTGGGATCTTTGAAGTTAGTACATATTCTGATACTACCATCTGGTTTAGAAATAGGTAAAATATTAGAAACCCACTCAACATAATCAATAGATCTAATGAATCCGGCATCTAACAACTTCTTCAGTTCTACTTTTACCAACAAGGCGATATGCAGATGCATTTTCCTTAGTTTTTGTTTCACAGGTTTTATTCCAGATGGTAGAGATAAATGATGCATTAGAATATCTAGGTCTAAACCTAGCATATCAGAGTAAGACTAAGCAAAGTTAATGCATCTATTCTCAAAGAAATTGGTGAATTCAGGCTTTTCTTGTTCAGTCATAGATGCTGCCAGATGTAGAGTTTTTGCTTTTTTTGTTGTGCCAAGATTGATAGACTGTGTAGGATCTACCAACACTGATGATCTTTCATGATAGTGTTCTAGAAGGGTGTCAAATCTCCCATCTTTTAGTGCCTCAGAGAGGTTTTCACCATCAGATGTGTTCTTTATTTTTACTTTTATGAGATCTAATGCTGTCGTTAAATGGTTTTCACCATTAGATCTATTATTCCTGTTTTCAATTTTGCAACTAGAAGATTTGACACCCTCCTGACTCAAAGCATTGTTATGCAATTTATGATTAGAACTTATGTTAAGTTTGTCACAACAAAGGAAATTAATGATAGCATCATCATTCGCAAAGATAGGTACATTGATAGGTTCAATTGGTTCCTAGTCGATAAGTTTAGGATGTAGTAAGGGTAAAAGGTCATCATATTGGCTAAGGTTTGTGGTAGTGAGGGTTATGACAACAATGTTTTCAATAGCGATGTCAAGGTCTATGATATTACTCTCCTCCAAGTCATCTATCTCACTCGATATCTGTTCATCCTCACTTGAGTCATCGATATTCTGTGATCCAAATACAAGGGTCTAGTCCTCAAGCTTTGTCCCTCCTCACATGTGGGTGCATACTCTTTTATGAAATCAATTTGTATGTCCTTGCATGATGATTCAGATAAAGAATCCCACTCATACTCATTGGAATCTATTTCAGAACTATCCCGCATTTGAAGAATTCTTTCAACAACTCTATGAGTGATTTCTTCTTTTTTTTCCTCTATATAACCCAGCCCTGTTTTGTCCTTTGAATGAAGTGTGAGAGGTTGGATGGGTTCTACAATTCTCTCTTTCCTTTTTCCAATAGGTCCTTGTCCTTCATACCCCATTTTCTCTAATATTGTTTTTCCCTTTCCATATTGATTTGTTTTTATGCTGATAGTTGCTGATGTAGATGCTTCCTCATCTTTGTAGAGCCAATTGAGGATGGCCTTATCTTTGAATTCATCTTCTAAAGTACATGCCTTTACAAATCTATCATCCAAAACCATGGTAGGTTGTGATGATTGTTTTGTTAATGTTGACGGCTTCCCATATGATCTTGGAGATGGTAGCAGTTGTGAAAGACATAAAGGTTGCTCAATGGAATACTCTCCCATGCCTTTGTCTTTTAACTTGATCTTTTCTTTGAATTTTTGTGATAGAGAATCCAGTTGACCTTCATTGTTTGATGGGGTGGAGTCAACAACACTTTTATCTTTTGACTGGTCCTTTTTCTCAACCCATTTAGATACAACGTTTAGTTGCCTTTCACTGTTGGATGAACTAGAAGTGTTTTCTTCCCTATTATGGGGCACACAGGTGTCTTGAGCTATTTTAAGCATGTTACAATATTGGGGATTGTTGTAGTCAGCTGAAATAGTTACTTCTTGTCTGTTGATAGGAAACTTTAAGCACTGATGATAAGTTGAAGGCACTGCTTGCATTTCGTGAATCTAGGGACATCCCAAGAGTATATTATAGGTCAACTCTTTGTCTAACACTTGAAAAACTATATTCTTCACAATTGGTCCTACTTGAATAGGCAACACGATCAATCCCTTGGAGGATCTATCTTCTTCGTCATAGGATTTTATTGTGATTTTCTTTCTGGCATCAATAGCATTATCAGAATATCCCAGTGCACGAATCAATTTTAAAGTGCAAATGTTTAAACCACTTCCACCATCTATTAGGACACGTTTAACACAATGTTTTTGGATTAAGACTTCGATGTGAAGTGCAACATTGTGTGGATGAGTAAGTGATACATCATCTTGTTCAGAAAATGAGAGGTAGTGAGGCATGGTTAAGTGCCCCACCATAGCCTGGAATTGGCAAACTTCCAGATTATTGGGTACCGTGGTGGCTAAAAGAGCTTGCTCCAAAACCTCCTTATGAGATGGTGAGATTTTAAGGAGTTCTAATATTGCTATTTGGGCTGGTATTTTCTGCAGTTGATCAACTATGTTGTACTGATTTGAAGGAGTAGCAGTGGTTTTAGATGTAACTCCTTTCAATATTACTTTGGATTGCCCCCTTGTTGTCATGTTGATCGGTTGGTAATCTTGCTCTTCCCTAATTTTTATGACATTAATTTGATTATTGGTTGTGACCATGTTTGGGATCAGATTTATTGGTATGATGTCATTGATTCCAACGTTATCAGTTTGGTTATCAGCCGCACTATTATTCTCAACTGCAAAAATATGATGAATAGTGCCATTATAAACGTAGTTTACATTTTTACCTTTACTGTTTGCAGAAGAAGATTCTCCTTTTTCATAATTTGGTAAACAATTTTTAAATGCACTATGATCATTGTTCGTTTGATGTCCTTCTATGAATATTGTCTTGTTATCAATCAGATCTTGTACTAGATGCTTCAACTGCATACAATCATTTGTTTTGTGTCCTTTGTTTTTATGAAAGTCACAGTAGTCTGTATCATTCCACCAAGATGGATTTACTCTTGGTTCCCAATTTCTTGCTCTAGGTAATGTGATAAGTCTATGTGTAAGAATTTCTCTCATTGTTGATTCTAGTGTCTATCCCAATGGTGTGAATCTTCTTCGATTTGATGGTTTTTGATATGATTGTGGTTTAGATTCACCATTGTTTGGAGTGTTGTTTTGATTGACACTTTGATTGATGTTTTGGTCATTGTTTTGATTGGTCTTTGCAGTAGTTTCTATCAAATTAAATACCGGTTTCACATTTTGTGTTTCATTTGTAGCATCATTGTTACCAGTATTTCTATTCTTTTTCCAAAACTTTGGTTTATCATTGTTATTATAGTGATTTGAGGAGTTTGTATTATTTGGTCCTTCATTGTAGTGTTTTATTACCCCTCTCTTGACCAAAGCTTCTTCAATCTTGAGCCCATTTTCAATCACTTTCTCAAATGTAGGTGGACATTGTAGTTCAAGCCTATAACTCATCTCATCAGTTAGGTTGTCAATGAATAGTTCCATCTTTTCCTCTTTAGGTATGGAACAAGGATACCTAGCAAACAACCTTCGCCATCGTTGTAGAAATGATAGGAATGTTTCACCTTTCTTTTGTTTTGTATTGTAAAGATCCTTTATTGTTATCTCATGTTGAATATTATAGGAGTATTGTGAGATAAACTTGTTGACTAGTTCCTCAAAGGATCAAATTCCTGGTTGTAGTTTAGAGAACCATTCCATACATTGACCTCCTAAGCTTCTTGGAAACAACCTCATTAAATAAGTTTCCTCTTGTGCAAATTCTAAACCGATGGTTCTAAATTCCCTCACATGATCTATTGGATCGGTTTTACCATTGTATTTGTCATATTTTAGGAATTCGTAATGTCTAGGAAATGGTATCATGTCCACACTTGGATCAAAAGAATAGGGACAAATGTCCTGTACCGAGTACCTTCTTGTGGTCCCTTTTTGCATATCTTGAAGTTGTTGTTGCAAGTTTTGCATTTGATGTGTTAGGGAAATCACTTGATCTATGTTTTGTGGTTTAGTTTCAGCTCTTATAGGTGTTTCTTTTAGTCGATTAACGTCAAAGTCCTTTGGAAGTTTTACACCTAAATCAACTAGCATCAAAAGCTATTTTTTTCCATCTTGTTCAAAAACATTTTCCATAAATTTATGGAAGTTAGGATCTTGTTGTACTGTTTGGATATCCTCTTCAGTTATTTCATTACCGTCATTTTGATGGAATCTATGAAAGGGATTTTCTTTAGCCATGGTATTTAGTGTTTCAATTTATTTTTCTCTAAGTTTCTGCCTTTGTAATCTTGTGAAAACTAGCATACAAGTGTTGTTATTTTCACTAAACTTTTATCTTTTTGTTGGATGAGTGCCGAGGATATTAACTAAGTCAAATAGAATGATAAATTATATTGATGAGACTAAGTTAAAGTTTGATTATTTTGCTTCATTTCATGATTGTAGGATGACAAATCCTGATGATGAAACTTAGTTTAACAATCCGATTTATGTTTGGTGATTTTTAAGCACTTTAGAATGTTAGATATTGGTTTAGTTTGAAGAATTTCACTTGAAAAGTTTAGTTTTTAGCAAGTTTGAGACATTGGTTTGACTAATAAAATGTTTCTATTTTGATAAAAATTTGGATTTTGATGTTAACTATCTGACTGATAGGGAAAATAACTCTCTGTTTTTTGGTTTTCTAGATGCGCTAAACTTTTCCTTAGATGCGTTGAAATAGGAGTGTATGTGCTGAAAGACAGGGTCAATGCACTGGAAAACAATTTAGATGCGCTGGGACAGAGGTTAAATTTGCTAGTAAACAAGGAAGATACGCTAAAAGAAATATCATATGCACTGGAACAATGGTTGGATGCGCTGCAAAATAGGATGAATGCGTTGACAGACCAGGTGTATGCACTGCAAAAATAGGGCAAATGTGTTGACAAACTAGGTAGATGTGCTGACAGACTGGGTATAGATGCATTGAAACAGAGTTTTAATGTGTTGTTTAAATAAGGCAGATGCACTAATAGACCGGGTACATGCGCTGAAATAGAGGTTGGTTGCGCTAATCTAGAAGTTTGTCAGTATTTTCATAATTATGTCCATTTGTTCTGCTATTTCTCAGTAAAAAGATTGATTCTAGGGTGTAATTTTCTAACCAATGAAGATCTTGGAGGGGTTTTTTTCTTTTAAATCTTGTAATTTGATGATCTAATTGGATGATACCTTTAGAAATGACTTTACACACATAACAAGTTTGTAAACATTGGTTTCAAAACTATGTATTAAACAAAGAGTGTGTATTCTAGAATCAAGTCTGATTCTTTCAATTTCCACGAGTTTAACACAAGAAAATACAGTTCAAACACTCTTCTAATCTCAAGGGTCATTAAGAATATCACAACCCACAGCTTGCAACTATGTCAGATCACACAACCTTGTCACCCCCTATAGGGCACCCATGTTTTTTCCTTTCCCGAGTCTTAACCAAATTTGAATCCTCCACTTTTGGCTAGGGTCTCTGATAGTTATATGGTGAATGTCTTGGGGGTAGATTCTTCCCTCCCCTTGCACTGTGATATAAAAAGTGTTTAGAAACTAACGTAGTTGGATTCTATAGTAAATTTCATAGAAAGGGTTTTCATTCGATACGACTCAAATAAACTCCCTCAGGAGACCTCCCAACCTTTAGAACAAAGGTTTTGGGGATGGTTATCTTGCACACTGTCGTTGAATGTGGATTTCCCTAGATTCAATTTTGTTTAGAGTGGGTTGGAAAACCTGGCTTTGGTTGTTCCCACTTAGGTCGTTCTCATAGGGTGAGTACTTTTTCCCACAACGACAGGCCTTCTAAAGGTGTTAATAAAGTAGGATAGCAAGTCTAGCATTCTGATCACCTTGTTAAGGGGAGAGCATAAGCCTAAATTACTTTTGAAACACAGTGGACATGGGGTTCAAACTATTTCTTTAATTAAGCTAGACGCACTATCTTAACCAAAGGAAAAGTAATAATAAAATTAAATCCCTACAAACACCATTAGTAATTTGTAAAAATTTTGTCTTTGACTAGCGTAAGTGTTTCCAACAATTGTCTTTGATAAACGTATTTTGTACCTGCAACAAAGAAAATAGTGATTAATTCTTAGATTTTTTTGAAATTCTACAAAAAGAGTCAGATGCGCTATAACATTGATTAGATGCGCTAAAACAATATTTGAATGCGATAAAGTAACAATTTTACGCACTATAGAAATTGATGAATGCGCTGAAAGAAAGGGTCAATGCGCTGAAAGAAAACCCTCTGACTGTGGTGAAATAAAATACTGGATGCACCGTAATAGTAGTCGTATGCGCTGAAATATTTGTTGGATGCACTGAAACAGTGATTGGATGCACTGATCTGGAGGTCGTATGCACTATAAAAACTCTCGATCGTGCCAAAATAAAACACGTCAGAAACCTACAAGCACACTTTTCAAAAAAGATGTTAAAAATGGGGTTTTTGGGCCCCATTGTGGGCACCAATTTATGTGTGAGTAAAATATGCATAATGAATAAAAAACACACCTAATAAGACATTATGTCAATAGATTTAAACAAAAATTAAACTACTAAAAGCCAGAAATCTATTGAAAGTGTCCTATTGTTCCCTATCTCTAAAGATTTATCAAATCACGGGGATCTTAGATTGTTAAGCACTGCGACTATTAAAATGCCAATCTAGAGAAATGAGATGTTGTGAATGTGTAGGAAACTAATCCTATATGATATTCCTAAATGATAAGATGGATGCTATTGTAGATGAAATTGACACGAAACTGATAAAAGAAACTACCATAACTAGGATGTAGCTAAATGGAAAACCATGATTGCTATTGCTATTCTAAAATGATTTGCTAATTTCTATTGTTTAATTGCTTGAATGCTCTAATAAAATCTCTGTAGAGTAAGATTGCATAAACCTAGGATCCTTTTCCTATGGAAAGAAGCTGTATTTATAGTTTCCTTACAACATATTTGTGATGTGGCAGCAAGTAAGGGTCTGGATTTGATTTGAAAGATTCAATGGTGAAGGATGAAGGAACCTGAGAAGAATATGGAGATTGTTCCTCCCCACAATAAAATTCTTCCACAGGATAGGAAGAATCAATGGAAGAAGACAACCAAATTGATTTCCAATTTGTCTGTAATTTGTCTCCAAATTTATCCGTGAAGGCTGAGTTGAATTAATTAGATATAAAATATCTAATTTTGTTGGTGGATATGATGAGTGAAAAGAGGAAATAGCTGTAGAAATATGCTTTTATTTGAATATTTGGATTTATTCAAATTAGCAAAAGAGGATATTTAATTTAATAAAACAAACTATAGAAATCTATTTATTAAATAAACATGGAAGAAATATGGTAATTAAATAAAACAAAGTATAAAATTTGTTTATTTAATTGAAATAGAATGATGTGATTAAGGTAGAATAAATAGATAATTATAGAAGTAGGTAATTAAATAAAACAAAGTATTAAATTTGTTTATTTAATTAAGATGAAATAATATGATAAAGATAGAAGAATTAGAAGTGAACTATATAAATAAATATTTCTATTTATTTATAAGTAGATGAATTAAAGGAGTCAATTAATCAAATAAATCATATTTAGTTAATTAGATTATCGAGACCATTTTTAGGTGTATACAAGTCCCATTGACTCTCAAGGGGGAAGGAATGATCCAAGACAGTCCAGGGGTGATCTAGAGGTGTTAACTCAAGCAAAAATGGAAAATTCTAAAAATTCATTTTTTTCGGTATTTTCTAGGTTTTAGTAAATTGCATTTTTGGAGGTCTTTGAAGCAGAATTTGGGGTTGGAAGTGTCGTCGATCCCTTAAATGGAACAACCAAAGGAATTGGATTTAAGGGATCAAAATTAGATCTCTTCAAGACCTTTTCAACGAGGTAGAGAAGTTTAGATTTTGATCACCTGGCTAAGAGTTATGACCTCGCCAAGTTGGGGTAGCAAAAATACACTAGTTTTTTTGAAAATTTTATGTTTTTTGTGTTTTATTTTATCATTTTTGAATTTCCAACAATGTGATGACTATTGGAATTCCTCTTGAAATGTACATATTCTAGTTTTGAATGTAAATAATTCAGTTTTGGAGTTGCATACATCTCTTTTCGAGTTTTTTGTTTAAACAAAACCAATACAATACTATAGGTTATACGCTTCAGGTTCCATAATTTGGATCAAGTAGGAGGGGTGGTAGATATTCTTATGCCTGATGAGCTTCCTGAAGCTCTAGCCATTGCTCTTGCTTGCTCCACTTGCTCTTTTGTGAAGCTTCATGTCCTTCGCAAACTGTGCAACCATCTTTTCAACCTTCTTTATTATTGGTTTCTTTTGCTCCATATACACCTCCATTTACTTTTCTTCATAGGTGCTATATCTTCCTTCTATGGTGTCCTTGGGTTTTCTAAGCATGTAGTTCACAGATGCAGTAATTTCTTGCTCAGTAATCTCATATCCCATCTCCGGGATCCATACTGTTCTTGGTTCAACTGCTTGTATGATACATTCATCCTTAGAAACCATAAAAACAATATCCTTCTTGTATTTTTCCACCATTTTGCATGAAATTATTTCTCTCTTGCATTATTTTCTAAAATACTACAAAGAAAGCTTCAAGAGCTTCATCTTATGCCTCTGCATAACCAAGACCTCTCAGAAAGTCTCTAATCTGATGTGCAACCGGTCTTCCTTTCAACCATGTCACACTTTTGGTTCTGAGGAGTTCTCTCAAGAAATAGAAAAGTAAGAATACAATCAAAGTACCATAATTGAATGCATATTTCTTCTCCTTTTTCTATTTCATATTTTCCATTAACTGTTGTCTCAACAATTCACAAAGATTATAATCAACACCTTTTTCAACCATTTCATAGGATGTGTTGATTGCGGCTGTAGATACAAAATTCTCCTGGTTGGAGAAATACAACTTGTAGCCTATCATCATGGATGCATACTTCACAACTATCCATTTCTTATCTTATTCCGTGTCAAGGCCCTCTTGTCATATGTAGCATTGGTGAGATCCATTACAACCTCATTCTTGACAGATTTTAGTACTAGAACGGATCTGGTGGCACACAATCCTATGACTTCCTTAATCAATTCCTTAGTAATCATCTCGAGCAGGTTTGTCCACAAGAATTTATCATGAATATGGCTTATAACAATTCCCACCCATTTATCATCGTGGAAAAAGTTAAGAAACCCTTTCTAGACATCAAGCTTCTTCGCAACTAGGTTTTGATATTCTAGTTTTAGGGAAAATTCATCACCAGTAAGCTCCTTTATCCACACATCTACCATTTTGGAATGGTCATATTCTTCACACTTTCTGTGGATATATATTGTAATGTCTTATGTATGTAAAACTCCATAAGGAACCTTCAAGAAAGCACCTATAGGGTCAACCTCCATGGATTTTTCAGGATGCTAAATTTAAACTTGGGTCATGGTCTCTTAGATACATCAACAACCCTTAGTGTAGCCATCTCAATAGATTCTAAACAATTTTTTAAAGAAATTTATGAGAAACTAGGGTAACAAAGAAGCTACAAAATATATTTCAATGCTTTTTTGAATAGGGTTTGCACACACCAAGACCTCAAATGCTTCAACTACATTTCTTTGCTCTTCATCTACTCTTCTTCACTCAAAAACTTGATTGTGAATGATTTTAGGTTAAGTGTAGTCACTTATAATCTTTTTCCATGACCTAATTTTCCATAAATGCTTCATTTGGTAAAGCTATCAAACCCTTCACTATGTGCACAACCACCTTCAAATGCTCTGAAAACTTCCACATTTTAATATTTTCTACTAGAATTTTCTCCAATAGATCAAGCATGTTGACCTACACCACATATTCTCATGCTGAAACATCAACACTATTTTATTTGGTAGGGGATAAAATATTTCCATTAAAGATCCCCCTGAGCCAAAGCTCTCAACTTAGTTTCCAAAGGAAACATCTACACCGGATGCTGGTACAGATTCATCCTTAACCTCAGTCTCTTCCTTCTTTCTCCAAATATTACCCATCTCCTTTGTTTCTATCAGATTAACATTTTGTACTGGATCATTCTTCTTTACCAGATTATCCTTCTTCATATTTTGGCTTCTACAAAACTTAGAAATGTGTCCCGACCTATTGGAATTGTAACATATGACATTATTTTGACCAATATTATTTCCATTCATTCTAGATCTACATTGATTAGCTCTATGCCCAAATCCATAACATGTATAACAGTAGCCATTGAAAGATTGAACCATTCTACCATTGTTATAGCCACTCATCATTTGAATTATCCACTCATTAGCTCCATGACTAAATTTCTCGCATGTAAAACATTGACCAAAAAAGGGTGGAACATTGTGATTCATTCTGCTTCTACATTCCATAGCCTTATGTTCAATTTTTTGTAAAAATAATAGAAACCATTAGAAGATGGGTACCTTTTGTGCATTTGTTTGTTTGAACGATGGTCTTCTAGATACATTCCTTTGATTCTAGATCTTCTTGGTATTGTTCTTCTTGTCTTCAGTCTTCTTTTTAGCATTTGGTGTCTGATTTGATTTTGAACTTTCACCTTTTTCAAATCCTAAACCTTCTTTATCTTTGGAGCCCTTTTGATTTGCAATCATTTCATCAAGATTTGTAGAACTCATCTTCAAATTTTCCTCACAACTTCTTGCTTTTTCTAGATCCGATCTTAGATTCACAACTTCTTGTTCAAGCATTATGCATTCTTCATATTTTATTTTCACCGTTGTATTCAAACATTCTTCAACTCTTTTTCTTTCTTCAACGTAAACCTTCATAAATGTAATTATTTCATTTTCTTGCTTTAATTTCTCACTAACCTCCTTATGAATTTCTCTATTTTTTTTAAATTTTCTCTCTCAATTTTCTGATGCATTCATTTGCTTCTTTGACATTGTCTTTCAGATCTCTATTTTCACCTTTAGTTTTCTCCAGATCTTCAAGAGAAACTTTGAGTTCTCCATTTATGTCAAATATACAATATTCTTATGTACATCCAATAGAAGGAATCTCTTCCAGAGGAGTAGGTAATATTATAACAATCATGTGTTCAACCTCCAAGGTCTTCCCCAAGCGGTTAAGCTCCTTCCAAGTAACCAAGCTCTCATACCAATTGTTGAACACCCAGAATACTGAGAGGGGGGGTGAATCGGTATTCTTTTAAACCACTTAAACATTTAAACATCCAATAATCATAGCATATTCAATTGCAGTAATGAAAGAAAGCATGAGAACATCCAACAACATCACATAACACATGAACACCAGGATTTTTACGTGGAAAACCCAAAATGGGAAAAACCATGGTGAGGATTAGCTCACAATATATTATAATCAGTTATAGTATATTACAGAAGTGCTCACTGCAGGTGGACTCACTGTCCAAGTGGACTCACCACTAAGAAAAGAAAAGAGATAGAAGAGATTACAACACACAACCAAGTGTTGAACTTTTACAAAATGCATCTACAATATGTTGGAATGTTGATCTATTGAGGCTCAAAATATAGACTCAAAACTCTTCATACTGATCTGACTTATTTCTTTGCTCTGCTCTACATCCACACTAACTTCACATAATTCACATTCACTAACTCATTTCACATGTCATCTTCATCAAAATACCAAAAAAGATCTAACTTATATATCTGCTTCACTCATAACATCAATTAGGTCGGCCTAATTAGATGTACCATTCAAAATAACAAAATAGGACTTGTCAGCTCAAGATCCATCCACACATGCTTTGCGCCAAGACTAAAATATTAAAACACTTTGAAATAGGCTGGAATGGGCCCAAAATAGCTCCCACATAACTCCACAAATACTCAATTAAGCTTTGCATACCTTCAAACCTTTTAGGCCAACACCACAAATGTTACACCCCATTTTATAGTTATTGAGTTACTTTTACCAATAAGAGTAAAAATGTTGAAGAATGTGAATTGTGACTCTAACATGTTTGTTCGGTAAATGAAATATGTGAATATGCGATAAGATGTTATTGATTTCAAAAGAATGAATATAGTTTGAATTGGAGGAATGCTATGTATTGCAATATGAACGTTCTAATGCTTTATTGATAGAAATGTTTTATGATGCAAGTGGATTCCATGTGAACATTTAACTACCATTTCAAATGTGTGAAGTTGGATGCAGGTATAGGTTCATGCCTCCGGAAGGGAGGGGAAGTATCACTCAGGAGAAGGATTTCGTCTGATAACCCTTAATGAGTCTAAACTGATCGTACATACACCCATTGTTAGAATGGTTAGTCCATAAACCGACTAACTACATTTTTGGTCATAGTCTTGACATAATGGAACAGTTGGGTAGTCATCCTTGTTTGAGATAGGTTGTCTTCGTGTATTGAATTGTGTGATTGAGTCTCTTTGATTGTGATTTGTGAGCTCTTCTTCATGTATTTGTATCAATCAACGACTATATATATGTATAAAGAATGTATATATGTGTGTGTATGTGTGGAAATTATACTCGTGCATAGTGAACGTATACATGCATGTCTATACGAAAGTATGAATACTTTCATGTACTCATGCACTAAGACATCATAAAGCATTGAAACACCAATTTGACATGTATTGCACACACACACACACACACACACACATATATATATATATATATATATATATATATATATATATTTGTGTGTGTATGTAATGTATTTGTTATATATATTTATCAACCTATGAAAATGTAGTTATACGTATAACATGTATATATATATACATATATATGAACATATATATATACATATATATATATATATATTCATATAAGTAAGTATTTATAAATATTTAAATAACAAAGAATGTTCTTGTGTGGAAATATATATATACTAACATGGGTATATATTATAACGTGAATATAAAATATATAAATATATATATTAATATATAATAGTAAAAGTAATTCCCATTATGTAATATAGTTCATATAAGCACAAGACTAAAGAGGATTATGAAAGCCATTCTTTATATAATTTAAACATACCATGAGATAAGCAAAAGTATAACATTTCCAGAGTAGGCAATATCAGGTAATGCACATAGTATAATGTGTGGCTTTGAATACAAAGCGAGTAAAGTGTTGTGAATAGATACTAATAAGAAACACACTTAAACCAGCATTCATTACTTTTGTCCAAACACATGGAAAGGAGTTTTGAATTGTGCTCAAGAGTGGAGGCATAATGCATGATAATAGGCACAACCTATTGCATATTAAGCAACAACTGCACACAAATATAGCATAAGGAACTAAGACTTAAATAAATGTTAACTATTGTTTAATGTATTCAAAGGTAGCTCAATACATAAGGCACATGAAAATAAGAATGAACCAAGTGTAAACAACAATATCAACATATCATGACTTGGTCAAAGTAGTGAATGCAAAATGAAATATAAACATGTAAATTGTATGCATGACAAGTCAAAAACAAAGGCAAAAGAGATACTTACACAGAAAATAAACATTGACTATCTTAAAAAAAAAAAAAAAAACCAATTTAATAGGGAATATAGTGATGCAGAGCCTAAGGCAAAAACAAAATGGTTTCCAAAAGATCCTAAATCCATTCTTTGTTTGTTCACAAAATTCCTTCAATGACTCTTGGTCTCCAATAAGGTCACAAACACCATTAGTGCACTCAAGGCACAAAACCGCTAAAAAAAAACTTTTAATCATGTTAGGAAAGGCTAAAATAAAATTTCCAAACCAATGGTGGCACACAAGAACCCAAATTTCTCAGATTTCATATATCTTCCTACCATACATGCTTATTTGGCTTTTAGGATAGCAAAGGGTGTAATTTTAGCACAAATTGAAAAATACAACTCCAACCTAGATTATATAACCTGTTCTAGATACCCTTTTCAAAGTTTCAACACATACTAAATTTTTAGGTGGGGTTCATTTGTAAAAAATCCCTAAAAAATGGACTATTATGCAATTTTTTTAGGCCAAAACAATGGAGGAAAACCCCTAGGCATCATCAAAATTGGCCAAGACCTTATATTTAACCCCCAAAACTTGGGGAACTCATAAAAAATGTTATTAAAGACCTCCAAACCAAAACTTAGGAATTTTCATCATGCCAAATTCATTTTATGCAATTTTCTTTCTCTCGGGTTCCCGTGATAGGGTTTCTGGACAGTCCTTAGAAAAATGCTCATAAATTTTGCAAAAAAAAAAAAAGAACTGACCCCAAACCAAAAGTAAAAGTTCTGTATTTCATTTATTTATAATCCCCATGCCTTCCCTTTCATGTTTTAGTTCTTAAAATCCGTACAAGAGAGGTTTTCTATGCAAAAAATAGTAAAACTTTGAACATTACAATCACTATTTTAACCATAACTTTTGAAAATCATGATGATAATCACTCAAACAGAAAACAACAGAAACTATATTCATCCCAATATCATCTCCAATTTCATTCACACATTTATCAGATCGTACAACAATGTTCCATTCAGAGGAATAGTCAGGAACATATAAAAAATGCAAAAATTCAGGGTTTAGGGTTGCTCCAAACTTCCTCCAAATCTTTCAATCTGCTTTACAATGATGGATTCAGGTTTTTTATGACTTTAAAAACTTATTCCAACCATTAACAACCAAATAATCAACTTCTAAACCACCTTGACTCTTCAACTTCCCATTCTTGCACCTTTTCAATTTTGCACTATGATAACTTTGGAAGAATTTATAATATTTAACCAACCATCACCTATAAACCTAATAATGACTCTAAACACCTTAACTACATTGGAAATGGTCTTTAAGACATTATTACAATATTAAAACATCAAAATTAAATAAAAACCCCAAATTTGCCTCATGGAGGCACAAACTTGCCATGGTGCTCCTGCACCATACTCCCGGCCAAAAGAAAATTCAAATCCTTCTTGAATTGAGGGTAATAATAGGTATCCACTACTGAATGCTCCTCCTTGATGCCTTCTATGCTCTACCCTATTTCTTCCTTAAAGTAGCTCCATGTATTCTTCATCTTGAACTTTGGTTTGTCCTTCTTTACAATCTCAACAAGAACTATGTATACTCCTTCCTTACTCTTCCTCCTTTTTGGTGTAGATATGATCTTTTCACCTTTGGTCCCCACTTTTCCCATCTACTGCTCTACCTTCAACCTTGCTTCCTTGTTAGGATCACAAACCTCTAAAGTGCAAAAAATTGAAAAGCCATTATCTTCCTTCAAAATCAATGAAGAAAACATCATACCATCATACCTTTGAGACCAACTTTGATCCTCCAAAATCAAGTCATCCTTGACCTTAACCAAATCAAATTTTGACACCAATTCAATATCCTCTTTCACTGAAATCAGATCAAGCTTCATACCCGCTGTTTCAACATCTTCATGGTTTGACATGGCTACATCCTTCATGGGTTTGTCTTCCTCTACCACCATCTCAGCTTGCTTGACTTGTTCCTTGTCTTCTTCCATCAACAATGGCTTCTTTTCATCTGGTTTCAATGCTTCCATTTGTCTTCTCTTTTGAACAATATTTCTAATAGGCCATGTAACCTTTCTCTTAACTGATAAGTGCCAACTTGACTCTTGGATTGCTAATTGCTCCAACTGATCCACCTCAACCTTCCATCTCTCTACCATCCTTTCTCTCATCTCTTCTAGTTGTTCCATGGCCTACCTCAACTCTTTTATCTCTTGATCAAACTCCATTTATTTTTCCTTCTCTCCATTCTTCTTCATCTCTTTTCTAATCAAGTCTCTTTCACCTTGCTTCACTTGTATTTGTGACACCTGACCCAAATTTCTTCTCATCTTCACTACCTAGTCTCTGGGCATCCAGGTTCTCTATTAACCTACAAAATACAACACATGCAAACACACAAATACATTTCCTATAGTATTCTAGCTCTAATACCAAAATGATGCAGAGTCTAAGGAAAAAACAAAATGGTTTCCAAAAGATCCTAAATCCATTCTTTGTTTGTTCACAAAATTCCTTCGATGACTCTTGGTCTCCAACAAGGTCACAAACACCATTAGTGCACTCAAGGCACAAAACCACTAAAAAACACTTTTAATCATGTTAGGAAAGGCTAAAATAACATTTCCAAACCATTGGTGGCACACAAGAACCCAAATTTCTTAGATTTCATATATCTTCCTACCATACATGCTTATTTGGCTTTTAGGATAGCAAAGGGTTTAATTTTAGCACAACTTGCAAAATACAACTCCAACCCAGATTATAAAAGCTACTATAGATACCCTTTTTGGAGTTTCAACACATTCTAAATTTTTAGGTAGGGTTCCTTTGTAACAAATCCCTAAAAAATGGACTGTTATGCAGTTTTTTAGGCCAAAACAATGGAGGAAAGCCACTACAACATCATCAAAATTGGCCAAGACCTTATCTTTAACCCCTAAAACTTGGGGAAATCATAAAAAAAATTATTATAGACCTCTAAACCAAATATTAGGAATTTTGACCATGCCAAATTCATTTTATGCAATTTTCTTTCTCTCGGGTTCCTGTGATAGGGTTTCTGGACAGTCTTTAGCAAAATTCTCATAACTTTTGCAAAACAAAATGAAATGACCCCAAACCAAAAGAAAAATTTATGTATTTAATTTATTTATAATCCCCATGCCTTCCCTTTCATGTTTCAGTTCTTAAAATCTGTATAAGAGAGGTTTTCTATGTAGAAAACAATAAAAATATGAACATTACAATCACTATTTTAACCATAAGTTTTGCAAATCATGATGAAAATCACTCAAACAAAAAACACCAGAAACTAGATTCATCCGACTATCATCTCCAATTGGGTTCACACCTTTATTAGACTATACAATAACATACCATTCAGAGGAACAATCAGGAACATATAAAAAATGCAAAAATTCAGGGTTTCATTGCTCCAAACTTCCTCCAAATCATGCCTGGGCTTGTCCTGGATGAGCAGTAGGCCCTAACGATAGCAAAGGTCTCGATAAATGTTGTCTCAGATCTGTACTTGCTTTAACTACCTCTGTATATGCATTCAACAAACTATCAGGGGGATTGAGCTTCCACTTGATGAAAGTAGAAGTTAGGTTATCCAATGCATCATAACAAACCTCTCTTGTTGTGGCATCATCCACAACATAGGGTGCTTGTAGCTGGGTATAAGCAGAGTGAAACCTATTATTGAATGACCCTATTGTCTCATTGACTTCTCTTTTGACCCTAGTAAACTGAAGATACAACTCATTAGCTCTAATGGGAATTTTGAACTTAAGCAAAAAGGATTTCTCTAGATCAACCCAACTGGTTATAGAGCCAGTTGGTAAGTGATTATACCAGTAAAAGGCTTATTCACCTAAAGAATATGGGAAAATCCTACATGCAACATCCTCATGATTATGCCCCTATCCCTAAGGGCAGTCTGGAAGATTCTAATGTATTCTTCAGTTGTTCTATTGGGATCACCCACATGAAATTTGGAGAAAAAGTGCTTTGGGTTTTTTGGCATGACATTGTAATTGTTGAAGAGCAAAGGTGAAGGGTTATTTGCTAAAAAATCCATAGGTGGTGGTGGGGGTGGAAGTGGTAGATTGACCTGTGCTTAGGGTTGTTGAATGGGTGAAGGATGAGGTTCAGTGGGAGTGGGTTCAGTGGAGCTTGGTTCGGAATCTAATGATGGCCAGATGGGTGAAGATGATGATGCCCCTCCTTTCTTGGTCCTTCTTGACCTAGTAGGAGGCTCTAACTCCTGGAAATATCCTTTTGATATAGATCTTGTTTGTCTCCTAAATCTCTGAGGAGATATTGATGATAGAAAACACTCCAGCTTGTTGAATTTTCCCTCCTAACGCCAATCTGTTGATGGGAATTAGGAGAAGAAGGGTGTGGAATGAATGAAGCAATATCTTTGTTTTTCCCTCCTAGCACCAATTTGTTGATGGGCATTAGGAGGAGAAGAGCATGGAATGAATGAAGCAATATATTTGTTCTTCCCTCCTTCTAGAGCTAATATTTTGATGGTGTTTTCTACACAGCAACAACTCTGATAGAATATAATATCCTATCTCTCTTGAAAGGTAAATATCTATCAGCAAGCCTCAAGAGATAACCCCAAGGTCTCTTATGCTAGGTCTTGACAATGCAATAAAATAGGTTAGAGATAATGTTAAAATGTTGGTTTTCCACAAAGGGCCTTACAAAAAAATGTTGGAGATTCCTAAGTTCATCAAATATGGAAATGTATTGATGCTTGTAAATCCTAAACTAACCCAAATTTAAAGAAATGACAAAAGAGATAAAGAGTTTCAGAGAAATCTAGATCTAACTCCTAGAATCAGCTATGAAAATGACAGAGCATTCAAAATGGACCAACCCTTCAAACCAATTCTTGCTAAACCCAAATTAACCTACAATATCACATAAATAGTGTTATCTCCTAAGGTATAAATATTTCCAGATTGTAAAGCATTCACACATCAACCCAAATATAGCATTGAAATGAATAAATACCCACAATTGAACTAAGCACATCATATATGGGCCGAGAATAACTTTACATAGCCACTTACATTCAGTAAGTAGCCAAAAGTATGGACAAAGGGTTGCTTAAACACTTCAAATATTCTACCATAAACATAACTGAAATATAGATATTTCTAAGATTATCTAAAGAGTAACTTACTTAAATCAAACTTTCAAAATTTGAAACACAAGAAACACAATGGAGGACACCAAATGACAATGTCTTCTCTTGTATTTACTTCACCCAAAAATTTGCAACAATCCAAAATTTTCAAGTATCTCAGGTATTACAGAGCTCCTCCTAATGCTTTAGCTAAAATTATAACTCTTTTTCAATTGTCTAACCCTTACAAATGAGGGAAAAACCCCTATTTATAGAAATATACACTTAGGGTGGCCCAAATTAGGGTTTACAAATTAGGCCAGCCAAGAAGGTCGACCAATATTCCCTCCTAAATTTTCAAGTTCAAATTTACATTAAAATAATAGAGGTCGGCCCCCAAAAGTCAAATTTTAGCAATAAATACTCCCCAGGTGTGGAATACAAGGTGTGGTCGACCTGTCCTCTTATGTAAAATTGGCATTAAGGACACATTCTCCAAGGCAATCAAGTTGGGTCACCTTTTTCTCTTTTGCCTACTTCACTCTTTCTTGAAATTTCTTTAATTTTTGCAAGAACTAGATCCAAGTCAGCCTGGGTTGGGGTAGATATCACATTAATCCTTGATCTTGCTGAATTTAACTCTCATTCATATCTAGCTAGGGTCTTATCCCAGTCAACATACAAGCTCTGATATCTATCCAGATAGAAGATGTAAATTGCAGCATCTTCTAATTGATCCTTAACCACTGGCCCCTTTGCACTTGGAGAGTATATCTCATGCCACCACTTCTGCAATTGTCCCACGTCCAAGTCCTTCTGCTTAAATTTCTTCCTTCCTATAACAGTTTCCAAGAAAGCATTGTAGTTGTTAAAGACATCTTTTACCTTGGTCTGGGCTTTAGATAATTTCTTTGGTGCTTTCATCCCAAGTTCATTCTTGAAATTGAAAGCCTCTATCTATTCCATGGCATTATGGGTATCTTGCATGGTGATGACACCCTCTTTAACGAGAGTCTCTACTGGGATTGCAAGGATTCTCTCTAATTATTTGACAATTGTATCATCTAGTGGTAGTTTACAATTATCAAGGAAATATGTTATACCCTTAGAGAGGAAGGATGATTTTTCATAAAATGACAGGACCTTTTCAATCATGTCATCTCCTCTTTCACTGGCACTCTGCAGCCATTCTTGTGTATCTTTCAGATAAGACTTTAATCTTTATATTTTTGGGACTGCTTCCTTGGACAACAATCCTTCTGGAAATGAAGAGCCCTCACTGCTTTGTGATTGTAGAGGTTTGATCAAATGTTGTACATACCTATGAACTTTCCTTAATTGCCTCTTCAATTCTTCCTTTTCTTAAGTCTCCTTGTCTAATCTTCTTAGAATTGTCTGAGATGAATCCTAGAAATCTTCCTTTTCCTGTTCCTTTGTAGATGGACCGAGGTTAATAGTTTTCACTTTGTAATCTGAAGACCTTATCTCATCCTTATACTTATTTTCTGTAGGGATAGCAACATGGATAATTTTGTTATTAAATTCATCTCTTGCAAGTTTAGAGACCGTTGTAGCTCTCTTTCTCTCTTTTGGCTACCCCCACTTTTCTAGGATTTTGTCCCAACTTGAAGTTTCATCTTCCACAATAATTGTCTTCTACTTTAACCTCTTTTCCAACCATTCCAAGGTGGTAGGATGCTCTATCCCTACATTCTTTTGAGAGGTGTCATGTTCAGATTGATCATGAGGGGGACCTTCTTCATCAAATTCTATATTTTCCTCATCTTTTTCTTTATTTTGCTGCTCCTTGTCCTCACCATGTTTATCCTCATGCTCATCTTCTGAGTGTGGCACATCAATATGTTCACTTGTCTAAAGTTGAGAAGGCATTTCCACAGTAACCTCTGAGGTTTTCTCTTTATTGAGTTCCTTCTTCTCTCCTAATTCCTTCGATGTCACTCAATTTCCCATCTCTCAGAGTTGATACCTCTTCATCTTGTATATTAAAATTATCAGGGATATCTCCCTCTCAACTTGATTGCTCATGTTCTTTGAGGACCTCATCCTCTTGTACATCTTGTGTAGGAGAAGGGGAATTATTTCCTGTAGCTTCTCTCTCTATCTCTTTTATAAGATCATCAGTAGGTGCCTCTTCAGTATGCACCTTTTCAGTCTCAACTCTTGATTCCCCTACAGGAGACACGCTATGTTTTGGTGAATTCCTTCTCACATATACCTATGGTTTCTCCCCAGAGCTTTCAATTTCCATAATTTTGGGAGGGGTAGTTAAGTCCTCAACAGTCTTTGTTTTCTTAGCTATCCTTTGTCCTTCAGTTACTAGCTTCCTCTTTTTTGCAGGTTGAGGAGTTTCTTCTCCTTCTTCAGTAGCTTCTTTGGAATTTTTCCTTGCCTTTAATACAGGTTGTTTCTCAGTTTTATTTTCCTTCCCTTGACTCCTTGTCATTCTTTTTAGAGTGAGGGGCCTATGTTCTTCTGATCATACCCATATTGAGGCTCAACAACATCATCCTTAGTAGCCTCAATTCCATCCTCAGAATGGGATTCAAGGTTTCCCATTAGGTAATAGGTGAACTGGGCACCATCCATCTACAACTCCATGATCTTATGCTTGACCCACAACCTAGAATATCTCCTCACTGGGTCAGTTATCTGATCAAGGTCAACCACTTCTTCTTCTGACCAATTAATAGACGGTAGGGGTTGGTTTCTGTAGGGATCATATTCATGATATTGTATAAGATCTCCCTCATCTTCATCAACCTGATCTAGTACTTGGTCCACTTTGTGGATTCTGATGAGTCTCAAGGGTAGCCTAGAGTACCTTCTCTTTATAACCTCAAATTTTTCTCTACAATTAGCCTAGTAATCCTCTATGTGATCCTCGTGTCTATATTCTCTACTTGCTTGTTTATGTACTTTTCCATAGGGATCAAAATTATCCATGTTAGTGTGTGAATATAACTTGAATTGCACCATTTCTTTTTCTGAATGTTGGGCACTTTGGAGAGAAGGGTAGGCTTCTAGAGTGCCAATCCTCAATGGAAATTCATCTTCGAGGCCCTTCCTATGCATATCTTGTAATATTGTCTCAAAGGAAACCATTTGCCTTGTTAATTCCAAAAAAATGAGTTTGTTGGTGGGGTACCTTGGCATTCTAATTGGCACCACAGGAGATCCTTGTATCCTAATGTAAGAGAACCTTTGAAATTGTATGAACCATTGTCCATACCTCTTGATCAACTCCATTGCCTCTGCGGAGATTCTTATATGAAGAGCACCTTGTAGCAATCTTGGGATATACATAAAGAAAGCATCATTTGATCTCCTATAATTTGATGTCTTAAACTGGAGCTAAGGGTAAATATCCCATATTTTGTCCTTGCCAGGAACCCCTCTGCAACTTAGACCCTTGTGTTTGTTCTTTCTTTCCAACATGTAGACAAGATAAGATGTCATCATGAACACATTAGTATCTTGTACACTTCTCAGTTGTCTGTCCAGATTGTCACTCAAGATACCTTCCCAGTGATAGTGTTGTCCTCCCATAATCTGAATGATTGGGTAGAACATCCAAGTTCTGAAAGTAAATGCCTCTTCCAATCCCATTACCCTGCCTAGGAGTGTGATAATATCATGGTATTCCATTTTGAAGTCACTCCTATGTAACTACTTTGGGAGCTTGGAATAATGTGGTTTTGGCTTAGCTATCTAAGAATTGCTCATCATGTCCAAAGCCTAAGAGGGATCCTTGGCAAAAAAATCCTCTGCTTCCTAGATGTTGATTTCCTTAATAAGCTTGTGGTGGGAAGCAATATTGAAGGTTTCAGCTATAGATTCTTCAGTTAGGTTAGCCATGACTCTTCCTTGCAGACCCACTATTATCCTCTTGTCAGCATCATAGTGCTTTGCACATTCCAAGACCAATTCTAGGCACAACAATGTGGGTGGAAACCCCGCTGCCTGAGCCAAACTGGTGTGCGTAATGATTTGTGCCTATGGAGTAGGTGCATTACCAAACATCCTCTACTGGAAATCATCATAATCAACATGCCCCATATTTGTGTCAACTATCTTTGACCATGCAGATGAGATCTTTGACTCTGGCCATATCCCTTTGAAATCATACTTCATTTTGTCTACTCTCCTCTTGACCTCTTCTTGTGCGAGTGAAGCCTTTGACTTGGAAGTCTTTCCTGGACTCAAATCTGCCTGCATATGTTAGAAAACATGATAATCACCATGATGCTAGTCATTGATAAAATCATTATTAAAAGTAGATAGATAACATGTCCTTAATTAACCCTCAATGCTCTTCATTCATCTCAAAATCCAAAGAATATTACTCAAAATTCAATGCATTTCAAGATTTCAAGGGGCTAGAGGAATTTGGAAAATCTGATCTGAGGCAGATTCCCCACAGGAAATAAGGATAAAAAATTCCAAGGTTGGGAAGATTCCTCACAGGAGCCAAGGCTCAAAAAATTCAAGGAAGGGAGGAATCCCTAAGAGTCATGCTACAAAAAAAAAATTGAGTTATAAACTTACCTTGGATGGAAAATGATCCTTTGAAACTTGACTCAATCCTTGGAGAACTCAGGATTTTGGGGTCTTGGAGAAGTTTCGGAAGATTCGAGGTGCCTCGGGTTTTCCGAGTGGATTAAGGCTTAGAGATTCCATCTTAGGATGAAATTTCTAAAGGGTCCACCCTAGTGCATGTACAAGTCACACATCCCACCTATCGATGATGCAAGATAACTTCACAATGATCAATGCTATCATGTCAAAATTTGCACCTTTCTTCATGATGCCTTTAGGGTTTCCTCTTCTGGATGGACTCGGAGAATCCAAAGTGGAGTAGATTTTCTTAAGGAACTTCCTTCAGGGAATCCACAGTGAGGAGGAATCTTCGAAGATAAAAATGCCTTTCAAACTCATTCTTAAGTCAAAATCAATCACTTTAAATCCTGGCTCAGCCTCAAACTCGGACACAAAGGGGATAAGTTAACCTTCAGGAGTTAGCGTGGTGGACGGATTCAGAGAATTCTAGGGGCATAAAAATCTCTGAGAGGATTAACCCTCAAAAGTTTTGAGGTACCTCAGATTCTCTGAGGTGAGCTTAACTTAAGTATTTTCTTCATGTTTTTACCTCTCGCACAACACCTAAGTGTCGTTCTCTTCATAATTTTGCTCAAATTTACGCGATCACGCTCACGCTCATGGATCAGAGTCAATTCCTTTACTCTATGAAACAAATTGAAACCTTGTATTAAGGATCCTCGCTTCCCTTTATTAATTTTGGGATTCAAACAAGCTAGGGCATGGCTAGGGTTAATATTTCTTCATTAGCAATGAATTGTCATATAATCATTCTGGCGTATTGACATGAATTGCAACCTACATGGGATTTCAATAAAAAAATTTCTCCTCAGACCAAATTGCACCGGAAACGAAACCCTAGGGGAATGTAAAGGATGAAAAAGATGGAGGCAACCATAATGTGCATGAAACAACCATCTAATCCCAAAGGATCCAACAAACAACTTTGACCCTCCCCATAAGATACATCAAAGCTTAAAAAAAACACATTCACTAACATGTATAATCATAAAAGCAAGATAGATTGCAAGGCTCACCATTAAATTTTCATATAGAGTTAAAGCTAGGCCATAATCATGAAGCAAAGAGGGGAAAAACCCCACCTTTGAGGACCGAAAATTGGGGGACAAGCTATCAAGCACGCCTATAGATTCAAGCCCAAAATGCCAATAGCCGACCGATACACCAAATGCAATCACCGATCTCGGAGAGAGAATGATTTCTTTGAATTCAATCAGCTTGGAATCCAAAATGATAAAATGACATTCAAATAACCTTTAAATAATCTTCCAAGGTCACATTAACGGCGCCCACCTACCCATCATAAATGCAAGACAAGATATCGAGGACTCGGGGATATGACATGGGGATGGATTCAGAAAATCCGAGCAAGGTTGGATTCTCCAAAAGGATTAAGCCGCAAAAATTCCAAGATAGCTTGGATTTTCTGAGATGACTCATCACTTTGGAAAATATGAGCAGGGCCAGATTATCCGCAAGGTAATCCCTCCAGGAAATCTGAGGTAAGCAAAAATCTCAAAACTTCATCAAGACTTTGACAATTTTGCCCACAAGTGGAATTTTAGAGAAAATCATGGAGCTTAAATGATGTCTTGAGATCTATAATGCAGTGTTATTTCTAAACCTAAAGGATGCAAAAACAAAGAAGAAATGCAAAGGAGAAATGCACACAACACCACCTCAAGATTAGCCTAAGTTGAAGTTAAACAAAGAAAAGATAAAACAATGATTATACCTTGTCTAAGTTGATCTTTTTGGTTGGCCCTTTGATGAAGATTTGATGTGTGCTCCTTGATGGAAAATCACCTACAAGTGGATGAAAAATGATGAGGTTTCAATGGAGGATGCAAAGATGGATTTGGGTATTTTGATAAGTGTATGAAATGGATGCAAGGTGAGCTTCAAGAGTGCAACAATGGTGGTATGAGAGCTTGAATGCAAAAATGCTTGAAGTTGAATGCTTGAGAGTTCTAGAGCTTGAAAGTTGAAATTGTGAATGTGTGTTGTTGAATGAGATAAAATCTTCCATTTTAAGGGAAGAGTCTATAGAGGAATCAATGGCCAGGATTTTTCCAACATGGGCAAGATGAAGGGTTGTGGTGAGTTGAGGACTCACAAGCCCTCACATCTTGCCATGTGGAAAAGGAGGTGTCAAAAGGATAGGTGATGTGGGAAGAGGACATGTGAGGTGGAGGTACTTTCAAGTACCTTGGGATTAGGGGAAGATTTCTTCAAAAAGGAAGTTCTTGTCCCCATATGAGAGGATAGTGACAAGTGAGGAATTTTAGAATTCCTCACTAATCAACATGGGGAAGAGAGAAGTTGTTGGGGAAATAAATGTGAATTTTAAATTCACATGATTGGAAGTACCTTGAGGATAATACAAGGTCCTCATAAAGAAAGTTCTTGTTCCATGTGACTGATGTGACATATAAGAGGTTCTATATTTTCCCAACAACCTTCATGGGGAAGAGGAAAGCATTGAATGAATAAATGTGAATTTTTAATTCACATGGGGAAGAGGTCAAGGCTTAGTAAAGAAATCACTTATGAAAGGTTGACTTGGAGGACATACCAAAGATGGCATGTGATTAAGAAGATTAATGAAGGATTAGAGATAAGTGGCCAAATATGGGGGATGTGACATTAATCCTAATTAAGGGTGTGCACATCCTAATCATGGATTAATTAAGCTAATCCAGATTAGAAGAAGATTATGGGGGATGTGATAAGGAGAGAGAAAAGAGGGAATTTAAAATTGATATAAATCCAAAAGGCTAAATGACTAAATTAAATAAATTGATATATTTATTTAATTTAGAGAGGAAAGGATGAAAGGTAAAAGTATTTAATTATTAAATTAAATACTTTAGAAACCTTAGAAAAGGGGAAATATTAATTAAATAAATCATTTAATTAATATCGATGAAATAGATGAATAAAGGGGATGAATTTGACCATTTGGGAGTGGTCAAATTTGGATGTCTACATTTTTCCCCTCTTTGAGATGCTGCTACGAAGTAGCATCATTTCAAAGAAGATGGTTAGATTGAAAAAGATGCCCCAGTCATTCAAAGTAGTGACTAGTAAGAAAGATGATGGGGGTGAAGATGAAGATTAGGGATTGAGGATGCCCCCTCAAGAGGACATGCAGATTCAAGAGAACACGGATGTGCTCTCGAAATGGATGAAGTGATGCGAGAGTAGATGGGGAAGATGATGCAAAATGATGGATAAGAGAGGAGGTCGGAAAGATGAAGAGAGAAAAACAAGCACAAATGGATTTAAGGACCAAGGTGATGTTGTCCCAGTCAAACTACAAGCCCAAAATGGATTGATGATGGATGGAGTGTCGTTGAGGAGGGAATGATATATCCCAAGATAACACAAAAGGATAGGGAAAGATACATCCCGATGATGATGATGATGAAAGTGTTGTTGATGAGGGAAGGATACATCCCGAGGATGATGATGAAAGTGTTGTTGATGGGGGAAGGATACATCCCAAAACAACACCAAAGGATAGGGAAGGATACATCCTGAGGATGATGACGATGATGATGATTGGATCAAGGCTTGGAGAAAGGATGGGAACAAGACCAAGGATGTGATTAGATGATTTTCATTAGATTGAATGGGTAAGGATTGGATTGAGATGTCAGATGGATGAAAGGAATGAAAACGATGGAGGAAAAGATGCTTAGATGGGATAAATGCAATGCAACAAAATTGATCATGAAATGCAATCCTAATGTGATTTTCCATTTTCAGAGCACTGATATTTGCTATAGCATAAGACACCAGGTGCCAGGGTATGTAAACCAAGGCAAATTAGTGTCTTATGCATAAAAAAACACAATAGACAAGAAGGCTATCCCAACACCCCAAAGTCACGAAGACCTTGGTCGGGCCAATCATTGGAATAACCACAAACACAAAAGGATTCCCCAGCATAACACAAGACCATAGGGATCTTGGTGGGTACTACGTGGGACAACCAACCAAACAACAACAAATAGAAATATCAAGATATACCCCTATGTTGACTAGTCAAAACACATCACGATATGATAGATCATGGCAATCTTGACAAGTTATAATAGGGAGCTCAAATGATAAAAAAAATCCAAAAGTATCAAAAGATCACAATCGATTTCAAATGTCCTTTGCCATAGGATCCAGAGGGTGGATGGGATTGATGAGGTCTATTAGGAAGGATGCATCCTGTTGAGATCGAAGATGGATACTAAACTAAAAAATTGATATGATGTAGGAAACTCCAAAACTGACTGGATCTCATGATACAGGTGGATCTCGTTTATGAAGCACCAGCTAGATAAGGACATACTTGATGACACAACACAAGACACCCTAAAGACCTAGGGGCTCGAGAGCCGATCAAATATTAGCCTTGCCTACGTGAAAGCGTAGAGCCCTCGTAGTTCGATAAAATACCATGGAGAAAAGTGGAAAGAGGACAATGGATGACAAAGACTGGACTTAAAAAAGCCCTGGGGGTGGATCAAATGATCGACCTTGCTTACGTGAAAGCACAGGGGCAACGTAGTTTGACAAAAAGGCCGACACTGACCATGGATAAAGGATGATGAGATGACCAGGATAAGTGGATAAAAAGATGGAACCAATATGATGAGACAAGATAGACATGGTGGATAAGATAGGATGATGGTGATTGCATGAAGCTCAAGGATGGGATAGTTATCCAAATCATGAGAAGATGAATTGGGAGGATGATGTGATGGAGAGATGAGGGATGAGAAGCAACAGGAGATTGGAAAGATGTGCAAAAGAAGCAGGCGTGATGATGATGAGATAGATGGCATTGGGTTGCATGGGGGGAAGCTTATAGCCAGATGCCAATGACAAAGGATTATGAGATGGGATGAGGATAGAGATAAATGGATAGGGAGATAAGGATGGGGGATGGAAGGTATGCAATGATGGATGGACAGGAAGATAAGGATGGGGAGATGAAAATCATTTTTGGATAGGTAAGGAGATAAGGATGGGGAGATGGAAGGGATGCTAGGAGCGATGGATAGGAAGATAAGGATGGGAAGATGGAAGGGATTGTTTGGATGGATGGGAAGATAAGTATGGGGAGATGGAAGGGATGTTACGATGGATGGGGAGATGGAAGGGATACTATGATGGATAGGAAGATTAGGATGGATAAGAAGATAAGGATGGAGAGATGGATGGGATTATTTGGATGAATAGGAAGATAAGGATGGGGAGATGGAAGGGATACTATGATTTAGGATGGATAAGAAGATAAGGATGGAGAGATGGAGGGGATTATTTGGATGGATAGGAAGATTAGGATGGGGATATGGAGGGGATGATAGGATTGATGAATGATGTCTCCAAGGACTATGTCACAAAGAAGGAGGTTCCCTGCTCTAGGTATGTCATGTATAATGAGGCAGGAGGGATGGAAGATAGAAGGATGGGCAAATAAGGGAGTGAGATGGATATGGATAGGATGCATGGATAAGGAAGGGAGATTGATGGTAACATGATGGGTGGACAGGGAAGGTAGATGGGTGTGGATAAGGATTAGGATAGTGTATAGGGGAGGGGAATGTATGCCAAGAGGTTTCCAAAGCATGTATAGATAGGTTCCCTTGTCTATATCAAGACCACAAGGAGGATGGAGGGATTGGGATAAATGGGATATGACCGGAAGGATGTGTAAGATAGGTTAGATGGAGGAGATGGGTGAAGGGGATGGATTTGCCCCCAAGTGTGGAAGTAAGATGGATGGGGTATTTACACATGATGCCTATTTGCTAGGTTTTCATCATGGTACTTATCCAAGGCGCTTGTTTGCCAAGTTTTCACCATTGGACGAATTATTTCTATTTACTTTTTGACCTTTTTAAAAAAAAAAATTTAACTTTTTTGACTTTTTGGATTGTATTTAGATGGAGATGGATAAGGATAGGGATGTGGATAAGTGGATTTAGAAGATATGTGATAAGAGGATAGATGGACTCAAGCATCAAGTTTTGTATGAGGTATTAAGAGCCCATGCATGAAGTGACTATTGGATGTTGGGACAACCTTATTAGGATAAATGGATTAGGCAAGAGAATGGATTAAAGGGATTTGATGGGGGAGATATGTGGGATAATGGATGGGATGTTGGAAAGTGTATGGATGGAATGATGGAGTGGATGTGTGATGTTGAGATGTTTTCAGGACCAACATTGGCACATATGGTGGTAGATGTGAAAGGATAGGAGGATTAGTGGATGGATGATGTGGGGATAATGGAGGAGATGGGATAGTGAATTTTGGGGCATAAGGACCCAAAATATATTTAGGAGATGGAAGGGGTGTATGATTAGCTTTTGGATTAGAAACTTTGGATGTTGTTACATATTTTTCATTTGAAGGCATTGCATCTTTTTTCTTTGGGTTCCACAAGGTTTTGATCTTTGCTTTGGTTGGCCTTTGTGGCTTGTGGGTTTGATTTGAATTTTGGATTTGATTTTTCTTTTTTGCAATATGTCTTTTTAAGGGGGAATGAGGAGCTTTAGATTCATGTGGATGTTTAGATTTATGCATTTTTACTTTGATATCCAAAGTGATTTTAATAGCAATGGGATGGGTGTGAGGAGATGAATTATGTGGAGTGATGGAGATTAGATTTTGGGGATAATAGGTGGATGGAGGATGTGTAGGTACATGCCTTTGTTGATCCTGATTAGGGAATATGAGAGTGGGATGTTTATGATGGGTGATATGGATAGGTGATGGATGGATAGAAGGATAAATAGGATGAGATATAGGAGGTTATTTTGGGATATAAGGGCCCAAAATGGATGGAGTAGATGAAGGATGGGAGATGGTGGATGGAGGGATGTAAAGACCCAAAATGGATGGAGAAGATGAAGGAGGAATATGGATGGTTGTTTGGAGGCAATACGATGGAGGAGGGGGATGGCAGCAAATGATCTGGTGGAGTGATGGGAGGAGCCTCTTATTCATTTAGAAGAGGATTGTTGAGGGTGTGTGGAGGTTGTACCAAAAATTTTGGGTTGCGATTCCGAAGCAGTACATTTGAGACCTTGCGTATAGGAGTGTTCTTTGACCTCGATGGGCTCTAAAATACCTTGCTCATGAAGGCCTAAACCTTTTCCTTGATAGTTCATGTTCTTGAGCATTCGGTCCATGATAGGATTTTTGTTACTCTAGAAGAATGATGTGAGTCCATTATTAGGCAGAGGATGATGGGTGGTATATATGCTTTGTTTTTCTTCTACAAGGAAACCACCATGGAGTAATGTGAGAGTACCAAGGGGATATAAAAGTGATGTGGGAATAGTAGGTTTAGGTGACGATGGAGGATCATGAGATGGAGATGATGGGATAGCAGCATCTTGATCAGGATGAGTGAGTGGTAATGGATCAAGAGAGGGATTAGATGACATAATAGGATTTGGATTTGTGGCAGTAGGTGATAAGGGCTCATGAGATGGAGCGGTGGGATCTTCAGTGACAAGGGGATCATAGGATGGAATGGATGTGGGACTGTGATCTTGAGATGGACTAGATGGGATGGCATGATCTTGATCAGGAGAAAGGGATATGTTGGTATGCTTTGGATCAAGCTCTTGGAATGACTCATCTTGTGTGGGTGCATGATGATGAAGTGTTGGAGGGACTCTTTAAGTGGGGGAGATGGAAGGATGGAGGATTCATGAGGTTCATGGGAATGGATTTCGGTGCTACTAGGAGTGGACGGAGTGGATTGGATTTCTGTGTCTTCGATGGATTGGGTGGATCTAGGAGTAGAATATGGAAATTGGGTTTGGTTATCTTCGATGGGTTCAGCGGCTCTCAGGGTAGGAGATGGGGGTTCAATGGATTCGGTGGGTTTGATGGTTTCAATAGTTTTAGTGGTGCTAGGGGTGGTAACAACAATGATAGGTGTGGTACGGAGAAGGGTCTCATCAATAGTGACCGTGGATGATGGATTGGGATGGCATGGTTCCATGACTTCAAGGTGTGGAGTTGGGGATGTCTTCTTTGTCATAAGTCCTTGGAGAAATTTTGGAGTGAGAATCGTGCATACTCTAGGCTTAGCTGGGGTGATGGGAATAGACGAAGGATTAGGATTATGGATTGGTGGACTAGGATTAGATGGGGGAATGGGATTGGACATAGGACTAAGAGTAGTTGGAGGATTAGGATTAGTGGGGGGTTCAAGATTAGATGGAGGTTTAAGGTAGGGATATTGTGATAGTGGACTAGAATAGGATGATGTGGATGGTGAATTGATGTTAGAGGAAGTAAAGGGGAATTAAGATAGGAATATTGGGATGGTGGATTAGGACAAGAGGATATGGGTGATGGATTGTAATAAAGGTATTGGGATGGTTGATTAGGATGTGAAGATTGAGATGGTGGATTGAGATAGGAGGACATGGATGATGGATTAGGATAGGAAGATGTGGATGTTGGATTAGGATAGGTTGATGGGATTGTAGGATTAAGATAAAAAGGTGTGGGTGTTGAATTAGGATGGGCACACTGGTAAGGAAGATTAGGATAGGGGGACATGGAAGGGGGATTGTAATAGGAGTATTGGGATGGTAGATTAGGATGGGAAGATTGGGATGGTAGATTGGGATAAGAGGATGTGGGTGAAGGATGTAAATAGGAGGACGTGGATGGGGGATTATAATAGGGATATTGGGACACTAGATCAGGATAAGAAGACATCGATGTTGGATAAGAAGATGATGTAGAGGAAGGATATGATGAAGATGCGGGCGAGGAAGATAATGGATATCTCTTGTCAAAGGTAGCGTGAGGAGTGTTATTAGGCGTGGATGAAGATGCGATGAGATAGATCAGAGGAGTTATTGGATTTTGGAAAGTAGTTGGGGAAATATTACTAGAAATGATAGCATCAAGGGGATCTATGTCATATACCTCTTGATCAACAAGACTCTCGTTATCATCGTCAACATAATTAGGATTACCCTTGACTACTATCTTTGGTTGCATTGGTGAAGAATAAGGATTCATGATGTTGGATGGGATGGATGTGGATTAAAGGTATGGGAATAGATGATTAGAATGATTGGAGGATGTGATAGGATTGATTCTAAACCAAGTTCAGAGGTTCGATGGGATTGGATTGCCACAAAAAATTTACAACCCCGAATCTACCTCAAGATGGAAGTAGATTGATTGGGTGATAGGATAGGGATGTGGTTGGATTAGATTGGATAAGGTCGATTGATGAAATGATTGATAAGATCAAATGACAGATTGGATAGGATGATGAAAGGGATTCTAAACCAAGTTTAGAGATTACCCTAGGTGACTTAGGGTGTTGATTGATTGGATTAAAGGATAGATAGATGATTGTGGCACTGAATCCACCTTGAGATTGAAAGTGGATTGATTGGGCTGACAACGATTTTTTGACTCAGGATGGATGATGATCAAATTTAGACACCTAGGTCAATTTGGATAATAACTTCTAAAACAGAGTTCAGGGGATTTGGATTGAAAAAATATGAGGGATAGAGATTCTTTATGATGTACCTATATGATTCAGATGATGAACGAATGTAAATAGATTGAAATGAAGACTACAAGTGAACAAAAGATGCAAAATGGCTGGAAAAAGATTAGACTCGCCTAACCAAGATGCAAGGTCGCCTATCTATGGGGCAAGGTCGCCCATCTATGGGTCAAGGTTTCCTATCTCTAGGGAAAGGTCACCTATCTATTGGGAAAGGTCACCTATCTGTTGGGCAAGGTCACCTATCTACTGGGCAAGGTCGCCTATCTACTGGGAAAGATCGCCTATCTCCTGGGAAAGGTCACCTATCTGTTGGGAAAGGTCACCTATCTCTGAGGAAAGGTTGCCTATCTACAAGGAAAGGTCACCTATCTACTTTCGGACCCTCGAAACAGGGAAACAAACTCTCAGAACGGGGAGACGGATGCTCAGAATGGATGAACCGATGCTCGGAAGGGGAGATGGACTCTCTCAAAATGAGGAGACAGATGCTCAGAATGGAAGAACGGATGCTCAGAAGGGGAGACAAACTCTTAGAATGAGGAGACAGATGCTCCTAATGGGTAAACAGATGCTCAAAATGAGGAATGAAAGCTTGGAATGGGTGAACGGATGCTCGGAATGAGTAAACGGATGCTTGGAAGGGGAGACAGACTCTCAGAACGAGGAGATGAATGCTCAGAACGAGTAAACGGATGCTGGGAAAGGGGAAATGGATTCTTAGAATGAGGAAATGGATGTTCCTAATGGGTAAACGGATGCTCGAAAGGGGAAATGGATGCTCGAAACGAGGAAATGGATGCTCCTAATGGGTAAACGGATGTTCAAAATGATTGAATGGAAGGTGAAATTGGTTGTTCAGGGTGTGAAATCGCCCAACTTCGATCAGGGTCACCCAACTTGGGGCAAGGTCACCCCTCTTGATGAAACAGGTTGTTTGACTAAAAATGACTCAGGAAAAGGGCAGAATCGCCTCTATTCAGGGTAGGGTCACACAGAAAAGACGCCTCGAACAACACAATCCTAAGATTAGCAAAAAGGGTATGGCCAACACAATCCTCTAACTTTTTAAACAAGGGGAACTAAGGAGTCCTCGATATATGCATGGTACGTGAGGCACAACTATGAACACCAACCAATCTACAAGTGTGAGTTGGGAACCCCAACGAGGTATTGGAAGCTCGGACTAACTCTTCACATCTTATCTAGGTATCAGCCTAGCTTCAACGCTCTGCCAGACATGATATGACTGGATTGGGGTATAGATTTGGCTCTCCCCCTTTATATACCCTGCTGGTACATGTGGTTGCGAAATCCTCAAGCAGGTCCTGCTAAAAAGAGGACATTAAACATTTTTGGCTAGTCCCCAGGCTCACATGAAGTGCAAGGGGAAAGCTCGAACAATCTAATGCCTCCTAGGTGACACAAAGGACTAAGTGAGCTACGATTTCTCTTCACCCAGGATCACCAAATGGCACAAGAGGATTGGATACATCAATAGCCCACTTTCAAGCACAACAAAAAAGTGTTTGACTCCCCCTAATTAGATCTATGTGCCTAGCTAGTATGAAAATGAAAAGAAAACAAGCTAACTAATAACTTGGCCCATTCATCCTACAACAAATACATTAGAAGTTTTAACCTTCGTTCTTCGAAAAGCATGAAATAGATGCATAAATTTTAGTAAAAATAGGTACATTAAAAGACAAGACAAGTTAGGGGGTCAGTATTAACAAAAACAACAAGAAACAAACTTAGAAAACAAAGTTTAGGTCATTGTTTTTACCTCAGTTGCCTCTGTCTAGGGCAGGGTCACCCTTGTTTAGGGAAAGGTCACCCCTATTAAGGTTAGAGTCACCCCAATTAAGTCAAGGTCGCTCCTCTCTAGGGCAGGGTTGTCTGTTCAAAAAATAGAGGGAAAATTCTTTCTATTTCACAGATGGGCGATTCTGCCAGGAAGAATAGCCCTTGTTGAGGGCAGGGTCACCCCCGGCAGAATCACCCCTGTTGAGGGTAGGGTCACCCAACTAGGAGCAGGGTCACCCCTGTTGAGGGCAAGGTCGCCCAAATGAGGGCAGGGTCGTCCCTGTCAACTGTGGAGTCACCTCTGTGTAACCTGAATCTGTAAAATATCAAACAACAAAGAATGTGAAAGCAAAAGACCTATTTGTGGGTCCCACCAGGCATGCCATAAATGTAATACAACATTATTTCTAAACCTAAAAGATGCAAAAATAAAGAATAAATCAAAGGAGAAACACACACAACACCACCTCAAGATTAGCCTAAGTTGAACTTAAACAAAGAAAAGATAAAACAATGATTATACCTTGTCTAAGTTGATCTTTTTGGTTGGCCCTTTGATGAAGATTTGATGTGTGCTCCTTGATGGAAAATCACCTACAAGTGGATGAAAAATGATGAGGATTCATTGGAGGATGCAAAGATGGATTTGGGTATTTTGATAAGTGTATGAAATGGATGCAAGGTGAGCTTCAAGAGTGCAACAATGGTGGTATGAGAGCTTGAATGCAAAAATGCTTGAAGTTGAATGATTGAGAGTTTTAGAGCTTGAAAGTTGAAATTGTGAATGTGTGTTGTTGAATGAAAGAAAATATTTCATTTTAAGGGAAGAGTCTCTAGAGGAATCAATGGCCAGGATTTTTCCAACATGGGCAAGATGAAGGGTTGTGGTGAGTTGAGGACTCACAAGCCCTCACATCTTGCCATGTGGAAAAGGAGGTGTCAAAAGGATAGGGGATGTGGGGAGAGGACATGTGAGGTGGAGGTACTTGCAAGTACCTTGGCATTAGGGGAATATTTTCTCAAAAAAGAAATTCTTGTCCCCATATGAGAGGATAGTGGCAAGTGAGGAATTCTAGAATTCCTCACTAATCATCATGGGGAAGAGAGAAGTTGTTGGGGAAATAAATGTGAATTTTAAATTCACATGATTGGAAGTACCTTGAGGATAAAACAAGGTCCTCATAAAGGAAGTCCTTGTCCCATGTGACTGATGTGACACATGAGAGGTTCTATATTTTCCCAACAACCTTCATGGGGAAGAGGAAAGCATTGAATGAATAAATGTGAATTTTTGGGGAAGAGGTCAAGGCTTAATAAAAAAACACTTATGAAAGGTTGAATTGGAGGACATACCAAAGATGGCATGTGATTAGATTAAGGTTGTGCAAACAAGTGATTAAGAAGATTAATGAAGGATTAGAGACAAGTGGTGAAATATGGAGGATGTGACATTAATCCTGATTAAGGGTGTGCACATCCTAATCATGGATTAATTAAGCTAATCCATATTAGAAGAAGATTATGGGGGATGTGACAAGGAGAGAGAAAAGAGGGAATTCAAAATTGATTTAAATCCAAAAGGTTAAATGACTAAATTAAATAAATTGATATATTTATTTAATTTAGAGAGGAAAGGATTAAAGGTAAAAGTATTTAATTATTAAATTATATACTTTAGAAACTGTAGGAAAATGGGAAATATTAATTAAATAAATCATTTAATTAATATCAATGAAATAGATGAATAAAGGGGATGAATTTGACCATATGGGAGTGGTCAAATTTGGATGTCTACAAGATTAAAAGCAGCAATCGAAGCACCCTAGGTGTAGGTAAAACCCTAATTTCTCCAAGTGAAGCGAAATACCAAAATTCAAAGGAACCTATCCCTTAAGGGGAAAAGGTGAAACCTAAAGCAAAGTGGGAAACAAAAGCAAGTGAAGAGACGGTCCCTACCTCTGGTGGGGCGTGTGTGCAAAATTGCACAACAATTTCTTGCTTTAGAAGGATATGCTTTAGGGACATCTATCTCAAGAGCACCATTTGTGATAGGTACTGTTGTAGTAAACATCGACACATTGGAAGATACTAAAGGAATAAGAGTAGGCATAACCAAAACCTGACCGAAAACTTTCATCTCACATAAGTACATAGCCTTAGGGTCAGCTTGATTGTGACTACTTGATTATTACAAATGAACTTGATAGATTTATGCAAGGTAGACGGGACTGCACCCATAACATGAATCCACGGTCTACCAAGAAGAAAGTTATATGGTAACTTTTTTGACATAACATATACAAGGGTGGATACGGTAATGGGTCCCAACCTCAAAGGAAAGACTATCGTGCCTAGGGCCTATCAATCAACATTATCAAACCGATGAATATCAATAGAAGAAGCATTAAGAGAAGATGGGTCAATATTAATCTTAGGCAATAGATCAACACTACATACATTGAGCGTTGAACCGGTGTCAACAAGAGTACGTCTAATGTCAATATTATTAATGCTAACTATGATTATTAGAGGGTCTACTTGCTTCTGCATTTCTAGGGGTGGAAGTTCCTACATAATGTAATATTCAGTGAATCTGCACAAATATAAGCCATCAACACATTAACATCTATCGACCTAGCGGAAGAAGGCAAGAGGATCTTTTGCAAGGCTTCTTGAAGCATACCTTGATAAATCGAAGTAGACTAAAGCAAGTCCCACAATGAGGTCTTAGTCAGAGTAACCTAAGGTTGCTCAACAAGATCATAATCACCAGGTGCTTTAGTCATAGGTTTAGGTGCTTGAGGAAGGCTTGTTTGTTTATTCATTCTATTCTCATAAGTATGGGCTACCGCTCTATAAGAGGGAGCCTTAGAAAAATTAGGAGAATCGCTATCAAATGGAACACCGTCAATAGAATAAATCCTTTCAGGATGACTAGCTAGAGTCAAATAAATGATCTGTATCTTAGGCCTTTAAGGGGCAATAGATACATAGATTACATTTATGGAATCATCACAACTAGTGGTGTAATTATTTGAAGGAATATTCTCAACATCGATCCAAGGAGTATCAGATGTGGGAGGAGGTTCATCATTCACTAATGCAATGTTTCTAGAAGAGCGTGCATTGGAATGAAGGGTATATTCATCATTCATAAATGAATTATCTCTAGAAGAGAGTGCATTGGAATGAATAGAAGGTAGAGTAATGTTGAGGAAAGTATCAATGATTTCATCTTCTTGCAATAAAATATCCTTTGACGCAAGAGGAATTTCATGAGAAGGATCAAAGATGTTGAGTGACATGGGAAAAGCCAAGTCACTATCACATGCATGAAATGGAACATCATTAAAATTTTGAATATAATTAGATACTGAACTCATAAAAGAGGATATTAAATTCATTTTGGTGACAGAACTGAGAAAAACCAAAAATCTAGATTTTTCAGTATTTTCTAGGTTCTAGTAATTTGCATTTTTAGAGGTCTTGAGAGAAAATTTTGGGGTTGAAACTTACGTTGATCCTTAAAATTCAATTATTGAAGGCATTGTATTTTAGGGATTGAACTAGTCCATTTGGATACCTTTCCAATGGTGCAAATAATTCTGAATTTTGAGCACCAAGTCAAAAGTTATGACCCCACTAAGTAGGGGTAAATAAATTCCTATTTTTTGAAAAAAAAAGTTTCTCTTCACATTGGGTTCACCAAAATGTAGATAAGGTGGATTCACTACTCACAAGTTCTCTTCATTCAGAGAGCCTCACAAGGTGAATTTCCCTAAACTACCTCAAGGAACAACGACGAGAGTTCTAGAATAAAAAAGAGCAAGTCATGAAGATTCTCTAGACAAACTAATAAGCTTTATGCCAAAGGACGGAAGCGCTGGATATAGACGACAGCACAGGGAGTTGGCATCCCAGAGGTGCATTGGTGTCTCGTATAGACCAGAGAGCGAGTTTATCACAAAAAATGATAGAGTGGCTACTTCTACTCTAATTACTAAGAACTTCAAAAGTACTAGAAAATAATAGAATGTGATAAAGTTGAAATAAAGTGAAATAGAAATGATAAATAGAATAAGAGATAGAAAGGAAATTCTCACAACCACACAAGTGATGAAGCCTCCAGCATGTGAATGTATTCAATACCTGCATGCGTAATATCTGGAGAAAATGTTTGGGCTGTATAGGGGTTTGCCTTAGTCAAACCCCCATTTTGGTGTTCCCACATCCATGGACAACCAAATAGATGGAGAGAATATATTATGCAAGTGCGATGTGATAAAAGAAAATCCCACTTGAGGAGGAGAACATGTATCACAAAATGTAGGTGATAAAATCAATCCCCACTCGAGGAGAACTTGTATCACAAAGTAAGGATACAATAGATAGGGGATATGGAATCCTAGGATGCTCACAAGCATGAGATAAGGGAGATGAAGCTAGAAGAATCAAGAGAGATACAAAGGGTGTTGTGAGAGCTTAAGAAGTTGAGGCTGCTGTAGCAAGCTTTATGGAGTTGTGCAAACAAGATAACAAGAGAGAAAATCCAGATCCAAGGATAAAAGGAAGCTAGAAGCATAAGTGAATTGAAAAGATAACTTTTAAAGGGAGAAAAGAAGCAAAAAGAAGCTTCTCATGTTGTTACAAGGAGAACCGAGCCATTACCACCGACAAAAGAGGATGACAAGTGGAAAACATGCACATAAACAACTATTTGAGTGTTGAAACGTTGCAGGACGCTAGTGCAACACGCTAATGTCCAAACCCATCACACTACAAAACAAAACGAATGGGAGAAGCACAAGGTTTAATGTATAGCTCACGCATGAGGGTAGTTACTAAAAAGGGGTCTCAGAGTATCCTGAGAAAGGAAAAAGGCCGATGCAGGGGCTAAAATGATCCTACACAAGTACTAAGGGAGTGGACACCAAAGTGAATGCAAGAATGTATGTGAAATTGAAAGGGGTGCAATTTTATGACATTACAATAACAAAAGAGTCTAAATAGGGAAAAGGGAAAATGGTAGCGAAAATACAAAATTCAAAAGCATCCATTTCAATCACCTTAGAAGAAAAGACAACATACACGACAAACTTTGAGGAAGTTGAAAAATCACTGAATCCGAAAGAAGTGAAAAAGCTTTATGGAAGAAGTTTTGAACTTATGAAGCAACTTGGGAAAGGATGTGATGCAATAGAACAAGGTATATGTGTCCCTATAAAGCCTAAAATGCAAGAAATGGCTAATGATCTTGGTTATTGTCCCTCAAAACAAAAGCCTTCATTCAATGTCAACACCATCATAAAAGATTCTTCCAACACAACTTTAACTTTGATACATCCAAAAATTATAGATATCTCAAAAAATATGGATCACGTTGACACCTTATTTACTCATCATAATAAAAAACATTAGTTGTTTCTCCTTGCCATTGAATAGTTGTAGGATCATAGTGTCATTCCCTTTTTGTAAGGAGCAGCATATCATCATCCACTTTGGGCTCACCCTTGTCCTGCACTAAGTGGAGGATAGGAGGTTAGAAAGCCTTATCCCCGTATGTCATTTTTCATTCTCTTTTGGTTAGTTGATCACCTTTCATGTATATATAAGAGCAAGCTTGGGATGTGGATGACATGCCTTAAGTTGTCTCGCATGTGACATACTTATCCATGATGTAGTTCGACTTGGAAACATATGACTTGGCATAGGGCTTTCCAAAGTGGGGGCATACATAGATGACATCTTTTGGCAAAAAATTTCATGGCGTGATTTTTCTTTTTTCTTGTGATGTGTCCTCTTCTTGGTGGTTTCATTGGGTTTGATGCTATCCAAGAGTGTACGATCTACTAACATGGCATGATGTGAATGCGGCATCCCATGGGTGATGATCTGACACTCTTTATTTGTCCTCTCTTGGATACATTAGGCACAATGCTCCCTAAGAGGAAGATTGTTACACGAACAAAGAAAAATCCCCTTTAAGAAAAATTTTCACATGATATTCAAAAGCATTTACAAAAAGCATTAAATTGTGGTGCCTTATCAAAGTTATCAAGAGGATAACTTTGGTATGGTTAGTATGATGGGAATCTAACACATTGGCATGACTTTCTCATTATACGGTGGGAAGTCGACACACTGGCATGACTTTCTCACTAAACCACTTCTTTGGGACAACTCACCCCACAAACGACCTGATGTTTTGTGGCCCCAGAGTGAGTACATCTTTGTCGAAGCTTGATCCACCTCATTTTTGATTTTACTCATTTTTCTTTCTTTTAGTTATTCACATTGCATGTTCGTGTATCTTTTTTTGCTGCATATTCTACATCTTGTGCATGTCCTTTCATGCTTATGCCAATTTTACTTAGATCTTGGATCTTGGGGGCTTGACCACTCCCTCGATATTTGTTATCCTATACCATCCACATGGTACAATTAGAACCCTCTTGAATGTCTACTTTAGTGTGAGTTTGAAGCAAGTTCATCCTCTCACTAAAGTGGGGGCTAAATGTAGTGTAGAAAAAAGTATCCCTTGCTTAATTTGGGAATGTTTAATGATAAATTGGACTTAATGTCGCCTTGATCTAGTGTTGTGAGGTGTTTTACACATCCACATTAGGTCTTGGGCCCTTTTTAAGCTAAATAAACTTAACTCTACCCTAATTTAGTGTTGTAAAATGTATTTATTTACACTTTCACATTAAATTTAGGGGGCTTGTAAACTAAGTGGACCTAATCTAGTGTTGTAATGTGTTCTACACATTCACATTGGATTTAGGACCCTTCTAAGCTAAATATACCCAAGTTTTCCTTAATTTAGTGTTGTAAAGTGTATTTATTTACACTTTCACATTGGATTTTGGGACCTATTGCATTTATGACCTTTATATCATCATTAATAGGCCCCTATGACCCCATATTGTGCATCCCAAGGAATATTTTGAACAAAAACCTGACAATATCAACATATAAGCTTAATTTCTTGACTCCCTGACATTCTAGCTGGCAAAATAGCCCCTATGGGACCCATTTGCCACTTTGGATGAATGATTCCCATCCAGGTGGGACTCTTTCACCCAACTTGGCGAATGAGTCCCATTTGAGCTATTTTTGAGGTTTGAGTGGGAAAAACTAGGTTTTAAGTTAAATTTCTTCCATGTCAGCCTTGGGGATCAAATTAACAATCATTTGAGTTCCTTTCCTATATAAAAAATCTCTCAAATCATTATATCATCATACATTCATGTCATCAAGTCAAGCATTCAAGAGTTAAGCACTCCAAGTCTTCACAAGGCCATCAAGATCATTCAAGGGAAGATTCTTCATCAATTGTTGCAGCAATTCAAGATACATCATCATGGAAAGGTTCTAATTGCATTATTTCATGTCCATGCTTCATTATCTTATTTCATCATTTGGTTTAATTGCCTAAAGGAGGTTTGACCAAGGCAAACCCTATTCCCTAACAATCAACTCTCTCTCTCTCTCTCTCTCTCTCTCTCTCTCTCTCTCTCTCTCTCTTTGTGTGATTGCAGATTTAGGTGCTTTGAATACTTGAAGATCATTGAAGATTAGGTTACAAGCTTTTTGGAGTTGTCTCCCCATTTGCAAGGTCATAATCTTCACTAAAAGGTCATCTATACCCCCAAAATTGGAGTTTCGAATTCGGGAACCTAGAGGAGCAGATTGAGCAGACTGAGAAGAGCAGAATCAAACTGAATTTCTAGAAAATCCAAATACAACTCATTCGCCACAAGTGGCGAATGAGTCCCACTGTAGGTTTTTTTTAGAGATCTTTGCATATTTGGATACCCATTTTCCTGAATCCCACTCTTGTGCAAAAATTCAGAACTAGAATTGATTCATCTAGAATGGAAAATGAGTCCCACTAGGTCAAAAAGTCAAAATTTCTAGCATTTCAAAGCCCCTTCCAACTTTCTTCAAATTCCCAGGTACACACATTCTATTTTGTAGCTTTCTATTTTGTTCTTCTTGCATTTCTAGGTCATTTAAATCAAGCTTGCATCATATTAGGGTTTTGTATTCCATCTTGCATGTCATTGTCTTTTCCATGTTCTTACTTGGTGGTGAACCCCTCATTAGATCATTTCAGTCCCTAGAACATCCCTCTTGCAAGATTTATTTCTCATTTTCAAAGAGATCTTAAGGGTTTGTTCTTGAGTGAAAGTTAGTGAAAGTTGCCCCTTTCTAGGCCCCTAATCAAAGGGTGGAGAAAGGTGAAGCCAATTTTCCACCTTTCAATAAGATGGATCATTTACTTTAAAATATCATTCATTAGACAATGTAGACAATATCATAGATGTAGAGATGGAAGAAGAAGACACATTATGCACATAAATCATCATTAGAAGGAGAAAAAATATAAATATTCATCATTACATTCATCTAATGTGTTATCTACAAAAGTCTCAATAATATTATTTTATTTGTATTAATTATGAACCTCTTATTCAATGTTTGGTAGAGGAGACAGTGAAGAGGTGTAGGACCATGGCTATAAGGGGATTGGGAGGTGAGAAGTTATAGGATGAGAGAAGTAAGGGTTCATGTGGTTTATAAGTTGAAGTAGGTAAAGGCACTATATTGCTATGATTAAAGAGTGAGGATGATAACACATGAGAAATAAAATTCATGATATATGTGTAGCATTCTACATCGTCATCCTTGACAATTTCACACTTTTTTTAATCCCCCCTAAATTTTTGAGCCTAATTGACCTCCAAATTTCCTAAATTATGCATTTTGAGGCCTATTTTTATCATTTTTTGAGAAATTGCAAGCATCAAACAAATGCATTCATTTAGTGTGTTTCCCCTAACACCTAAATTCCTAGAAAATGGGGCCAGGACGAGGATTCCCTTGGGCATCCAAGTCCCAATATTTTTCTAGGATCTAAATTTGAATATGTCAGTGTTAGCATTTTAACATTTGAAATTCAATTTGTAAATGTTGGCTATCAGGATCTAATTTATGAGAAATTGAATAAATGCCTCTAAATACCTAGCTATTGAATCATTTCAAATCTAAGGATAATTTATGAGTGATTATTATTGTGAAGAGAAATATCAAGCAAGTCAAGAGAAACATTTCAAAGCTTTATTGTAGCAATTCAAGATCCAAACATCATGTCAAATCTTATGTGAGTTTATATGTGTTTATGTTATCATTGTTTGTGAAGGCTAACACTTGTAGGTCTCCAAGAAATTCAAGCAATCAAACACGTAAGATCCAATACCTTGAAGTGATGTGTATGACTTCAATCCTTCAAGGAAGCCATTAAAGGGTGGTGAGTTGCAACACTTTTTTTATTAATCCTTCCTTCTTATCATTTATCCATTTTATCATTGACATTACCATTGTGGAAGTGGAAACACTAACACAGGGTTTGACCAAGGCGAGCACCTAAATGACACAACATTTCTTCTCTCTTTGAATGTGCAAATTTTAGGTTTGAAGAGGAGTGAAGGAAGTTTGAAGATGATTTATCCATTATTGCATTTAAATCCCTACACTTCATCACTTCACGAAAACTTGCCTACAACATTATCTGAAAGTGTTTTGAAAATTTTTCAAGAAGAAATGGGAGTCTCAAACCTAACATCAAAGGACTGAAAAAGTAGATCAGGACACCCCTACAACGACTGGGACACCCTTGGGCGCCTATGTTCTCCTACAATGATTGAATCCAATTTTTCACGATAAGTACACAACACTCTACCCTTCTCGAATCTTCTTGCAAATCCCTATTACAATCTATTGCAAGTCTAAAGGTGTTATCATTGATGTCAACAGAATGTCAATAGGATGGTGTTGTCATTGATGTCAACTATGTGTTGAGGAAATTTTTTGCATGATGAAGATGTCGAGGATATTGAGAAAATTATGAAAAAGAGGAAAACAGGTTGTTGCAAGTTGTGCATGTGTAGTTGAGATATTGAGGAAGTGTTGTGAGTACATGGAGCTATATTTATGTTGTAGTGTCTTGAGATGTGTTGGAATTAATTAATGTGTTGAAACGATGTCTCTGGTACTTGGTTTCCAAGTTCTTTTGAGAAAATTTGATAAACAAAGAAAATAGTGTTGTGTAAGTGTTCAAAATGTGCTCCTAGATGTGCTCCGTGTTACTTTTGTGTTGATGCTATACCTTTGTAGATCTGATATGTTGTTTCAATATTTTCAGTAGTTGCTATGTCCAAAATCTGGGTTTCTCGATCATTATGCAGAGTGAGATATTTTCACCAGTGTGTGAACCAGTTTTTCATAAGTATTTTTTGTGGTCTCAAAAAAATGTATTTGCTCTATGTTTCTTCGTAGTTTGGCTTCAGGTTGTGTGGATTTGGGAAGTTGCTTATAATTTTTTTATCTTTGGGAATTCAAGGTTTCACTTGATTTGGTATAGTACAGTGTGTTTTTCATACATCAGTGTGCGAATAAGGTTAACCAGATGTTCTGGGTTGAAGTATTTCTATGATGCAAGTTTGGATGAAGTATTTTTTCGATCTTAGGTGGTTTGAGGTTATTTTAGATTGTATTCAAGTGAATTTTTTTGTCTTGATGTTTTGGATTAATCTAAGGAAGCATGTACTTAATGTTTTATGGTGTTTAGTATAGGTATTGGCCGACCTTGTGTTAGCACTACATGTAAAGTTTATGAAAGCATGTTGAGGCATGTTAGGATTTATTTGGGTCCTAACTAAGGATTTATATGGGTCACCTTCATTCCTATCCACCATGGGAATGTTTAGGTGCTAACCTAATTTGAAATTTTAAATGTAATGTATAGTTTCCAACCTTGGAGAAGGTTTTCAAGGTTGAGGATGATGTAAATAAGAGTGGTGTTTTTGTAAGATGTAAGAGAGAAGAAAGATAGATGTGAGATAGATACGATTGATGAATGTGATGTGAATTAAAAAAGTATAGATGTGAATTTGAGTAGAGCAGTGCGAAATTCAAAGTGTTGGATTCCTTATTGCAGTGAGTTGAAGGTGTCCGCAATCTTTCATGCAAGGCTGCAAAAGTGTTGGAGCACTTGTGGTGGATTACCTATTGCATTAATAATTTGTTCTTTGTATAACATTTTTCTTCTATCTCCTCATGTTTCTTTTTGTGGCAATGAGCCCTGGTTGTGAGCCTTCTTGGACAATGTGTCATATTCTAGCAGTGACCGATTTTGCAATTACTTATATTGTGAGCTAAACCTCACTATGGTTTTTCCCTCATTGGGTTTTCCACATAAATTCGATGTTGTCTTGTATATGGTGTTGTTATTTCAGTTTCTATTATCTGCATTTATGATTAATCCCTTTAACAGATTAAGGGTTTAATGAATGCTTATGGATCTGATTACTATTGAGGGTTTTAAAATTTTAATTTTCTACAACTGATTCACCCCACCCCCTCTCAGTTTTCTTGTTAATTCAACAATTGGTATCAGAGCAAGGTTCCTTGGAGAAGATCTTAATTTCTTGAGGTACATTTGGGATGGTGAAATAGATAGATTTCCCTAGATTTAATGGAACAAACTATGCATTCTAGAAGACAAAGATGTAAGGATATCTGGCATCTCATGGATTTGAGATTGAAAAGGAAATAAAGACTCAATATGTTGCACCTCAAAATGGTCCAAGCACAACTAATGAGATCAAAGAATATGAGGTAAAGGCTAAGGCAATATTTATTCTAATGAATAGTCTTTCAAATTCTAAATTGGTTAAAGTTATGAATCTTAAGACTGTTAAAGAAGTTTGGGACAAGTTAGAGAGCATTTATGAACGATATGACAAGGTTAAACAAACAAAGTTGCAGAATTTGAAGGCACAATTTGAGACACTACAAATTTCTGAAGATGAATTGATTACAACCTACATTTAGAGAGTTGATGAGCTAGTAAGTGGTGTGCAAGTCAAAGAACCTAGGGTGGTAAAGAAATTTCTCAGAACTCTTCCTAATTCTTATAGTGAAAAGGCATCTACTATTGAGGAAGTTGCAAATTTTAATACTTATTCTAGAGATTAGTTAATTGGTACACTAAATTCATTTGAAATGAGAAAAAATGGTTTGAAAAATGGTACAAAAGTAGAGACTTCTTTCAAGGCTGAAAAATCAGAAAAGGCTGAAGATTTAGATGGAGAAGCTCTTGATGATGTGGAAGCTAACTTTGTAAGACGAATGAAAAAGGGCATCGGTAAGTACAAAGGTAAACTACCTTTCAAATGTTTTAACTGTGGAAATATAGGTCATTATGCTTCAAGATGTCCAAATAGAGCTATGAACAATAAAAAAAAATGGAGAATAAAGGAAAGATGATTAAAAGAAGTTACTATGTCAAAGAACATGTTGGTATTTTTTATGATGAATCTAATTATGGAGATGTTGATGAAAATGAATGCTTGTTCTTGGATTTAAAATATGAATCTACTTCTGCTAACTCTGAAAGTTGTGCGAAGGAAAGTGTTCCAAATAAAGTTGAAAGTACTTTGGTTTCTACTTTTCATGTCAAATAGGATAAGAACTACTGGGTTATTGAAATTGGCTACTCTAACCACATGATCAGATACAAAAGTAAGTTTGTTAAACTTGAAAAGTATGATGGAGGATTAGTTAAATTTGGAGATGATTTAGGAGCTAAGATTTGTGGAATAGGTTCAATTAGTTTTGATGGAAAGCATAATACTAGAGATGTTTACTATGTTAAGGGTTGAAGGCATAATCTCTTGAGTTTTGGACAAATGTGTAGCAAAGGAAATAATATTGTGTTTAAGGATGAAAGATGTGAGATTAGAAAAGGGTCTAGAACTATGATTTCTACTAGTAAGAGGACTGATGGAAACATCTATCAGCTTAAGGGCGTTGATGGTCATTGCTTTATGTATCGGATTAATGAAAATTGGTTATGGCACTAGAGGATGTGTCACATGAACTTTGATAACTTAGTCAGAATCAGTTTAGTTTATGTAGTGAGAGACCTACCAAGAATTACAAAGCCTATTAATGTTGTTTGCAAGAATTGTAAGTTTGGAAAGCAAGTAAGGAGTAGTTTCAAAGGAAAGGAACAATTTTCTATCAGTTTACTGGAATTAATACATACAAATCTTTATGGTCCTACAAGGGTGAGAAGTCTTCAAGGTGACAGGTATTTCGTGGTTTTGATTGATGATTACTCTAGAATGACATGGGTTGCTTTTCTTAGAGAGAAATTTGATGCACTAGATAGATTCAAAGCATTTAAAGCTATGGTTGAGAATTAAATGAATGTGAAAATCAAATGTTTAAGGTTTGATAGAGGTGGAGAATTCACCTCCAATGATTTTAACATGTTTTGTGAATTTCATGGAAGAAAAGGCACTTGTCTACCCCTAGAACTCCTCAATAGAATGGAGTGGTTGAGAGGAAAAATTGAACTATTCAAGAAGCTACTAGGACTATGATGAATGAAGAAAATCTACCAGAAGTCTACTAGAGAGAAGCAATTCATATTGTTGTTTACATACTTAACAAAGTTCAAGCAAAAACTAACAACACAAAGACTCCCTATGAGTTTTGGTATGGAAGGATTCCTATTGTCAAGTACTTTAGAGTGTTTGGAAGCAAATGTTATATCAAAAGAGATGAAGAAAACTTAGGAAATTTTGATGCAAGGTCTAATGAAGGTATCTTCCTTGCATATTCTACTAAAAGAAAAGCTTATAGATGTTACAACAATAGGTTGAGAAAGATTGTTGAAAGTGAAAATGTTAAAGGTTGATGAAAATTTGCATAACTCAATTACAGTAGATGGGTATGTGTTAAATGAACCTACTTATGGAGAAGAAGAAGATGAAAAATCTAAAGAAAAAGAAGTACAAAATGAAGAGGAAGAAGTTCTGGAGAAGACCCCTAAGTATGTGCAAAAGAATCGTTCTGAAGAATAGATCATTAGAGACAAGAGGAAAGGAGTATTAACAAGAAGCAGAGTAGTTGAAGCTAAGGTAAATTTGTGTTTACTTTCTAAAGTTTAACCTAAAATAGTGATGAGGCATGCAAAGATGAACATTGGATGAAGGAAATGGAAGAAGAACTTATGCAGATTGAGAAAAAATAGACTTGGGAATTGGTTCCTAGACCAGAAAACAAGAACATAATTAGAACTAAGTGGGTATTCAGAAACAAAGTGAATGAGAATGGAGAAGTGGTAAGAAATAAGGCAAGACTTATGTGTAAGGGTTACTCACAAGTGGAAGGAATAGACTTTGAGGAAACATTTCCTTTGGTGGCTAGGATGGAAGCTATTAGGATGTTTTTGGCATTTGTAGTATACAAGGACTTTAAAGTTTATCAGATGGATGTGAAGTCTACTTTTTTGAATGGTGAATTAGAAGAAGAGGTTTACATGGAACAACCGGAAGGATTTCAATTATCAGATCAATCGGATATGGTGTGTAAATTAAAGAAGGCATTATATGGATTAAACAGATATGTGATACAACAAGGACTAAGTAAAGTCACCATAGATAGTAATCTTTACTTCAAAATTGAGGAAGACAAAATCTTGATAGTGGTTGTGTATATCGATGATATTATCTCTGGAGGCAATGAAGCTTTGTGTAAGAATTTTTTTGAAGAGATGTAGAAAGAATTTGAGATGTCAATTTTTGGGGAGATGAATTTCTTCCTTGGGCTACAAATAAATCAAACAAATAAGGGCATTTTCATTTCACAGCCAAAGTATGTCAAAGAAATGTTGAAGAATTTTGGAATGGAAGACTCCAAATCAGTATGCACTCCTATGGTGACTGGTTGAAAACTGAGAAAAGATGATGATTCACCTAAGGCTGATTAGAGCAAGTATACATATATGATTGGTGGACTATTATACCTAACTACTACTAGACCGGATATCATGCATGTAGTTTGTCTTATGGCTAGATTTCAACAAGATCCTAAAGAAACACATGTTGTAGCAATGAAGAGGATATTTAGATATTTAAGAGGCACTCTAGATTATTGCTTATTGTATCCTAAGGATACTAATTTCACATTAAGTTCTTATACAGATGAAAATTGGGTTGGTTGTGTTGATGATAGGAAAATTACAAGTGTGGTGCATTCTTTCTTGGATGTAGATTAGTGTCATGGTTAATTAAGAAGCAAGATTTAGTTTCTTTATCCACTGCAGAGGTTGAGTATATTGCAGTAGCATCTTATTGCACACAGGTATTATGGATGAGACAAACATGGAAGGATATCATAGTAGTGTATGGTGAGCCTATTTCTATCTTTTGTGATAATACAAGTGCAATTAACATTTCAAAGAATCCAGTGATGCATTCAAGGACAAAGCATATATCAATCAAGTATCACTTTTTGAGAGAGAAGGTTATGGAGAATGAAGTAAAGCTTGAATATGTACCTATAAAGGATCAGATAGCTGACATATTTACTATGTCTCTTCCTAAGGATACTTTTGAGTATCTTCATAAGAAGTGGGGGTTATTGCCCCTCCTTTATTGAACTAGATGCATATGGAGATGCATTATTCCAGTGATCTATGGATTCATCTCTTTTCTGGATTGATGTTGGTGGCTACCTCTCAGGGGGAGTAGGTAGTGTCATGTGTTTTCATTGTTGCAGAGTTGTTGATTTGGTTGGGTGTACTCCTAAGGGGGAGTATTTAGAGCAAGTATCTTGGTTTAGTTTCAAAGGGGGAGAACAATGCAAAACATCTTATCCTTTTCCATTGATGACAAAGGGGGAGAAAGAATCATGTGAAAAAAATTATCTACTCAGGGGGAGAAAATAAAAGAAAGAAAATCATAAGAAAGTCTATTTAGAGTTGTGTTGTCTTTGATGGTTTTTCACATCACGTGTTGTCATAAATGACAAAGGGGGAGATTGTTGCAAGTTTCAAGGTGTTGTCATTGATGTCAATAGGATGTCAACAGGTTGGTGTTGGTATTGATGTAAACTATGTGTTGAGGAAGTTTGTTTCATGATGAAGATGTCGAGGATATTGAGAAAATTGTGAAAAAGAGGAAAATAGGTTGTTGCAGGTTGTGCATGTGTAGTTGAGATATTGAGGAAGTGTTGTGAGTACATGAAGCTATCTTTATGTTTCAATGTTTTGGAATGAAATAATGTGTTTAGATGATGTCTCTGGTACTTGGTTTCCAAGTGCTTTTGAGAAATTTTGATAAGCAGAGAAAACAGTGTTGTGCAAGTGTTCAGAATGTGCTCTGAGATGTGCTCCACATTTCTTCTATTTTTATGTTATGCCTGTGCGTATATGACATGTTGTTCAAGGTTTTCAATAGTTGTTATCTCCAGAATCTAGGTTTTTGGTTCGCTATGCAAAGTGAGATATTTTCACTAGTGTGTGAACTAGTTTTTTAGAAGTATTTTGTGTGGTTTGGGAGAAATGTATTTGCTTCACGTTTCTCCATAGTTTTCCTTCAGGTTGTGTGGATTTGGGAAGTTTCTTATAATGTTTGTATCTTTCAAAGTTCAAGGTTTCACTTGATTTGGTACAGTACAGTGTTAGTGTAATTAATATTTAATTACACTTGCATAAATTTACTTAGGTAATATTTTAATTCCTAGGCTAATTATTCTCATCCTTATCTTGTTGAGCTATCTTGTTGCTCAAGATAAGATTAGGGTTATACATACTTTTCTTTTATAAAGCAAATCATCTCATGTAATTATTTTTCCCTGAATAATAATATTTTGCACATCTTTTTGCAATAGCTTTTCTTTTTTCTATTTTTCTCTTCTGTGGAAGGTTATTTTTTGGTTTGCATTTCAGATCTTGGTTTCTAACATGGTATCAGAGCCTCGATTTACAGCCCCTTCTCATCTTTTTTGGAGAAATACATTGCAGAGCACGTTTGGGGTTCCTCGAGGGTTTCATTCCTTGAGCATATTCATGCAGCGTCTTGGATCAGATTGGGCTTTTCCATTAGATTTAGAGCGCTGGAAAAAGTCAGAAATGGATTTTATTTCATTCATTTTGGTCATCATTGAAGAAATCAATGAGGGTTTCAAGCTTGATGATTTTTTCTGAGAGATTTGGGGGTCGCCTAATTTTTTGGGCATTTTGGGCCAAAACGGACCTTGTCGTTGGATTCGCAGTGCCCAAAAACCCCTATTTTCATATAAATTTTGTCCAATTTGGATACAATCAACTGGGGAGGTAAAAAAAATTTGTCTGAGGGCCGTACAGCCCCCAGGCACGCTTCATGAGGCACAAATTTTGAAAAAAAATTAAAAAATAAATAAAAATCAAAAAGTGGTGAATTTTTCACTGCGGCCGATGTAAAAGCCCACCACCACCACATCTCCATCGAGCGGCCACCATCCAACCACTACCACCAGTGGAATCCACCAATGCGTCGCCACTCTGGTAAGCCCCTACGTCGAGCTCTCGGTCATGTTGCAGTTGGGGAGCCCCGATCCAGCACCCCGTCGATCTGAGCCCCTAGTCATGGTCATTTTGGAGAACCAGGAGCTCCAAGATAAGCCTCGGTCGCTGCGCTAGCCCCCTATGTGGTCACATTGGTGACCACAGGCTTCGGCCCAGCCCCCTGCGCGCCAGCCCCTGGTCCTGCATGCGACCAGGGGCCAAATATTTTTAGCCCCTAAGGGCTTTGGAGGACCTTATTGGGCAGTTTTGGAGCACTTTTACTAAATCGGGCATAAATTTTGCATACAGCTTCATTTTTTCACAAACAAGATATCGTCAGAAAGCTAGTTTTGAGATCTACGCAATGGTGCAAGTGTGATTTTTTGGTTTTTCTTTTTGGATGTATTTTTCAGCCTCAGAAGTCACATGTGGTTGTTTTCACTCTGGGAGACATCTTTTGACTCGGTGATCCATTTTTCGCCATTCTTTCAGCATTAGAAAGTTGGTTCAGTCCTCTACACAGATTTGAGGTCTATTTTTATTTTCTATTTATGCATGTTTGGATTCCCTCCTTTTACAATCATTGGGTTATTGTAAAAAATGAATTGAGATAAAGTTCCATTAGGGGGGTTTCTTGCATAATAATTTGATTAGAGTGTGCATGCACTTTGATCTCCATCTGTTATTGATGATAGCTCGCATGGGTTATATATGGTTTCTTAGTTTCTTTTGGCCACATCTTGTCTTAGCTTGACACATATCAGATTCACATCGGTTCACACTTTAGATTGAGATTCTATGATTATTGATCCGCATTGGTTCAAATCCTTCTCATTGAGGGCCATGTTTTTATGGTTAATGTTCCAGAGTCTTTATGGTACTTATTCCCATGAAGATTTTTAGTCTTAGTTTGGCATCGACATTAAGATATAGGGTTTCCAGATTATGTCATCATTTCATCTACTGTTGCTTCACATATTCCAAGGTTGTTCCAGTTTGTGAGTTTTCCAGTGTTTCGTGGCATCAGGTCTGTTGTCGCATTATTATGATTCTGATTTGGTTTCTTGTAGATAGAAGTATCTTTCCTTGCTTGTCAGATTGCGGTTCCAGTGTTCTTTCACTGCTTCTTTGCAGCAGTCATCTCATTGTAGGGGGGTTTTTGTCCTACTGGGTTTTCCTTCTCTACCTCATTATTGCATTTGTACATGGGTACCTGACCAGGCCTTGTTGTTGGGACCCATTCATGATTTCTTGCATTCATCTTAGTTTTAGGTGCATGCTTTTTTAGTCTCCCTAAGTTGCACTTATGGGGGGGGTTGGTGTAATTAATATTTAATTACACTTGCATAACTTTACTTAGGTAATATTTTAATTCCTAGGTTAATTATTCTCATCCTTATCTTGTTGAGCTATCTTGTTGCTCAAGATAAGATTAGGTTTATGCATACTTTTCTTTTATAAAGAAAATCATCTCATGTAATTATTTTTTCCTGAATAATAATATTTTGCACATCTTTTTGCAATAACTTTGTTTTTTTTGTTTTTCTCTTCTGTGGAAGGTTATTTTCTAGTTTGCATTTCAGATCTTGGTTTCTAACATACAATGTGTGTTTCATGCGTTAGTGTGCAAATAAGTTAATCGGATGTTCTGGGTTGAAGTATTTCTATGATACAAATTTGGATGAATTCTTTGTTGGATCTTAGGTGGTTCGAGGACTATTCTAGATTGTGTTCAAGTGAATTTTTTTGTCTGAAAGTTTTAGATTAATCTAAGGCAGCATGTACTTAATATTTTATGGTGTTTAGCACAAGTATTAGTCGACCTTGTGTCAGCACTACATGCGAAGTTTATGAAAGCATGTTGAGGTGTGTTAGGATTTACTTGGGTCCTAACTAAGGATTTATATGGGTCGCCTTCATTCCTATCCATCGCGGGAATGTTTAGGTGTCGACATAATTTGAAATTTTAAATGTAACAGATAGTTGTTGACCTTGGAGAAGTTTTTCAAGGTTGAGGATGATATAAATAAGAGTGGTGTTGTTGTAAGATGCAAGAGAGAAGCAAGATATATGCGAGATAAATGCGATATAGATGCAAGTGATGAATGTGATGTGAATTATAGAAGTATAGATGTGAATTTGAGAAGAGTAGTGTGAAATTCAAAGTGTTGGATTCCTAAATGCGGTGAGTTGAAGGTGTCTGCAATATTTCATGCAAGTCTACGAAAGTGTTGGAGCATTTGTGGTGGATTCCCTATTGCATTGAGAATTTGTTCTCTGTGTAACATTTATCTTCTATCTTCTTGTGTTTCTTTATGTGGCAGTGATCCCTAGTTGTGAGCCTTCTTGGACAATGTGTCCTATTCTGGCAGTGAGCCCTTGTACCAATTTTGTAATTACTTATATTGTGAGCTAATCCTCACCGTGGTTTTTCCCTCATTGGTTTTTCCACGTAAATTTGGTTTTATCTTGTGTATGGTGTTGTTATTTCAGTTTATGTTATATGCATTTCATGATTAATCACTTTACCAGATTAAGGGTTTAATGAATGCTCGTGGATCTGATTATTGTTGAGGGTTTTGAAGTTTCAATTTGCTACAACTGATTCACCCCTCCTCTCAATTGTCTTGTTCATTCAACACAGTCTATCAATTATCGAAAGCTTACATTCTTCATATTAGGGCACATATTCTAGGTTAATCAAGGCAAATCAATTCCAATTCATCCCAAGAATCAAAAAGATGGAGATCCAAGTCTGATTGGCTCACCTTCATGGTTGAAAGTCAATCTAAACACCTTGTTGATCTCCATCTTAATGAAACCCTAGAAAGAGGCCTTGAATCATATTATTCTAAGCACAGTAAACTTAGGGTCCCATTTTTCTTCATTTTATTTTGGTGAACCCAACATTCTAACAACATATACCTTTTGAAATTTGAAGTAATTCAACCCTAGATCTAGGTTTAGCATTGCATTGTTTGCATTGTTCATTTAGGGTTTCATGTTTGCATCATAAAAGACATAAAAAAATAAAAAAAATTGCATCATAGGTTGTAATAGGATTAATTTCAATCATTTAGGTCAGATATGCATTCAAAATTGTATTCACAATTATCACTTTTTGAACATTACACATTTGCATTTGAGTTATATTGTCACAAATTAAGCAAATTCAGGAAAACCACTCAATTGTAGACCTATTTGCACACAAAAATAGAACCCTTAGACAATCTAATAAACATTCAAATTTTGAGTTTTCAAAATCTCTATCAAGGACATAGGCACCCTTGGGTGCCTCTGTCCTACTACACTTGGAACAACCAAATTTTGCACAATTCACTCTCTATGTCTTTAGTCTATTCTTGCTTGCAGATCTTTGTTTTGGAATTCTTAATTGCATTCATTTAGCAATCTTTCATATAGCTTAAAAATTGAAAAAAGTGCATTGTTTAGTTTTAAAATTGCATCAAAGTCTTCATTTTCAGATTTTGGCTTCTTAGAATTAGTTAATTATTGCATCCTAGCTCTGAAAATTGTATTCAAAATTGTCAAAACATTTTCAACATTGTTATACACTTGCATTTTGAATCACATTATCATAAATTAAGCAAATTCTAAAAAAATAATCATTTTCAAACCTATTTGCAAATAGACTCAGAATCCTTAAGCAGTATTATACATAATCAAATTTTCAATTTTCAAAAAGCCCTGTCCTAGACAGGGACGCCCTTGGGCACCTCTGTCCTGCTACACTTGCATCAACAAAATCTTACCCAGATCTCTGTCTCTAAGTGCTCAGTCTAATTCTACTTGCAAATTTTTGATTTGGAATTCTTAAAAAGTGTTATTGCATGTGAAATAAAGGTGTCATTTTGCTTGATTTGTTATAAATTTGAGAAAAAATGTTACATTTTAGTGTTGGAAATTATCAAATCTGTAAGACAATTATTTACATCATGTTCTCATTGCAAAAATATTTTGTTGTGATAATGCATGTCCTATTGTCAGGTCTTGTTAAGAATTTCAAGGAATTTTTTATACAAGCATATGAAAATGATTTTATTTCTCCTCTTTTGTTAATTTTTATTGATCCATCTCCCACTATCTCTCCTAGTTGTGAGAGTATCTTAGCACAAGAGAATGAAATCATTGACACATTTCTTAATATCGCTTTGCATAATCTTCACTCATCTCGTAACATCTCCCCTACTTGTGAGAATGTTTTGGCACAAGAGGATACAATCATTGACAATCATGAAAATCATGTTTTTTCTTCTCCTAATATCTCTCCTATTTGTGAAGAAGGTATCTTAGTGTTAGAAGATCCAATCATTGAGCATCATGAGGATCTTTTTTGTTTCTCTCCCAATACTTCTTCTATTTGGGAAGATATTTTGGCACAAGAGGATGAAATCATTGATACATTTATGGATTGCATAAATGAAGATGCTAAGGTGACATTAGATTCCCCCTTGATAGATGATCATCAACAAGAAGTTAAATTTGTTGAAGTTATGAATGCACAAATTTTGACTATTAAATCTCCTTTTATTATTTGACCTCTTAAAAATCCTTTTGGACCTCCTAAAATTCCTTTAATTATTGGACCTCCTAAGTCACCTCTCATTATAGGACCTCCTAAATTGCATGGCCATATCCTAAGCTTTGCAAAAAAACTTACTAGTAATCATGTATTGAAGCAACCAAGTTATCATACTATTGCTCACACATATAACACTAGAACCAATAAGAAACCAAAACAAACACCAACATCCATCCCATTACCTCAACCATACCTCCCACCCACACCTAACATTCCATAGTGTGTGGTAAGGAATTTGATATTGTTGAGCAACTTCATAACACTCCTGCTAAGATATCCTTGTGGGATTCGATTCAAACATCACCTATCTATCATGGCATGCTTCAGAATACTTTGCAAAAAGTTTATGTCCCTCCTAGTGTGCAACCAAATGATGTAGCAGCCTTAATTGAGGGAATGAATGTTGTTAATTTGGATATTTTCTTTCACCAAGATGAATTACCCCCTTTGGAAACACAAAAACAAAATGATGCTTTGATGATAATGACTAGTATTAATAAGGTTGGGATTAGGCATACCCTTATTAACAATGGTTCAAGGATTAATGTTTGTAGTGAAAATATTTTGGACAAAATTGGGGCAGATAAGACTAAAATTCAACTAGTTGATTTTTCTATTCATGGTTTTGATAATGTGGAAAAATAACCACTTGGTGTATAACATTACTTGTCAAAGTTGGAAAGGTTGTATTGTAAACCCCCATCCATGTCATGCCCCATGATCTTTTATATAATCTTCTCTTGGGTAGACCATGAATCCATGAGATGAAAGGAGTGACTTCAATTCTTCATTGTTTAATGAAGTACACATACAACAATAAGTTTTACAGGATAAAATTTGATCCTAAATCTAAAAATTGCTTACAAAATAAAACAAGGATGAAAAACCCTCTGAGAATATTGACACCAACTACAAAAGTGGAACCTTTACAACTCAAAGTTAAAGATGAGTGTCTTTCTTTTGTGACAAAGTTGTTGGATGATTATTGGGGATCATTAAATTTCATGCCTACATTCATGGGGGAATAATTGAGATTATGCAACGAGAAAAGAGAAAGAAGCAACAATGATATCAACACAATCTATCACTGAATCATCAAAAATATTTGATTTTGCAACTTCTAACAAAGAGGAAAACACAAATTACACATCCACTTACAATGAAAGTGATTATGAAAAACCACCTTCTTCGAAAGCAATGGAAGCCATTTATGGAAGAGGTTATGAAATTTTGAGACAATTTGGCTATAATAGAAAAGGATGTGGTGTAAAATAACAAGGCATTTGTGTCCCTATAGAGCTCAATACACAAGAAACAACAAGCAGTCTTGGCTATTATCCTTCACAAATAACAAAAACATCAAAAATATCTTCACTTAGTCATACAAGAAACAAATAGCATTAGTTGTTGCTCCTCGCAATGTGGTAGTTGTAGTATCACAACATACTCACTACCATGCATGGGGGTATAAACCAAGCTTAATGCAATCATATTTCCTTTCGCAAGGAGAAACATCCAATCATCTATCTTGGCTCATATTTGTCCCTACACTTGGGGGGCAATGAGTTAGGTAGCCTTGTGTTAGGTGCATTCCTTCTAGCAAGGGATCCCTTTCTATCTCCTTAAAATGTTAGTGTAGCAAGTGTAAGTGTGGAAAAAGTAAACTAAATACAATTAAATACACCTCTTAATGAAACATTGTATCAAGATTAAACATGAATTAAACTAATTTAAAATAGAGAAAAGTTTGAAAGCGTCTCATTGTCTCCTATCTCCAAAGATTTGTGAGTCACGGAAAGGCTCTCATATTTGATAAAATATTGTGACTATTAAAACACCTATTTAGAGAATGGAATGATGCTAAATGTTGTGATTGTGATGATGGATAATGAAACTAACAATTATGATGCTACTGTAAATGAAGCCTGATGGATGAAAGCTATAGTAAAAACTAATGATGCTACCGTGATTCTAAATCTATTGATGCTATGATGCTATGCTAATATGCTAAATGATAATTGATGCTAATGTTTAAGATGCTTGAGTGCTAAATCCTACAGAGTAAGTTTGCATAAAAGATGATAATTCTCAGGGGTAACATAGTAGAGGCTGAGATTCAATCTGGAGATTTGAATGGTAAGAGATGAGAAGGTGGAGCTGATTATGGGGATTGTTCCTCCCCATGAAAACATGAGGCAAGATGAGAGGAAAGATTTGAGGAAGAAGATTGAGAGGATTGCCTACAGGTTTGTCCCCGAGGCTTTTCCCGTGAATGCCAGTTAAATTAATTAATTTAAAAAATCTAATTTTATTGGTGAGTGAATAGAGGGATTTGCTTTATGCCTTTTATTTAAATATTTTTGATTTATTTAAATTAGCAAAAGGGAGATAAATAGTTTAATTAAATAAACTATAGAAGTTTGTTTATTAAATTAAATAGAAGAAGTATGATAATTAAACAATAAAGTATAAAGCTTTATTTATTTAATTAAGATTGAATATGATGTAATAATTAAATAATGCCAACTATAAAGTTGTTTATTTAATTAAAACTAAAGAAATAGGAGAATTTAGAATGTGAACTATTTAAATAAATATTTAATTTATTTAATAGTAGATGAATTTGAATATGATAATTAAATAAAACAAAGTGAAATTTGTTTATTTAATTAAGACGAAAATAATAGATTAAAGATTGAAGAATTTAAGATGAACTATATAAATAAATATTTCTATTTATTTAATAGTAGAGGAATTAAGGGTAATTAATCAAATAAATCATATTTAATTAATTATATTCTCCAGACCATTTTTAGGTGTATACATTTTGCCCCTCTTTGAAGTGAGGTGTTTATGCATTGCTTCAAAGAAAATTTTGTGTTGTTGCTGCTAGTATCGACGAAAAAAAATTTAGAATGCCCCAGACATGATTTTCAGGTGATTGATGGACATATGCCCCCTTGAGAGATAAATTAATGATTTTGTTTGATTTTTTTGAATTTTTCAAAAAAAAATGATTTTCTGATGATTTCATGATGATTCGATGAAGAGTTGATGATGAAATAATTTATCTCCCAATAATTGATGTAGAAAGTTCCTCTGAATGAAGTTTGAATTAAGCCTCCTTGTGTTTGATGATTTTCGATCGTGTCAGCCTTTGATTCAATATTGATTGATGCTCCTGATCAAGTAGATGATGTTTGACCTCATGATAGGCAAGGTCTGATGATTGATTGATGATAATTATCCTCATGATAGGCGAGGAATAATTATAGTTTGATTGATGAACCTCATGATAGGCGAGGTTCAATGATGCTTGATGATTGACCTCATGATGGGCAAAGATCAATGATAGGTTGATGATGTCCTCATGACAGGTGAGAATCAATGATAGGTTGATGATTGATTGACCTCATGATAGGCGAGGTTCAATGATAGTCGCTCATGAGATTTGATCAAAGTATCACCAGAGCCGAATAGATTGATAGGCTGATTGATTTTTGATTGATTGATAATATTTCTGATTTGCAATATGTTATGATCATAGGAGGATTTTAGAGTTCTTCCCAAAGGCGTGGGACATGATTCCGCATCTAGTGTAGGTCGATATAGATATCATCAGTCGATGTGGAAAATATATAATGCAGATGAAAAACTAATATGAATGCAATCTAATTTAACCATGCAAATCTACATATGCAAGCATTGGCATCTTAACAGTCCATTTATTGTGCTTTTTATCATCATTGAGATTTTAAAATTTTGAAAGTGAGTACAAGCATTTATGGTATAATTTAGACCATGATGACCTGAGTACTACTTCCATGATTTTTGATATTGTAAGTGAACACAAGCATCAAGGTATAATTAAACTGAGATGACCTGAGCATTTCTTGTGTAAACAGACAAGAATTAACCACTTTCCTATGTGAATTGGAATGTCATCAATGATACTTCGTAGAGCATGTCTCGTGACAATTCACACAGTAATGATGATTAACTCACAAACAGTAGACAAAGAAAAATACCATTCTTCTTCCTGGCTTCTCTAGTTCAATACATCATCGAGTTACTCCAAAGAAATGATAACAATGATCAAAGTACAACATATCTAAATTTTGCTTAAAGTATTTCAATCATTATTCAGATTAGATCATCCATCGTGATTTTGTGATGTTTTTTTTTTTTTCAGATTTTGGATCAAACCTAACCTAAAGACTATCCTAGGGGCCTCGGGGGCTGATCAAAGATTAGCCTTGCCTATGTTATACACGCAGAGACCATGTAGTTCGACTAACATAGACACATGTTTTTGACTTTTTTAGACTGACTTTTTGACTTGTTTTTTTGGATTTTTCGATGTGATATGGATGTTTTATGTGTTTCTGATGGTGTTTGATATTCCATGTTGGTTTGTGCTTCAATCATTGTTTTTGTCTAACTGTTGTTTTTCCATTTGATTAAGCTCAAGTTTATGTTGCCCCCAATGATTTTCAGATATTTCCCCCAAGCTAGGGTGAGACATGATCACGTGATATGATAGGATAATGGATGCAAAATGATGGTGGAAGTAACGACCATGACATGTGTCCAAATAGATGGGAGAGATGATTTGAATCACAAATAGTGCCTGTTACCAAGTTTTCACCATATGTTTTATTGCACTTTTTCATTCTTTTTTATTTTTTTGTATTTTTGTATTTTTCTGATTTATTTATTTTTTGTATTTTATAGCTTCTTTTTTTTTGGATTTTTCAGGATATTTAAGATGAAATGAGATGATATGACTGATTGAAGGAACAAGATTCCCCACAATATGGGTAATTCCACCATGGATAAATGATAGATCAAAATGAAAGATTCACTGCAAAACATGTCATAGAAGCAACATATCTCTTGTCAAAAGATGATAATGGTTGATTGATTAAGATGTCAAGAATGATTGATTCCATAAGGCATGATTATGATAAGTACTTAGGATCACTAGTTTCCTCTAATTACAATAATATTGATGATTGTTGATGATTGATTGACAAAAGATATGAGGATTGGATAATGTTTTGTAGCTAGGCTTAAAATATGATTCGCATGATAAGATTCAAGGTTGCAAAGGGACATTGTGACATGGATTTTGATAAGCTAGGAGATATGGAATGGAAGAAAGCAAGGATAAAAATAATGAATGGTATGATCAAGATCAACTAGATAAGATACAAACACAATGCCCAAGTATTTTTCCCCTATTCCTCATTAAGACCAAGGAAAGGAAAAAAGCATGTATTTAGTAAGAACGATGGAATATGGATAAGATGAAAGATATGGTATGGAAGATATGGATAAAGTGTATAGGATAAGATATATGATGTTCAAGAAGATCCTCAACCTTGTCAAGATCAAAGGTGTAAATGTAAGGAATGAGCATAGAAAGGATAAAGACCATGAATGATAAGATGGATGAAACTTGTCCCTAAGTGTAGAGTGCAAGAGGAATATGGATGATAGGGAGATGGAGGAAGGACTTAAGCATCAAGTTTCACAACCAAATATCCCTCTAATAAACCATGGCAATGGGAATTAGACTCCTAAATGTGGGAAAATTAATGATATGATGGAATAATCTAAGGACTTATGCAAAGGTTTGGATTAAAGGAGAATGATGGGGAATGAATGTTGGATAATGGATAGGAGGTTGGAAGGCCGGTTGATGGATAGATGGAAAGGATGGAAAGATCAACATTGGCACACACCTTGAAGGGTGGTGGAGTGATGGAGGAAAAATGGATTTGGAAGGTGATAGGTTATTAGATGGAAAATTGGAGGAAGCTTTTGGATTAGCAAATTTGGATGCCAATTTAGATTTTATTGCTTCTATGAGACTTTTAGGAATCCACACGACTTTTGACTTTGATTTTTTCTTTGTGGGCCTTTGTGGCCTTTGACATTTTTCTTTGATTTATGGACCTTTGTGGTCTTTGAAAATTTCCTTTTTCTTTGATGGGCCTTTGTGGCCTTTTAGATTTTTCTTTTGATTTTGGATCAATTTTTTTTTTTTGCATGTCTCTTCAAGGAGACATGTTGATCCTTTGATACATGTGGATTTTGATATAGAAGCTTTTGATATTTGGCACCCAAATTGCTTCCAAGAGAAATGGGAGGAGTGGATTGACGTGAATGATATGGAGGTATTATGGATGAGTTAATGTGGGTAGAATTTTGAAAGGGAATCAAGGATGTGTGTCTTTGTTGTTCTTGAGAAATAGGATATGGACCTAGGATAGAGGGAAGGTTTGATGGACTAGGATGAGGACCTAGGATAGATGGAATGTGTGATGAACTAGAATGAGAACCTAGGATAGATGGAAGGTTTCATGAATTAGGACACTTAGGCATATAATCAATGTCATGGTGATATGGATTTCTTTGAACAGAAAGGGGTTCTAGGATACCTTGCTCATGAAGTCCTAATCCTTTCCTTTGTAATTCATACTTTGACATATACATTTACCAATGGGATGTGTATTGTTTATGAAACAAGATGTGAGTCCATTTTGGGGAGGCTGTGATATGGATGAGAGGATAGGTGTTGGAAGTAAACTGAAATGGATAAAGGTGGAGGCTCTCAATTTATAGGTGTGGGGTTCATGGATAGCTTGAATAGGTGTGATAGGATCTTGACATGGGGATGATGGGGTGTTTTGATCTTGACTTGGAAAAGGATCATGAGGTGTAGGAGATGAAGTAGCTTGATCATGAGAAGGATAAACATCTTCATGGGATGAAAGGGTATCCTTGAATGGAAGCATATCTTGATCTTGATGAGGAAGGGAATCATGAGATTTTGTAGAAAGAATGTCTTGATAATCAGTTGGTAAGACATAATTAGATAGGATGGAAGAACTAGCATGCTCTTGTGATGCAATAGAATCATGAAATGTATGGATTGATTAGATGATGTGGAAGAAGAACTTGGAAGGATACTTGTCTCTTGATATGGAAGGGAATTATTTTGGATGAAAAGTGAAAGGAGGGGATCGTCATAAGATTCTTGAGAAATGAGATCTTGGTCAAAGATTGGAAGAATTTGTGGAATTTTGATATCATTGGATGGAGTGGAAAGAATATTTTGATCTTGATGTGTAGGGGAGTCTATGCTAGCATGCTTTGCATTGAGAGATTGACATGAATCATTGGATGTTGAAGATATGATAGAAGAGGATGATTGGATGGAATTGTTAACTTGAGTGAAAGAATCTTGATGTTTATTTTGGCTTGTGGTGGATGGAGATAAATGCATGACATGATAGAATTGCTCACTATCATTTGTGTTTGAGGACTTAGATTTGGGCTTATTGAACTTTTGCAAAAAATCAATGACATTGAACTTGGATGATGTCGTTTTTGGTGAAGAAGGTCTCATGTTCATTGTTTGGTCAAGAGGATATGGGTAGATGTCTAGTAGCAGATATCTTTCTGTGGTTGTTTCCCTTTGCATGTCTTGGAATTGTTGTTAAAGGTTCTCCATATTCTGAGTTAAAGCATTCAATTGATCCTTTTTTATTTCAACCATGGTGGTTTGAGTTTCAATTTCCCGTTCTTTGGATTTTAGTCTTCGTGACTTTGTTAAAATGGACATACGAACGTTATTGTTTTCAATAAAATTTTGATCTTAGTTTGGTATAGTGTCAAGGATATTAACTCAAGTTAAATAGAATGATAGATTCTATTTATTAGACTAAGTTGATAAGTTTGATTATACGGTTTCATTTCTTTGATTTAGGATGATTGATCTTGAAACTTAACTTACTAATCAAATATATTTGATTGAGACACTTGTGGATGGTAGATCTTGGTTTGATTTGAACAAGTTCAATTGTAAAGTCCAGTTTATGCAGGTTTAAGACTCTGTTTTGATTTAGGAAAGTTTATGTTCTAATAAAAATCCAAATTTTGATGTTGATTGTCTGACATGGGTTTCCAATAGCTTTCTGTTTTCTTGTTTTCCTTGTGTTTTTCAGGATGATCTTATCTGAATTAATGTTTTGAAAACACAGCAAGCAATTCTAGAACAGTTGTTTTTAAGAGCTATAATCTAAACAGATAGTGTATGTTCAAAAAGAACCACGCATGGTCCTATTTTCACTAGTTTGATAACAATAAAGCACTTTAGACAGACTCACTCTTAATAGTTGAAAGGTCATCGTTATACTCAACAACCCACATCTTAAAATTGCGTTGAATCACACAGTCGTGTCACCCCTTAGAGGGTTCCCATGGATTTTTCTTTTCCAGGTGCATACTCAAGGTTAGATTTCTCGATCCCCTGAGAAAACAATCCTTGGAAATTATATGGTGAGTGTCTTGGGGGCAGATTCTTCCCTCCCCTTGCACTGCGAGTATTACAATGTTCGGTTACTGACTTGGCTGTATACTACACTAGGTTCTTAGAAAGGGTTTCCATTCAGAGCGACAAGTGATAAACTCCCTCAGGAGACCTCCCAACCTTTAGAACAAAGGTTTTGGGGATGGTTATCTTGCACACTTCCAGAAAAAGTGGGTTTCCCCAAATTTGCTTTAAATTTTATTATGGGGTGGAAAAACCTGGCTTTGGTTTGAACCCACTTAGGTCGTTCTCGTAGGGTGAGTACTTTTTCCCACTATGGAAAGCCTTCTATAGGATTTAATAAAGCTTGAAAATGCATGAAATAAAGGATGAGTTTGGCATTTTTATTACCCACTTAAGGGGAGAGCATATGCCTATCACCACACAAACACATAAATCAAGTTGTTCAATTTTTAGAGCCCAAACTACAATTTTCTATCTATGTGAAGATGTTGCTTCACAAAAATACATGGTGTAAATTTTAAATCCAAATTGAAATGTTTGGTGACTATCCTAGGATTGATAAATTTTTAATCAAGTGACTACCCTAGGATTGGTTCATTTTAATCCAAATCCAAAAACTAGTGAATTTCTAATGTTCTTTTTAACCAAATTTGACAAAGCTTGTGTAGATGGTTAATTTTAAGCCCAAATTAATGCTAGTTGGTCCTAAAGCATGAATGAAAAATAGCATATGATGGGTCATTTTCCCATGAGTGTTTGAAAACACTATTACAATGGATATCAAATGCTTTTTCTTTCACTTAAATGCTCCATGCTCTTTTTAAAACCTACAATAAATGCTCAAAAATGTTAGATGAGATCAAGAAATAAGAAGATATAAGGGTTAGATGAATGATTAAGCATAAAAACCCTAAAACTTAGACCAAGTTACAATGTGATTTGACTTTAAATGCAAAATTGAAAATTTTAACTCTAAAAAAAGTGAGAAATACCTACACCATTGCATAGCTTATAAAATTCTACCCCATTTCAAAACAAAAAGTTTTGAAAAAGACCTTCATATGACCAAGATATGGCCATTTTAAGATTAACTATCAAAGCGCTAAAACAGAGGTCATAAGCACTATAGAATTCATCGAAAGCGCTAAAACAGTCAGAAGTGCTAAAAAAGACTACAGAAGTGCTACAAAATTTATCAGAAGTGCTAAAACAGTCAGAAGCGCTAAAATAGAGGTCTGAAGCACTACAAAATTTATCAGAAGCACTAAAAATAGCCAGAAGCGCTAAAATAGAGGTCAAAAGGGCTACAAAATTTATTAGAAGTGCTAAAAATAGCTAGAAGCGCTATAGTTTCTGGCAGAAGCGCTATAGAATCTTCCAATCACACTAAAAGAATCATGCCAAATTCATGTACGAAAGCTTTTCAGAAAAAAATTGTTAAAAACATGGGGTTAGGCCCCACGATGCGTGCTAGAATGTAAGTGTGGAAAAAGTAAACTAAATACAATTAAATACACCTCTTAATGAAACATTGTATCAAGATTAAACATGAATTAAACTAATTTAAAATAGAGAAAATCTTGAAAGCGTCTCATTGTCTCCTATCTCCAAAGATTTATGAGTCGCGGAAAGGCTCTCAGATTTGATAAAGTATTGTGACTATTAAAATGCCTATTTAGAGAATGGAATGATGCTAAATGTTGTGATTTTGATGATGGATAATGAAACTAACAGCTATGATGATACTATAAATGAAGCCTGATGGATGAAAGCTACAATAAAAACTAATGATGCTACTGTGATTCTAAATCTATTGATGCTATGATGCTATGCTAATATGCTAAATGATAATTGATTCTAATGACAATGCTAATGTTTAAGATGCTTGAGTGATAAATCCTACATAGTAAGTTTGCATAAAAGATGATAATTCTCAGGGGTAACACAACAGAGGCTGAGATTCAATCTAGAGATTTGAATGGTAAGAGATGAGAAGGTGGAGTTGATTATGGGGATTGTTCCTCCCCATGAAAACACTAGGCAAGATGAGAGGAAAGATTTGAGGAAGAAGATTGAGAGGATTGCCTGCAGGTTTGTCCCTGAGGCTTTTCCCATGAATGCTAGTTAAATTAATTAGATTTGAAAAATCTAATTGTATTGGTGAGTGAATAGAGGGATTTGCTTTATGCCTTTTATTTAAATATTTTTGATTTATTTAAATTAGCAAAAAGGGAGATAAATAATTTAATTAAATAAACTATAGAAGTTTGTTTATTAAATTAAATAGAAGTATGATAATTAAATAATAAAGTATAAAGCTTTATTTATTTAATTAACATTGAATATGATGTAATAATTAAATAATGCCAACTATAAAGTTGTTTATTTAATTAAAACTGAAGAAATAGGAGAATTTAGAATGTGAACTATTTAAATAAATATTTAATTTATTTAATAGTAGATGAATTTGAATATGATAATTAAATAAAACAAAGTGAAATTCGTATATTTAATTAAGACGAAAAATAATAGAATAAAGATTGAAGAATTTAAGATGAACTATATAAATAAATATTTCTATTTATTTAATAGTAGAGGAATTAAGGGTAATTAATCAAATAAATCATATTTAATTAATTATATTCTCCAGACCATTTTTAGGTGTATACAGCAAGTACACCAACATTTTAAGGGGGGCATAAATTACCCCTATCCATTTCATACATGTCTTGTGATATTTGACCTATTGACATACCCCTTTGGTGGTGGTGTTGTTTATAACGCCCCCTGAGGTGTGGTTATCAATTTGTCCCTTATGACATTAAACATTTATTCATCCCCCGTGATGTCAAATTTTATGCACCCCGTGAGGTGATTTTTGTTCCTCCCTTGTGACGTTAAATTTTGTGCACCCCATGAGGTATTTTTGTGTGCTTCCTGAAGTGTGGTTTGCATAGTCCTAGCACAATGGAGTTTGCTAGTCTACGAGTTTAGAGCATTTTAACATGGACACCTAGCATAACACAACTTGATTTCCAGTAGAGCTATGTGTTTCATTAGTTTCTAGCATAATGCAGCTTGCTAGCCTTGTGAAACTCATCATATTGCATGGACACCTCTAATAGCATAACGCAACTTGCTAGCTAGTTGATCCATGTGTTTCATGAGTGATTTCATATAACACATCTTGCTAGTCCTCATGGGAGCATTACTTTAACTAACATTTATTCGATGGATGACGTATGGTATTTGAGATAATTTAATACTAAGGTCTCTTTTCCTTACCAACTCAAATCCTTTTAGTACTAACCTTTTTTTTGTGTTTGTATATGTTTTATTATGTTCGTATCATGTTATGTTCATATTATGTTGTGTTGTATATTGTGTAGTGTATTGTGTTGTGTTCTTGTCATGTATGTTTGTATATGTTGTCTTGTTGCATTTCATACATGTGTGTTCCTTTGTGCTTATGTTGGTTTTCCATGGGATCTTGAATCCTGGGGGCTTGCGCATCCCCCTTGATTCATTGTCATCCTATCTCTTCAACGTTCGAGCAATCAAACCCCTTTTGACATATATTTTCTACTTTAGTGTGTCTGAGCATAAGTTCATACTCTCACTAAAGTGGGGTCTAAATGTAGCGTCATAAATTGTCACCCTTGACAATTTCACACTATTTTTCTCCCCCCTAAATTATTGAGCCTAATTGACCCCCTAATTTCTTAAATTTTGCAATTTGAGCCCTATTTTTACCGTTTCTGATAAATTGCAAGCATTAAACAAATGCATTCATTTAATGTGTTTCCTCCAACACCTAAGTCCTAGAAAATAGGGCCAAGACTAGGATTCCCTTGGGTATCCTAGTCCCCCTATTTTGCCAAGATCTAAATTGAATATGTTGGTGTTGGCATTTTAACATTTGAAATTCAATTTGCAAATGTCAGTTATCGGGATCTAATTTGTAGGAAATTAAATAAATAACTATAAATACCTAGCTATTTCATAATTTCAAATCTAAGGAGAATTTATGAGCTATTATTATTGTCAAGAGCACTATCAAGTAATTCAAGATAAAATTTTTAGATATTTATTGCAGTAATTTAAGATCTAAACAACATGTCAAATCTTTTCTGAGTTTATATGTGTTTATGTTATCATTTTTTGTGAAGGCTAACCCTTATTGTAGGTCTCCAATCAATTCAAGCAATCAAACAAGCACGATCCAAAACCTTGAAGTGATGTGTATGACTTCAATCCTTTAAGGAATCCATTGAAGGGTGGTGAGTTACAAAACTTTGTTGATTCATCCTTCCTTCCTATCATTTATCCATTTTATCATTGGCATTGCCATTGTGGAAGTGGAAACACTAACACGAGGTTTGACCAAGGCAAGCCCCTGAATGGCACAACATTTCTTCTCTCTTTGAATGTGTGGGTTTCAAGTTTGAAGAGGAGTGAAGGAAGTTTGAAGATCATTTATCCATCGTTGCATTCAAAGCCCCACACCTTGTCAATTCATGGAAACTCACCTACAAAATTATATGATAGTGTTCTGAGAAATTTGCAAGCGGAAACGGGTCTCAAATCTGACATCAGAGGACTACGAAAGCAAAGCAAAACACCCCTATAAGGACTGGGATACCCTTGGGTGCCTATTTCCTACAATGACTGAATTCAATTTTTGTAGGATAGATACACAACACTCTACCTTTCCCGTATCTTCTTGCAAATCCCTATTATAGTTTGTCAATTGCTAGAATCTTACATTCTTCATATTAGGGAACATATTCTAATTAGGTTTATCAAGGAAAATCAATTCCAATCCATCCCAATACTCAAAAAGATGTAGATCCAGGTCTAATTGATTCACCTTCATGGTTGAACACCAATCTAAACACCTTGTTGATCTCCATCTTAATGAAACCGTAGAAAGAGGCCTTGAATCCTATTGTTCTAAGTATTTAAACTTAAGGACCACCTTTTTCTTTGTTTCAAGATGAAGGAATGACAAAGTGATAGGGAGGTAAATGCAAGACATCAAAAGTAGGAGAATAAGGTGGGAGTTCATAATATGTGTCAAGTGGTATAGGAAGTATGGTAAGGAAAGAAAAAATGGTTAAATACTAGGAGGAAAGGGGGGAGAATATGTAAAATAAAGTGGGTTTATGTCTTTAAGGTAGATATTTGAGGTAGAGGAAAAGGCATAGGAAAATAAGTATAAGGGTGTAGTTTATGCCAAGAAATATCTAAAAAGAGAACAATGTTAAATGAAGGAAAATGTAAAGGGGATTCTAAAGTATCATGAGGCTCATCATCATCTTGGGAGAAGCTACTAAAAATATTAGAAGAGCATTATTTGGGTGTGGAGTCACTACAATTGGTAAGCAAACTAAGAGTGATACTAAGAAGAATTTAAGGACATATGACAATTGGGGGAAGAAGGATATATGTAAGACAAATTGGCATATAACCATGAGAAGTAGTTACCATAGTATGATTAAGGATATAAGCAATAATTTATTAGATGTTGAGGAATAATTTAACGGTGAAGATGAGGAATCATGAATGATGTAAAGGAAAGTGATGGGAACTATACTATAGGGTCTTGTAATAGAATAAGAAGCATAACCAATTAGGTAAGAGTAAACATAATTGAATAAGAGGAAAAATAAATGAAGAAAAAAATAACAAAGGAAAATACTAATCTAAACACAAAATAAAATTGGAAATGAACGAGTATCGATTTCACCAAATAAAAGAAAAGAAAAAGAGGTTTTTCTTTCATAAGTGTGTAACTAAATTAGATAAAATAAGTGACTTTCAAAAGATGCATGAATGAGTCCAAACCTAACCTACTTTGATCATACAAGATTTGGGACTAACAAAAACTAGAGACAATGTAATTGAAAATGTAATTTGGAAGGTGGAAACACAAATAAGAAACGACAATAGAACATTGAACTTACAAGCATCAAACATGGTACTTGTGTACTTGTTAGAATAAAAGTTTGAGAAAAGGAAATATTTAGGATATTTTCACTATTCTTCGCGCCAAAACCAAAAATTATAACTACTAAATTACTAATGGGGGAACTAATATAACTTGCAAGTGATCTAACAAAAAACTAGACATGTAATTAAAAATATAATTTGGAAAGTGGAAACACAAATAAGAAACTACAAGATGAGATTGAACTTGCAAGAACCAAACATGGTACTTGTGCATTTGATGGAATAAAATTTTGAGAAGAGGAAATGTTTAGGATATTTTTAGTATTATTCATGTTGAATCTATAAATTTCAATTACTAATTTTCTAATGGAGGCACTAATATAACATGCAAGGGGTGTTATTGTACCTCATAGGGGGAACTCTTGTCATTGTATCACCATTATAGAATATATGGAGTGAAGAAACCTTATGTACCCCTAGCTCTAGATCTATAAACCATTTGTCTTAAAATTGAACAACAATAAAGTTATGATAGAAACAAGGGGGTAAAATCAAAGAAAATACACTAAAAATTGAAACCCTAACCTATAATTTTGACTTAACTATGCTCACTAAAATGAAAAATAAAAAAATATTAAATTTCATAAAATTAAAATGTGTAGTTTATTAGAAGTTTTAGTGAATGTGAGTTGATTTGTGGCTACGGGTGTTTAAGTTCCTTATAGGGGGAACCCTTGGTAAATGGTTCCTACATCTCCAAATCTTTCATTGCAGCTTCCTCATGATATGTAATATATTTCACTATGGAGGAAAGTATCATAAATCAACATTGAAGTGCCTACAAACACACAAAACTTACAAAAAATGTTATAATGGAATATGTCTTTGTCTTCAAGGTTTTCCAACACTCATACACTCCAAGTAACTTCTAAAATAACAAATGTAAATTAGTTATGCTGAAGAAAATACTAAGGCAATATAGTGGATAAGGAGAAAGGAAATATACAATATGTAACGATAAAGCTAAAAACCCTAGGTTGTGGAAATAGAAAGTGAGAAGCAAAAGAGATGGATAAAAGGGAATGATAATCAAAAGTAAGGCTTGGATGATGGGAAAGGAAGATAACATAGTGATAGAGAGAAAAATTTGATTCTATGGCTATTAAAAGGAAGAAATGATATCATGATAAGATGGGAAGGAAAGAAAAAATCCACAAAGGGCAAGAGTTGACTCCAAGCAACTTCAAAGCATGTGGGACTTCAAGCTTCAACAATCTCTTCAAATCTCCAACAAAATAGCAACACATAAGAGGAAATATAGAATGTGATGATCAAATGAAAGAGGGAAGGCTCCTATTTAAAGATATTTTGGAAGATTCTAGGAGGCTCTACTATGTTTTCAAGAAAAATACTACCAAAAGAGAGATGAGGATGATCTTATCAATCAACTAGTGAAATTTGGGGCTATGTGGAGACTTTCCAAGGCTTCCCACAAGGGAGCACTAATGTACCTTAGGAGGGCACATCTACCACTTAATATCAGGGGCCTCAAATTCATAGGGAAGGGAGATGATGGTGGAAATAGTACAAATCAAGTAGTTATCCATGAATAAATATAAATAATGTGATAAATATGGGAAAAGAGGACAAATAGAGGGGTAAGAACATGTGATATATTTGACACAAATTAAATGCTAGGTAGGTGGGATAAAAATTAAATGAGAATGATAAGGATATGGGATATGCAAGGACCCAAAATACATGAAAGAGGGCCACCAAAGCATTTAGGAAAAACAAAAGGATAAAAAATATGGGTTAGATAGGAAAGGGAAAACACAATGCTAGAAAAAGGGGAAATAAGGGCTAAAAAGAGGCAAAAGGCACATAAGTAGAAACACCTAAAATGAATGCAAAACTTGACAATAGAAGTTATGGGGTATGCAATTTTTATTATTACATAGACATAAAGGGTATATTAGAACGTTTAAAGATGGTAAATCATCTATTAAAATTTAGATCTTGTAAGTCATCGTGGGTCCCAATATTGTTAATAATTGATTATGATAGTGAACCCTATAGCTCCCAAAAATCATGTGTAGCCAAAATGCCTATCACAAATGAGAGATCAAAGCAACTAATTTTCTATGCAGCCAAGAGAGAATTGATTGATCAACATAAGCATTTGATATTGAAATTAACCTATAATTGTATTGAATGAATACCTGGATTGTGAATGATTACGAAGTACAATAATGAATGCTTATAAAAGCAAAAAATAAACATTAGATGAGGATTTGATTAGATTGTGACAAGTGTCCTAATCTCATGCAATGAGACAACTTGACCTATACATAGCCCAGTCTAATAATAAAAAAACACTCCTAAGTTTAGCTTAAGTGAATAAATTAATAAGGGACCTAATAATTGATTAATGATTAATTAATTATCAAGTGATGTTCCTAATTACTCCAACACCCCTCTTAAGATCAACTTAAGGAGAAACTAAATAACCTAATGAAGAATGTAATGATGGATACATGGATGGGTCCCTAGAAAATCACATGAGAAAATGAAAAATTGTGCTAGTCAAAGAAGGATAGAAGGAGGACTCAATGTGAGACCCCAAGGACTACTTATGCCACACAAGTACAATAGATTTCCCCCAACAATAGAGAGAAAATGAAGATATGATAAGTAGGAGGTATTTTTCCACAGCGTGTCAAATTATGATATTGCTATCAGGATTCAATCAGCTGGAAATATTGATTCTGATAGTAATTAATCATCTTCGATGATATCGACGGTTCGATTTGTCTCTTTTCGATTTGTAGGATTATTGTAGAGATTTGAACCAGCCCTCGAGGTGACTCGATCTACCCGCTGCTTCACCTCTGTGAGCATCACCCAGATGCAATGAGTGCTAAGTGGACCATTCGATATCATGAGAGATGGGTTCTTGTTGAACCACTACTCATGAAACATGGGTCAATGAGTTTGACTCGAAACTACACGGTTGAATCCTGATAGCAATATCATAATGAAGATATGAATCTCCCCCGTAAAGAAAGAGCTCATGTGCCAATGATGAACGCTTGAATACAGAAAATTATCCATTGCCTACAAAAAAAAATCTTCCCTTAGGAATAAATAGATCCATTGGTGATTGGAGAAGTCATTCCCAAAAGATGGAAGAATCAGGAATCCAAATCCAAATAATGTGTGCCTCTAAAAACTACTCAAGTGTCCACATGTCAGAATCATATTATGTCAATCTAAAAACATGTGAAGTCTGATGTAGAACAAGTTACAAAGGTGAGGAAGATGATGAACTAACAATGATGATGTGGTTTTCAACAAAGATGAGATGAATGTCCTCAAATTAATCCTCCAAATCTGCAATATAGGACTGTACAAATAAGGATGATGTCTACAAGATACGAGTCCCAAGTAGCTATGTCTGGAAGAAGATGGATTTCCTGTTTTACTAAACCAATAGGGAGGATATGGTGATGCCAAGCTAATCAGGAACAAAAAAATATGGTGATGAAGTCTTGATCTAAAGAGTGGGAATATAAAGACAAGTCTCTGAACCATTGAAACATGCAATACTTGTGATATACTCAAGCTCCTTTAAAGTATCGTCATCAAAGGGTATGAAATTTTCATCTACAAGAGGAATGAGATAATTTGCAATAGGATCATCTAGTTATGGAGATATATGAGGGTCTCCATGGATATCCTCAAGTTGAGTCCAAATTGTGTGGGGAGAATCAATATCCAATACAACACACATAGTTTCAAGATCAATACTAGAACAAATCACTCCTACAACATGATAACTGATAATACCCCATGCTGATAAACTCCCCGATGTGTCTAGTGCAGGTATGAGTCCATAAAGATAAGGCAAAATATCAAGCCACCTGAGATGTGTCAGGATGTCATTTCACCAAGACTTATAGTTATCATTTTCCAGGATGACCACAAAAGGATGAACAAAAACACCATGATACTTCCTCAAATGGAAAAAATAGAGACTAATAACCTCAATACATATAAAGTAGATCAAATTAAGACATCTCACACAAATAGATCCTTTATAGGTGCTAAGATATCCAAGTAATTAAACAAAATATGAAATAAAAAACTAAA
>VDFB02000008.1:222116485-222304105 GCA_007258455.2 Sequoia sempervirens
AGAACAAGATCCTCAATTCCATACTCTTATGGAGAGAATCCTAGAACGTAACAAAGAAAAATACTTCCTTACATTAGCTAATCAAGGAGCTAAGTTGCCTCACACCTTTGACATAGAGGGGATTAAACAAAATCCTGAAAATCCTCCTAATGACTTTAGTGCTCTTAACCAACAGATAAAAGAATTACAAGGGAAAATAAAGGAAATGCAAGGAGGTACAACAAAGAAATATGTTTTGGAAGACATATCTCCTTATCCATTTGATAGGAGTCTTCAAATGATCCCATTTCCAAAACATTGCGAAATTCCTAAGTATGATAGGTATAATGGAAAAACTGATCCCATAGACCATGTTAGGGATTTCCGAAACATGAGTCTTGAATTCGCCTATGATGATACTTGATGCGATTATTTCCACGAAGTCTAGGCGTACAATCCATGGAGTGGCTTTCAAAAATCACTCCACCTATTAAAACTTTTGAGGAGTTGATAAATCAATTTATCTCACAATACTCCTACAATATTCAACATCAAATAACAATGCTTGATCTTTGTAAAGTGAAACAAAAAGCAGGAGAACCCTTTACTATATTTTTACAAAGATGGAGAAGGTTATTTGCACGATATTCTCGTCCTATTCCTGAAAGGGAAAAGATGGATATTTTTATCAATAGCCTTGATCCAGAATTAAGCTATAGGCTTAACCTTCATTGTCCTCATAACTTTGAAAAACTGATTGAAAATGCAATCACTATTGAAGGGGCCTTGGTTAAAAGGGGAGTGATAAAACTTGATAATCCAAGTACATCAAATCAAAACAATGATAAAACAAGGTTTTGGAATAGAAACAAAAATGTTGTTAATGATGGCATAGTGGATGCCAATAATTTACGAACAAGGCCATCCGTTTTCAATCTATCAAGTGTTCCAAGAAACAATTCACAAGGAAATACAATACAACAAGGAAACAACAATCAACAAGGACAAATTTCCAAGCAAGAGAACATAACAAATCAAAATACCAATCAAAATCATGGTAATTTCAATAATAATCTTGGCAATGCCCAAATATCAAATCCGTCTAGACCTTCATTCTTTTCAAATCGATGGACTTTTACTGCTTTGGGTCAATCTCTTGAATCTGCTCTCAAGGAACTTCTTGATAATAAGGTTATCACTTTACCACCACAAAGAGATTATGAACCACAAGTTAAACCACCATCATGGAATGACTCGTATTATTGCAATTATCATTGATGTAAAGGCCATAGGACAAACAATTGTCAAGCTTTGAAAAATCTAGTACAAGATTTAATTGACAATGGTACTATTACAATTGAGGGACATCATACCAATAATGATCATCAAGCATTCAAAGATCCTTTGCCAAATTACCAAAAGGGGGAAACATCGATACCAAAGCCAAAAACATACATAATGTTGAAGACAATATAATCCGCTATATTTACACAGATGATAATCGGATTAATGTTATCAAAATTAAAGAAAAACAAGAATATCAACAGGTTAATGTAACAACAAGAGGTCAAGCAAAGGTTGTTTTAAAAGGAAGTTCGTCTAAAACAACTATTTCTTCTCCAACTCAATATAATCTGGTTGATCAATTGAGAAAAACATCAGCTCAAATTTTTATTCTTGAACTTCTTAAAATATCCCCTATACACAAAAATATTTTAGAAGAAGCGCTTGTGAACACAACTGTTGATACTGATCTAGATGCAAACAGATTTCAAGCCATGGTAGGACATTTGTCTTCCCCCACTTGTTATTCATTTTCCGATAAAGATGATGCTTCTATGACACATCCACATAATTCCTCGCTCTATCTTGAAGTCATGATCCATAAACATCGAATTAGACATGTCTTAATAGATGGAGGAGCCGGTTTGAATATTTGTACCTTAAAATTGATAAATTCCTTAGGAATTTCAGAAAATGAAATTGATTCACGAAGGAAGATAACTATTAAGGCATATGATGATGAAGAAAGAGCTTCTAAGGGATTAATATTGCTACCTATCAGAGTGGGCCCTGTTGTGAAGAATACTTTTTGTCAGGTTCTAGATCGAGATTTGTCTTATAACATACTTTTGGGTCGTCCGTGGATTCATGATATGCAGGCCGTACCATCAACATATCACCAATGTATCAAGTTTCCATATGATGGACAAGAAATAACCATACAAGCTGATTACAATAGTACCCAAACTTGTTCCAATCTTAGGGTGAGTCAAGATGTCTTTGTGCCACACAATAGAGAAGCTCTTGTTGTTTCTTCTTCTAATCTACAAGTCCAATTGCAAGAATTGAAAAACAATCTTGATACTAAACTAAAGTTTAAAGACAAAGCGGTAGGTGAATATTCACTATCTCTTTCTACTTTACCTCCTTCTCCAAGATCACATGGGTTACCAACTTTATCAAATCAAAAGATTGCAACTGCTTCTACATCTCAAACTTCTGTGCCAATCACAAAGTTTGATGGAAAATTCATTAGAGCTAATACCACTGAAGAAGAAGCTGAAGATAGGGACATCTTAAATTGGCTATACAAAGATGAAGATGAATCTCTCTTGCACATTAAGTTACCTAAAGAACAATATGGTAAAGGGTACGCTATCATGCAAAAGATGGGTTATGAAGGAAATGGTCCTATAGGGAAATGAAGAGAAGGAATTGTGGAACCAATTCAGCCTATTTCAAAGCATTCAAGTGATAAAACAGGACTTGGATATGGTAAAGATAAAGAAGAACTTACTTCACAGCAGACATCATTAGTTCATAAAGGAGAATCCGTGTCAGATAAATCTCATGAATCAGTTTTCCAATTGCAAAATAGTTCATATACTGATTCTAATGAATATGAATGGGACACCATTTATAATGATGAATTCTGGAAGGATAAACAAGTTGATACTATACATAAATATGCACCTATTCTTATACAAGGAGAAGGTTCAAGGCCTCCACTCGATTATATTTTACAAAGCGATCATGACTCAAGTGAGGAAGAATCAGATTCTAACGAGATTGATAATCAACAGGAAAATACCATCACAGACCTTGTTTACCATGAGGATGACAACCACATCATGACTTTGACAATTCAAGACCTTACCCAACCTAATGATCCTATGCCTTTAGTTTTTCCAGAACTTATAGATTGGGATATTGATGCACCTATCCATATTCCTACATTCAGTAATGATGAAGATGTTATAACTTTCCTTTGTTCCTCAAATGAAGAAAACAATTGTTTCATTCAAGAATCTTATACTCATGATTTTGACAAAGAGAGTGTCAAGTCTCTTAGCTGCAAAATAAATAAAATAAAAGATGGATCTATTGATGAAAACCGAAAAAAGGCAGTGATAGATCAAAACAAAAGAAAAATAAAGAGCGAATCTGACAGTGAAAACCTTTCTGAGGCATTGAAGGATGAGAAACTTGACACTCTTCCCAAGTATTATCATGAAAGATCTTCTATTTTGATTGAACCAACGGAATCAATCAACATAAGTACACCAGAGCAGCCAAAAGTTGTGCAAATTGCAGCATCATTAACAGTTGAAGAAGTCCAGAAATTCATGCAATTATTGAAGGATAATCAAATTAACTTTGCTTGGTCATATGCTGATATGCCAGGGTTAGATCCTAATTTGATAATGCATCATTTATCTATCAAACCTGGGATAAAACCTGTAAAACAAAAGCTCAGAAAGATGCATCCGCATGTTGCATTATTGGTCAAGGAAGAATTAAAGAAGCTTTTAGATGTTGGATTCATTCGAACTATTGATTATGCAGAATGGATTTCAAACATTGTACCTATTTCAAAGCCAGATGGAAGGATCAGAGTTTGTACAGATTTCAGGGATTTAAATAAAGCATGCCCTAAAGATGATTTTCCTTTACCTAACATAGATTTGATTGTTGACTTAACTGCTGGACATGCAATGTATTCATTAATGGATGGATTCTAAGGATACAACCAGATAAAAATTGCACCAGAAGATCAAGATAAAACAGCGTTCACATGTCCTTGGGGTACTTATTGCTGGAATGTAATGCCATTCGTGTTAAAGAATGCTGGAGCTACTTATCAGAGAGCAATGACAACTATTTTTCATGATATGATGCATACATCCATGGAAGATTATGTTGATCTATTTCCATTTGCTAACTTACATACACGCAGATGAAATTCCAAGCAGGAAATCTTGGTCAAAAATCTATCGAATGGAAAAATTCAATGTTCGATTGAATCCAAAGAAATGTGTCTTCAGTGTTACATCTGGAAAACTCCTAGGGTACATTGTTTCAGAAAAGGGTAGAAAAGGGTATAGAAGTTGATTCAGAAAAGGTACAAGCTATAATGGACATGCCTCCACCACGAAATATCAGTCAATTAAGATCCTTGCAAGGAAGATTACAGTCCATCAGAAGGTTTATAGCTCAACTGGCAGACAAAAGCTTGCCATACACACATTTATTGCATAAAAATGTTCCATTTAAATGGGATGACAAATGTGAAGCAGCATTCAATCAGATTAAGCAATATCTTACACATCCACCAGTTCTAATTCCGCCTATTCCAGGAGAGCCACTTATACTCTATATTTCAGCAACAGAAGTATCTTTGGGTGCATTGCTAGCACAAGAAGACTCTACAGGTAAAGAAAGGGCTATATATTATATCAGCAGAACCTTAACAAGACATGAGTTAAACTACAGTTTCATTGAAAAAGCTTGTCTTGCAGTAGTGTTTGCTTCTCAAAAGTGGCGACATTATATGTTAACTCATACAGTTAGGTTGATAACAAAGATTGATCCATTAAAGTACCTATTAAGCAGAGCCATTTTAACAGGAAGACTTGCAAAATGGGTAATGATCTTAAGTGAGTTTGATATTCACTATGTAGACCGAAAAGCGATTAAAGGACAGGTCATTGCAGATCAGTTAGCTGAAGCTCCTCTACAAGAAGACAATCCAATGCATATTGAGTTTCCTGATGCAGATGTCTTTACAACAACAATTCAGAGACCATGGGCATTATACTTTGACGGATCATATACACAATATGGCTCAGGGGCAGGGATTCTTTTTGTTACACCTGAAGGACATACCATCTCACGATCATATCGGTTGATGTTTCCTTGCACAAATAACATAGTAGAATATGAGGCATTACTCATAGGATTAAAGATAGCTTTGGAATGTCAGATTACAGAGCTGGAAGTTTATGGTGATTCACAACTTATCATTAATCAAATTAATGATGATTATCAAACCAAAGATGATAAGTTGTTACCATACAAAAACATGGTGGATGATTATAAGGAATATTTTGTGTCAATCAAATTTTCACAAATATCAAGAATTGACAATAAAGCTGCAGATGCAATGGCTACCATTGCTTCTTTATTACAAATATCAGAAGATCAAACCAAGTATGAATTCTTGGTGGAACAATTGTTTTCTCCTGCATATAATAATCCTGAAACCCAAGTTATATGTCATTTGACTGGTTCAGATTCACCCTTATATGGCAAAACATATACCTATTTGAAAGATAACATCTTGCCTTTAGATTTATCCCGAAACCAAAAACGGAATTTTATTCGTCAATCATCCCGTTATACTTTAATTGCCAATATCCTTTATAGACGTGGTCTTGATGGTACACTCCTTAGATGTCTTGAACGTGACAAATCTGAAAAAGCCTTACAAGAGGTTCACGGTGGTATTTGTGGAACTCACTCAAGTGGTTTGACCTTAGCGAAGAAACTTGTCAGAATGGGATATTATTGGCCTACCATGGAGCAAGATTCTTTTACTTTAGTTAAGAAATGTTCTAAATGCCAGATCCATGGGAATCTTATTCATGCACCTGCACAAGAATTGTAGCCTTTTATTTCAACATGGCCCTTTTCTCAGTGGGGATTAGATCTTGTTGGAAAAATACATCCTTCATCATCAAATGGTCATAAGTTTATCATCACAGCTACTGAGTATTTTACAAAATGGATTGAAGATGTTCCTCTAATAACAGTGACTGGTAAACAAATATCTTCATTTATCTTGAATTACATTATTTGTAGATATGGAATTCCTAATTCTATTGTTACTGATAATGGAAGACCTTTTAAGAATCAGGATGTTGATGAACTTTGTGAAAGATTTCATATCCAACACAGGTACTCCACACCTTATTATCCACAGGGTAATGGTCAAGCAGAAGCTTCTAATAAAACCATTTTGAAGATATTGAAGAAGACAGTAAATGATGCTGGACGTGATTGGCATGTTCAACTCAACCCAGCTTTGTGGGCATATAGAACTAGTATTCGCACACCAACAGGAGCTACACCATATGCTTTAGTTTATGGAGCAGAAGCAATCTTACCATTGGAAGTTGAAATACCTTCGCTTAGGGTTTCACTTAAGGGATTGATAAGTGATGAAGACTACCGAGTTTCTCGCCTTCAAGAACTCAAACTGTTAGATGAAAGACGCCAACAGGCAGCTGATCACTTGAAAGGTTATCAACAAGTCATGTCTCGTAGTTATAACCACAGAGTTAAACCACGGGCATTTCAAGTGGGTGACTTAGTTTTGAAGGAAAATCCACGTAATCAGCAAGATAGAGAAAAGAAAGGAAAATTTGAACCTAATTGGCTTGGTCCATTTGTTATTATAGCAGCATATGGTTCTAGAGCATATCAATTATCCACATCAGAGGGGGACCTGTTTGAAGAGCCAACCAATAGTATTCACCTTAAGAAGTTTTATGTCTAAAAGTCCTGAAAAAATCAAAAAAATCATAAAAAAGTCCTGAAAAAATCAAAAAAATCATAAAAAGTCCTGAAAAAATCAAAAAAATCATAAAAAGTCCTGAAAAAATCAAAAAAATCAGAAAAATCTTGAAAAAGTGCAATAAAAACAAGTGGTGAAAACTTGGAAAACAAGCGCTACTTGTGATTGAAATGGGCTCCTCCATTTATTAATTTATGTCTTATTTTCACTTTAGGCATCATTCATCCACGTCTATCATCTGTAAATATCTTTCATTATCCATACCATGTAGTGGGAATCTTTAGGTTTCATCATGGCTTGATGAAATTTGTACATATCTTTTATCTTTAGGTTGTGTTTACATTAAGGGCAAAACGCGGAAACATACAAGAGAGGGGCAACGAGCTTTCAAAATATCACAAGCAGACAAATAACAGCTTGACAAAACAAAACGAACATTGTCAAATCAACTCAATCACAAACATGTTTATGCCAATAACATGATCCAAACAACTATCGAAGTGAGAATATCAATGATGATAACCAAATTGGATGATCTTAATCTGAATAAATGTTTGAAATGTCTTAAACAAGATTTGAATAGTTGTTTGATTTTCTACGGCAGGATAATTCGGCTGATACCTCCAACTAGAAAAGCAAGGAAGAGTATGATTTTTTCTTTTGTTCTATTTGTGAGGAAATCATTAGTACTATGCAAATATCGCGCTGCTCTTACTATGGATCATGGATGACATTTCTAATTCTGCACGTGAGTGGTTAACTCTTGTCTGTTTATGCAAGCAATACTCAGGTCATCTTGGTTCAATTATACCTAGATGCTTGTATTAACTTGCTATATCAAAAATCATGAAAGCAATACTTAGGTCATCACTGGTGCTAACATACCCTTTGATGCTTGTATTAACTTTCAACATTTCAAAGCTCTATGATGATACAAAAAGCATGTATAAGCTTTCCAAATGGAAATATTGTATGAATGTCCTGCATGGTTAGTATAGGTTGCATTCATGTTAGAATTTGCATCTTGCATTTATAGATTCTTAAAAGCTGGCAAAAAAATAAAAGATTTATATCTCCTCAAATATGACTGAGTATATTTTGACGTTCACAAAACATCATACATTCATTCATTTATCATAAACATCATACATTCATTCATCTATCATAAACATCATTTTATAAATGCCTATTATTACATCTTATTCATCTATCATAAACATCATACATTCATTTATCTCATACCATCATGTATATAAATAATCATAAATCATGAAGCCATCATATAGTACACATCATATATATATATCATGTAAAATCATCACTGCATTTCATATATTTCAAAGATGAATGTCAAAATGTACAAGGATGTCAAACTACAAATGATATAATATCATCAAAAATATGATCATCTCACGGTGTATACAAAATGTCTCAACAGAATATCATAAAAGAGAATCATATACAATGCACTAGGCAGAGCTATCCTGTGATGGAGCTGGCCTAGGACCTGTACCACCTGCCCCTCGAGCGACCTACCTCACCACCTCGCACCAGAGGTAATGGTCGTGTCACACCGGTAGTAACAGGAGCCACCATGAGTAGATCGTGATCGAGGTAGCTCTTCTCTCGCCGCCTGGACCGGCAGATCATGATATTGCGCGATAAAATTTCGCCGAGTAGCCCTCGAATCCCTCTCTCATCATAATACTCCCGCAAAAAAGCATCGCTTCAGATCATTCATACGCCCGCCACCCCCCCGCCGTTTCAGTCGCATCTTCTCAAATAGCGGATCGGGTCACCACCCTCAAGAATCAGAAATTAAGGTTCGTGTCAAGAGAAGCCGAGTCGGCAGTTTCAGACCGTGGCTCGCAAAGAGGATATTCGACCAAGCATCGGCCGATCCCGACGGAGATGGGTCGCGATGCCTCATCCGGTGTGGTCCACCTTCGCCAGACACCTCCTTCCGCCACCTCTCCCGCCACTCTGCCTCTTCTTTCCCCGCCACCCCTCTACTATCAACAATACCTATCATTCCCATCTGAAGCCATCACTACTACCCTCCTTGCCTCCCCATCAGTTCCTTCAATCGCTATCACTGACCTTGCTGACGCTCTCTGCCCAATGACAGAGCAATGCCTCATCGGATCAAACATATGCGGAGGAGGATGAGAACATACTCACATAGTTCGTGTCGCCGCAGATTCAAACCGCCTTCTGTAACCTACATTCACCTAACCAGGAACTTCGCAATGTGTCAGATCATAAGAGATCCGTGGGCCCCATACTGCAAGCTCTGCCTGTCGCCGTGCATAAATAGCTGAACCAACAGGCATACCCTGAGTCCGACCAAACTGTCGCAATACACGTCTAGCAAGAAATCTCTCCAAGATCCATGTGGTCCGTCCAATCAAAAATCTGGAAGTGCATACAAAAGGCATCTCCCTCGCATCCTCTGGCCATGGCTCACAATCCAAATATGGCCTCCAACATACTGTGTCCAAACTATCTAACAACCACTGCCAATACACTAGTTTGCCCAGTCTAGGCTGAGCAATAATATGTGAATATCTCCATCTGTATGGTCGACCAGGTGGACGATCTCCTCGAGTCAATGGACGTAATACTGCAAAATGCTCCCATGCCCATATCTGTAATAATGAGCATCCGACAGCAAAACTCCGGCCTCTACCATATACAATGTGATGTAGCTCGTCATATAAGTGGGCTGGGGCATACAAAAATTTATGTATATCGCGGTGCCCCTCGTGACGCTCATGCCTCTAAGACATTACCTACCTCATCGCTAACCCCTTCACCTATGGTCGGGGCACAACACACTCAGCGAATCCCCGCAAGTACAAATGGGTAGTGGTGAGGGCATCTGTACTCCCCACCCCATTGGATGAAGTACCAGCACTGACTATCTCAATATCCTGCCTCAACGAAGAGTACTCCTGCCTCTCTCGGCTCATTAAAACAACAATCTCTCCCATCACTGGGATCCGTAGGATGCGATATACATCCTCGGGAGTCACTGTAATCTCGCCGGTCGGTAAATGAAAGGTGTTGGTGTCGCTATGCCACCGCTCTGTAAGTGCTGTCAATAGAGCCCTATTGAGGCGAACCTCAGGCATATCAAGTAATGCAGTCAAACCACAAGCGTCAATCACATCTCTATCAGACTGTAATAAATGTGGAATCAATGACCATGTGCTCGGGAAAGCCTCTCGTATCTGCAGGACACCTAGTCTCTCCTGTTCACATACATCATCAAAACAACATCAATATCAAATCATCTTAACATATCAATCCAAAATGAATCAATCAAATTATTTGTTATACAAATAATATCAAAATCATGTTTGTTTTTAACAATCTTAGAAGCAAACAAATCAATCAAACTATTTGTTTTTCATCATCATGGAACGCAAATAATCAACATCAAGTTTCTTTCTAACAACTTTAGGAGAAAACTTATCTATCCTATTTGTTTTTAACAACTTTAAAAGCAAATTTATCAGCTACTATTTGTTCTCCAACAACTTGGGAAACAAATTTATCATGTGGAACAAAATGCGCTACAGAACTAGTTGTATGCGCTACAAAATTCTTTATCAGCGCTAAGTAAATTTTTGCGCTACAGAATCAATTAATGGCGCTATGATTTTTATCAACAGCGCTATGGAATATTTTGCGCTACAATATTTGTTAAGAGCGCTGCAATACATCTTAGTTGCGCTACGATATCATATGCGCTATGAAAATCATCAAATGCGCTATGAAATCTATCACAGGCGCTACGGCATTGTATGCGCTATGGAAAATTTCAAATGCGCTACGATACGCCTTAAGGGCGCTACAATATTAAACGCGCTACGAAAATTATTGCATGCGCTACGATACACTTTAAGAGCGCTAAAACTCAATGTTTTTAAATTAAAACATTAAAAACGTGCGCAAAATGAAATTTTCAACAGACAGGGATTTACGAGACACATACCGGAGGTCCGTAGTGCGCTGGCCGCTGATGACGTCGGATACGCTCGAAACGGTGCAGGTGAACTGGAAGTGCCATGATTATCCACTCAGAGCTCAATATTTGCAAATTTTACTAGGTTAAAATTGAAAATGACATGGAAAATGACATTTTTAACCTATATAATGGTAAAATTGGGCATTTTTATCATATTTTCACATACCAGGGGCAATTTCTTTATCAAATTTTCATTTCATATCTTATCAGGGCAATTTCTTCATATCATAAGTTTCGAACGATAAATCGATATCTTAAAAATCATCAAAATTCAAAAATTCAAATATCGATTCATCGTTCGCGGGGGCATACACATACATCTATTAAATGTTTCAAATCAATATTTGGGGCAAAATTTCAAAATTCTTTGAAGTAATGCGTAAAACACATCACTTCAAAGAGGGGCAAAATGTATACACTTAAAAATGGTCATATCACATTGTCGGTAATTAATTAAATATTTTTAATATTTAATTAAAATCTTTGATTCTATCTACGTATAAATAAATTTAAATAATTTATTTATATTGTTCATGATTTCATTTCAATTAGATATTTAATCACCTTTTTCATATTCATTTCTTAATTAATTAAATAAATGTTACAATTTTATTTATATTAATTATCATATAATCTTAGTTTGAATATTTTATTCAAATAAAGATTAAAATATTATAATTCTTCTAAATATCATTTGTAATTAAATATTCCAAAATATTTGATTATTTCCTCTAATCCAATATTCATTTTTAAATCATTTCAAAATTCCTCTAATTCAATTCAAAAATCTATTCATAATTAAATATTTCCAAAAATATTTAATTAAATTCTTCTAAATATTTCAAAAATCTTCTAAAGCCACATCATGATTAAATATTACCAAAATATTTAATTAATTCTTCTATAGTTTTCAAAAATCAAAAAAATATCAAATATCAAAAAGCAATAAATAAATTAAATAAATATATTTATTTAATTTGGGATTTATCTTCAACTCCGGGAAACAAACTGCCAAAACAGAAAATTAAATTTCTCTGTTTCTGTGCAGGCTTGTTCCCGTGGGTTGAAGACAAGCTTCCATTCTTCTCTCCAACCTCTCAACCTCCCCCATTTTCTTCTCCAACCTCTCAATCTCTCACCATTCAAACCTACCAGACAATTCATAGCCATAGATTCTTGCCAGCAAGGATGAAGCCTGCAAAAATCTATAAATACAGCTGCCGGGAGCTCCAAAAGATATAAGATTTTTAGGCAAGTAAACTATAGGCAAATAATATTAGCATTCATAGCAATAGCATTATCACAGCAATAGCATAGCAATCATAGCAACAGAATCATGATTCATCTCATCTACACCCCCTGTACATAATCTACAGCCCCTGTGCATAATTACAGCCCCTGTCCATCTTCACCAGCATATAGAATAGTTTTTTTCTTTGCATACTCGTTCTGCAGTAGTCATTTGGAGAAGCTCACACAATCTGAGAGCCAGAAAGCTTCAAACCAATCTCTGGAGATAGAGAAAGATGGTACGTTCTTGAAGAATTTTTATTTTATAGCCAAGTTTATTTCAAATTTCTTCAATTTAAAGTTCTGTTAATAGTGTTTTGTTTTAATTAGATTAACAATAGAATACACAAACACAATGATAATTAAATAATAAAGTATAAAGCTTTATTTATTTAATTAACATTGAATATGATGTAATAATTAAATAATGCCAACTATAAAGTTGTTTATTTAATTAAAACTGAAGAAATAGGAGAATTTAGAATGTGAACTATTTAAATAAATATTTAATTTATTTAATAGTAGATGAATTTGAATATGATAATTAAATAAAACAAAGTGAAATTCGTATATTTAATTAAGACGAAAAATAATAGAATAAAGATTGAAGAATTTAAGATGAACTATATAAATAAATATTTCTATTTATTTAATAGTAGAGGAATTAAGGGTAATTAATCAAATAAATCATATTTAATTAATTATATTCTCCAGACCATTTTTAGGTGTATACAGCAAGAACACCAACATTTTAAGGGGGGCATAAATTACCCCTATCCATTTCATACATGTCTTGTGATATTTGACTTATTGACATACCCCTTTGGTGGTGGTGTTGTTTATAACGCCCCCTGAGGTGTGGTTATCAATTTGTCCCTTGTGAAATTAAACATTTATTCATCCCCCGTGATGTCAAATTTTATGCACCCCGTGAGGTGATTTTTGTTCCTCCCTTGTGACGTTAAATTTTGTGCACCCCATGAGGTATTTTTGTGTGCTTCCTGAAGTGTGGTTTACATAGTCCTAGCACAATGGAGTTTGCTAGTCTACGAGTTTAGAGAATTTTAACATGGACACCTAGCATAACACAACTTGATTTCCAGTAGAGCTATGTGTTTCATTAGTTTCTAGCATAATGCAGCTTGCTAGCCTTGTGAAATTCATCATATTGCATGGACACCTCTAATAGCATAACGCAACTTGCTAGCTAGTTGATCCATGTGTTTCATGAGTGATTTCATATAACACATCTTGCTAGTCCTCATGGGAGCATTACTTTAACTAACATTTATTCGATGGATGACGTATGGTATTTGAGATAATTTAATACTAAGGTCTCTTTTCCTTACCAACTCAAATCCTTTTAGTACTAACCTTTTTTTTGTGTTTGTATATGTTTTATTATGTTCGTATCATGTTATGTTCATATTATGTTGTGTTGTATATTGTGTAGTGTATTGTGTTGTGTTCTTGTCATGTATGTTTGTATATGTTGTCTTGTTGCATTTCATACATGTGTGTTCCTTTGTGCTTATGTTGGTTTTCCATGGGATCTTGAATCCTGGGGGCTTGCGCATCCCCCTTGATTCATTGTCATCCTATCTCTTCAACGTTCGAGCAATCAAACCCCTTTTGACATATATTTTCTACTTTAGTGTGTCTGAGCATAAGTTCATACTCTCACTAAAGTGGGGTCTAAATGTAGCGTCATAAATTGTCACCCTTGACAATTTCACACTATTTTTCTCCCCCCTAAATTATTGAGCCTAATTGACCCCCTAATTTCTTAAATTTTGCAATTTGAGCCCTATTTTTACCGTTTCTGATAAATTGTAAGAATTAAACAAATGCATTCATTTAATGTGTTTCCTCCAACACCTAAGTCCTAGAAAATAGGGCCAAGACTAGGATTCCCTTGGGTATCCTAGTCCCCCTATTTTTCCAAGATCTAAATTGAATATGTTGGTGTTGGCATTTTAACATTTGAAATTTAATTTGCAAATGTCAGTTATCGGGATCTAATTTGTAGGAAATTAAATAAATAACTATAAATACCTAGCTATTTCATAATTTCAAATCTAAGGAGAATTTATGAGCGATTATTATTGTCAAGAGCACTATCAAGTAATTCAAGATAAATTTTTTAGATATTTATTGCAGTAATTTAAGATCTAAACAACATGTCAAATATTTTCTAAGTTTATATGTGTTTATGTTATCATTTTTTGTGAAGGCTAACCCTTATTGTAGGTCTCCAATCAATTCAAGCAATCAAACAAGCACAATCCAAAACCTTGAAGTGATGTGTATGACTTCAATCCTTTAAGGAATCCATTGAAGGGTGGTGAGTTACAAAACTTTGTTGATTCATCCTTCCTTCCTATCATTTATCCATTTTATCATTGGCATTGCCATTGTGGAAGTGGAAACACTAACACGGGGTTTGACCAAGGCAAGCCCCTGAATGGCACAACATTTCTTCTCTCTTTGAATGTGTGGGTTTCAAGTTTGAAGAGGAGTGAAGGAAGTTTGAAGATCATTTATCCATCGTTGCATTCAAAGCCCCACACCTCGTCAATTCATGGAAACTCACCTACAAAATTATATGACAGTGTTCTGAGAAATTTGCAAGCGGAAATGGGTCTCAAATCTGACATCAGAGGACTACGAAAGCAAAGCAAAACACCCCTATAAGGACTGGGATACCCTTGGGTGCCTATTTCCTACAATGACTTAATTCAATTTTTGTAGGATAGATACACAACACTCTACCTTTCCCGTATCTTCTTGCAAATCCCTATTATAGTTTGTCAATTGCTATAATCTTACATTCTTCATATTAGGGAACATATTCTAATTAGGTTTATCAAGGAAAATCAATTCCAATCCATCCCAATACTCAAAAAGATGTAGATCCAGGTCTAATTGATTCACCTTCATGGTTGAACACCAATCTAAACACCTTGTTGATCTCCATCTTAATGAAACCGTAGAAAGAGGCCTTGAATCCTATTGTTCTAAGTATTTAAACTTAAGGACCACCTTTTTCTTTGTTTCAAGATGAAGGAATGACAAAGTGATAGGGAGGTAAATGCAAGACATCAAAAGTAGGAGAATAAGGTGGGAGTTCATAATATGTGTCAAGTGGTATAGGAAGTATGGTAAGGAAAGAAAAAATGGTTAAATACTAGGAGGAAAGGGGGGATAATATGTAAAATAAAGTGGGTTTATGTCTTTAAGGTAGATATTTGAGGTAGAGGAAAAGGCATAGGAAAATAAGTATAAGGGTGTAGTTTATGCCAAGAAATATCTAAAAAGAGAACAATGTTAAATGAAGGAAAATGTAAAGGGGATTCTAAAGTATCATGAGGCTCATCATCATCTTGGGAGAAGCTACTAAAAATATTAGAAGAGCATTATTTGGGTGTGGAGTCACTACAATTGGTAAGCAAACTAAGAGTGATACTAAGAAGAATTTAAGGACATATGACAATTGGGGGAAGAAGGATATATGTAAGACAAATTGGCATATAACCATGAGAAGTAGTTACCATAGTATGATTAAGGATATAAGCAATAATTTATTAGATGTTGAGGAATAATTTAACGGTGAAGATGAGGAATCATGAACGATGTAAAGGAAAGTGATGGGAACTATACTATAGGGTCTTGTAATAGAATAAGAAGCATAACCAATTAGGTAAGAGTAAATATAATTGAATAAGAGGAAAAATAAATGAAGAAAAAAATAACAAAGGAAAATACTAATCTAAACACAAAATAAAATTGGAAATGAACGAGTATCGATTTCACCAAATAAAAGAAAAGAAAAAGAGGTTTTTCTTTCATAAGTGTGTAACTAAATTAGATAAAATAAGTGACTTTCAAAAGATGCATGAATGAGTCCAAATCTAACCTACTTTGATCATACAAGATTTGGGACTAACAAAAACTAGAGACAATGTAATTGAACATGTAATTTGGAAGGTGGAAACACAAATAAGAAACGACAATAGAACATTGAACTTACAAGCATCAAACATGGTACTTGTGTACTTGTTAGAATAAAAGTTTGAGAAAAGGAAATGTTTAGGATATTTTCACTATTCTTCGCGCCAAAACCAAAAATTATAACTACTAAATTACTAATGGGGGAACTAATATAACTTGCAAGTGATCTAACAAAAAACTAGACATGTAATTAAAAATATAATTTGGAAAGTGGAAACACAAATAAGAAACTACAAGATGAGATTGAACTTGCAAGAACCAAACATGGTACTTGTGCATTTGATGGAATAAAATTTTGAGAAGAGGAAATGTTTAGGATATTTTTAGTATTATTCATGTTGAATCTATAAATTTCAATTACTAATTTTCTAATGGAGGCACTAATATGACATGCAAGGGGTGTTATTGTACCTCATAGGGGGAACTCTTGTCATTGTATCACCATTATAGAATATATCGAGTGAAGAAACCTTATGTACCCCTAGCTCTAGATCTATAAACCATTTGTCTTAAAATTGAACAACAATAAAGTTATGATAGAAACAAGGGGGTAAAATCAAAGAAAATACACTAAAAATTGAAACCCTAACCTATAATTTTGACTTAACTATGCTCACTAAAATGAAAAATTAAAAAATATTAAATTTCATAAAATTAAAATGTGTAGTTTATTAGAAGTTTTAGTGAATGTGAGTTGATTTGTGGCTACGGGTGTTTAAGTTCCTTATAGGGGGAACCCTTGGTAAATGGTTCCTACATCTCCAAATCTTTCATTGCAGCTTCCTCATGATATGTAATATATTTCACTATGGAGGAAAGTATCATAAATCAACATTGAAGTGCCTACAAACACACAAAACTTACAAAAAATGTTATAATGGAATATGTCTTTGTCTTCAAGGTTTTCCAACACTCATACACTCCAAGTAACTTCTAAAATAAAAAATGTAAATTAGTTATGCTGAAGAAAATACTAAGGCAATATAGTGGATAAGGAGAAAGGAAATATACAATATGTAACGATAAAGCCAAAAACCCTAGGTTGTGGAAATAGAAAGTGAGAAGCAAAAGAGATGGATAAAAGGGAATGATAATCAAAAGTAAGGCTTGGATGATGGGAAAGGAAGATAACATAGTGATAGAGAGAAAAATTTGATTCTATGGCTATTAAAAGGAAGAAATGATATCATGATAAGATGGGAAGGAAAGAAAAAATCCACAAAGGGCAAGAGTTGACTCCAAGCAACTTCAAAGCATGTGGGACTTCAAGCTTCAACAATCTCTTCAAATCTCCAACAAAATAGCAACACATAAGAGGAAATATAGAATGTGATGATCAAATGAAAGAGGGAAGGCTCCTATTTAAAGATATTTTGGAAGATTCTAGGAGGCTCTACTATGTTTTCAAGAAAAATACTACCAAAAGAGAGATGAGGATGATCTTATCAATCAACTAGTGAAATTTGGGGCTATGTGGAGACTTTCCAAGGCTTCCCACAAGGGAGCACTAATGTACCTTAGGAGGGCACATCTACCACTTAATATCAGGGGCCTCAAATTCATAGGGAAGGGAGATGATGGTGGAAATAGTACAAATCAAGTAGTTATCCATGAATAAATATAAATAATGTGATAAATATGGGAAAAGAGGACAAATAGAGGGGTAAGAACATGTGATATATTTGACACAAATTAAATGCTAGGTAGGTGGGATAAAAATTAAATGAGAATGATAAGGATATGGGATATGCAAGGACCCAAAATACATGAAAGAGGGCCACCAAAGCATTTAGGAAAAACAAAAGGATAAAAAATATGGGTTAGATAGGAAAGGGAAAACACAATGCTAGAAAAAGGGGAAATAAGGGCTAAAAAGAGGCAAAAGGCACATAAGTAGAAACACCTAAAATGAATGCAAAACTTGACAATAGAAGTTATGGGGTATGCAATTTTTATTATTACATAGACATAAAGGGTATATTAGAACGTTTAAAGATGGTAAATCATCTATTAAAATTTAGATCTTGTAAGTCATCGTGGGTCCCAATATTGTTAATAATTGATTATGATAGTGAACCCTATAGCTCCCAAAAATCATGTGTAGCCAAAATGCCTATCACAAATGAGAGATCAAAGCAACTAATTTTCTATGCAGCCAAGAGAGAATTGATTGATCAACATAAGCATTTGATATTGAAATTAACCTATAATTGTATTGAATGAATACCTGGATTGTGAATGATTACAAAGTACAATAATGAATGCTTATAAAAGCAAAAAATAAACATTAGATGAGGATTTGATTAGATTGTGACAAGTGTCCTAATCTCATGCAATGAGACAACTTGACCTATACATAGCCCAGTCTAATAATAAAAAAACACTCCTAAGTTTAGCTTAAGTGAATAAATTAATAAGGGACCTAATAATTGATTAATGATTAATTAATTATCAAGTGATGTTCCTAATTACTCCAACACCCCTCTTAAGATCAACTTAAGGAGAAACTAAATAACCTAATGAAGAATGTAATGATGGATACATGGATGGGTCCCTAGAAAATCACATGAGAAAATGAAAAATTGTGCTAGTCAAAGAAGGATAGAAGGAGGACTCAATGTGAGACCCCAAGGACTACTTATGCCACACAAGTACAATAGATTTCCCCCAACAATAGAGAGAAAATGAAGATATGATAAGTAGGAGGTATTTTTCCACAGCGTGTCAAATTATGATATTCATTACAGCAGTCAACCACACCATCATGATTAAGAGGCCAGGATCTCTCATCCCGGGGTCACCGGCCCTGTCACCGAATACATCACCTGATGCAATGTGCTAAGTGGACCATTCGATATCATGAGAGATGGGTTCTTGTTGAACCACTACTCATGAAACATGGGTCAATGAGTTTGACTCGAAACTACACGGTTGAATCCTGATAGCAATATCATAATGAAGATATGAATCTCCCCCGTAAAGAAAGAGCTCATGTGCCAATGATGAACGCTTGAATACAGAAAATTATCCATTGCCTACAAAAAAAAATCTTCCCTTAGGAATAAATAGATCCATTGGTGATTGGAGAAGTCATTCCCAAAAGATGGAAGAATCAGGAATCCAAATCCAAATAATGTGTGCCTCTAAAAACTACTCAAGTGTCCACATGTCAGAATCATATTATGTCAATCTAAAAACATGTGAAGTCTGATGTAGAACAAGTTACAAAGGTGAGGAAGATGATGAACTAACAATGATGATGTGGTTTTCAACAAAGATGAGATGAATGTCCTCAAATTAATCCTCCAAATCTGCAATATAGGACTGTACAAATAAGGATGATGTCTACAAGATACGAGTCCCAAGTAGCTATGTCTGGAAGAAGATGGATTTCCTGTTTTACTAAACCAATAGGGAGGATATGGTGATGCCAAGCTAATCAGGAACAAAAAAATATGGTGATGAAGTCTTGATCTAAAGAGTGGGAATATAAAGACAAGTCTCTGAACCATTGAAACATGCAATACTTGTGATATACTCAAGCTCCTTTAAAGTATCGTCATCAAAGGGTATGAAATTTTCATCTACAAGAGGAATGAGATAATTTGCAATAGGATCATCTAGTTATGGAGATATATGAGGGTCTCCATGGATATCCTCAAGTTGAGTCCAAATTGTGTGGGGAGAATCAATATCCAATACAACACACATAGTTTCAAGATCAATACTAGAACAAATCACTCCTACAACATGATAACTGATAATACCCCATGCTGATAAACTCCCCGATGTGTCTAGTGCAGGTATGAGTCCATAAAGATAAGGCAAAATATCAAGCCACCTGAGATGTGTCAGGATGTCATTTCACCAAGACTTATAGTTATCATTTTCCAGGATGACCACAAAAGGATGAACAAAAACACCATGATACTTCCTCAAATGGAAAAAATAGAGACTAATAACCTCAATACATATAAAGTAGATCAAATTAAGACATCTCACACAAATAGATCCTTTATAGGTGCTAAGATATCCAAGTAATTAAACAAAATATGAAATAAAAAACTAAATAAAATGTGCATAGGGTAGACTCTAGAAAAAGTGTATGAATGGATCTAAAGAGCTCTAAAATACCTTTACAACGTTGCAAGAATCACAAAAATCAGATATACAAGAAAAAAATTATGAGATCGGAAGCAAAAATGAATATCTAACTTTAACTAAGAGTAAAATGAACTAGCATCAAATTTTGATGATGAAACCTACACCACTAGAATGTGCACAAAACCAACTTTTTGATGATATCTCGTTTGCTCGAATTTGATAATGTATGCCCAAGTTATTCCAAAAAGAAAAAAACAACTCCTTTAGGGAAAATGGGGGCTAGGATTTCGCCTATATAACTGCTATCATGTTGAAATCAGTGAATATTCCTTGGAACATTCCCCTTGGTTGGGGAAAACTTTGACTTCTTGGAAAAAATCACAATCATCGAAAATGCTTGTGGTTAACATAATATTCTTTTAGAAGCGAAATATTCTACCTTGTTGGGGTGATCCCACAAAACTGGTTTACAATTCTGTTGAGGAAGAAAAATTGCAAAAACGCTCCTGTGAAACAAATTTTGGGTTTTTAGGGGTTTGCACGAAGGGGGGAGTTCACATGAACCCAAAAAGGGGTTTGCTCGAACCCCCCCTTCGAGCGAACCCCCTTTTTCATGTGACCCCATTTTGCCACATTTTTTAAAATGGAAACAAAGGGAAATTCAAAAAAGGGGGGTTTGAGCGAACCCCCCTTCGCTCGAAAGGGTGAAGGGGGGTTCACTCGAACCCCCCTTTTTTGCCCATCTCCCCCTCTTCTACCAAATTTCTACAATTTTTTTCCTTTGAAGCTTGGGTTGAGGATGAAAATGGAGGAAACTTCACATAAACAACTAGATGATGGAAGTCCTCAGAATGAGCTATCTATCGAATATAATTTTAATATATTTTGGTTTTATTATTTTATTTTATTTAGTTTACTTAAACATAGGTTTTTCACCGAAAATCAAGCTATCTGTTATGCACATGTGAAAAATAGTAGACTATAAAAAAAATTTAGAAAAATATGTTCATGCTAGGTATTGATGTCCTTGATCCAGTAAAAAAAAATTGAATTTTGATACAAAAAAAAAGTTATGTTGTATACTGTCCACCTATGTCTAAATTATAATTGGTTTGACTTCAAAACTTAATTAAGAAAAAAATATACAATAAAACACTATGAAACCAAATGAACATGCTAGATATTGTAGTTACAAAGCTATATTCAAAAAAAATTAAATTTTATCCTTAATAGAAAAAAAAATTATGTTGTATACGGTGAACGCCACTCTTTAAAAATGATGTTTACTATTAAAAACTAGTTTTCAAAGGATATGGAAAAAGAAATGCAATTTGATTCCAAAATTTAAAATATATATATATTTAGAATCTACAGATGAAATGCCACAAATCACTAGTCTGCAACATCTTCAAATTCCTCATGGTTTAGCAGCTATAGGTGCCCAAAGGTGAAGATTTAATTAAAAAAATTCAATTCAATGTCCAGTTTGGCCAAAAATTGTAAACCAATATTGTGGGATCACCCATTGTCCTCATTGGAATTGGACATTGTCGCTTTTATTTTGTCAACACCAATTTGAGTTTCTTGTTGTCGGAGGATGGTTGGAGGTCAACGTTGGACACCGAGAATTTTGGTCTATGATGGTTTGTTGGGTGGAGTTCAAAGGGTTGATGTGTGGGAAGAGCAGATGACCAAGGAGCGCGACCATAAGTGGTAAGGGGGCAGTCATGCAGTCAACACCGACCAAGCATTAAATCCCTCGGTGTACATAAATGGCTAGGGTATTGCATGTGTAAAAGCCTATGCCAATACTTTAAATTTTTTTAAATTGATTTTTTTTTTTTTTTTGAATTCTTTTTAATTAAAAAACCAAAAGTTGGTTATTTCTTCAACCTATACTTGCTATTCCTACACAAGCAATAATGGGGTCTAGGATCATGTGTAGAGTTACGACCGTATGGATTCTTATGCATGGATTCCTAGGAGACAATTTTTTTTTCTTTTTTTCAACTTCTTTGATTTTGCTGAAACAATAAGAAATCTTAGGGTTTTTGGTTGTTCTAGATCCAACAATGATGCTCATTTTGCTCTAAGATAAGTTGATTTTTCTCTCAAGTCCAGATCTCTCAAAATTTGGATAGGAAGTCACAAATCTAGTGCTCTAATACCATGTTGGAGTTGATAGTGAACACCATAGCTCCTAGAAATCACCTGCAACTAAAAACACCTATCACAAATGATAGATCAAAGCAACTTATTTGATATATAGCCAAGAGAGAATTGATTGATCCACATAAGCATTTGATATTGAGACTAACTTGTAATTGTATTGAATGAAAACCTCAATTATGAATGATTACAAAGAATAATAATGAATGCTTATAAAATAAAAAATCAAACCCTAAATGAGGATTTGATTAGATTGTGACAAGTGTCCTAATCTCATGCAATGAGATAAATTTATTAAATATCAGAGAGATACGAACAAATAACAATTTTTATTATTCTTATTCTCTACAAACCATTTCAAAATATCACATATGAATAGGAATTAAATCTGCATCCCCACCAATTCTACCTAATTCTAGACTTAGTGAGTTGTTAAAACAACTCGTAACCAACCAAAATTGAACACTAATAATAGATTTTCCAACATTCCCCCCCTTAGTGCGAACATGGTGAAAAATTTCACACTTTCAGCTACAGTATGCCCAACTCTTGTGGCTCATGATCTTGATTCAAATGAAAGGCACCTTTCATCAACCTTTCATGGTTTTCACATAGGTTTACCACAAACCTAAACATGAACAGGACCACCCTCATCTGTTCACCTCATATGGTTTTATGGATTACCACTAACCATTTAAAGATCTGTGAACTGCATTACACTAGTGCTTTTGTTTACTACAATATTTTACACCAAGAGGTTACATAAGGAAATGACACACACATGACTAGAAATAGAGGTTTTTGTTGATTGTGCCACTTGATCTACAACAAAAAAGGAATTTTTTGTTGCCACTGTAGATGGAATATTGATGTTATATTCCCCCCCATTATGTGAAATTTCTAATTATGGAATATTGATGTTATATTCCCATCTCTCATGATAAGCAACCCTGTCATTGGTGACTAACGAGAGGATGTTGAGTGTCCTCCTTCCTCCATTGCCTCCTGCCTCCAAGATTGAATTTATCTAAAACACATATTCTTCATCACTAGGACATGATAACTCTTCATCATTGGCATCATTTTCCCAATCAATTTATTTAGCCAAGGAAGCATGTTGATCTAATAGATCTTGTGCCCTATTCTTAAAATTCAATATTATATGTCCTTTATTATAATAGAAGCATTTTATTTTACCTTTTGAAGAGAAATTCTTGAATCTGTACTTTCCCTTTCTTGAAAGTGAACTTGCTTTGTTATGTACATATAAGACTTCTTCATATTTTGAGTCTTCATTATGGTCAAGTAGAGTAGATATTACTCCTTCAAGACTAATGTTTACCTTGCTTAATGTAAACACCATACCAAACATATGCATATGCTAACTATTCAAAAGTATTGCTTTGACATCATCATCCTTTACTTTTTCATTAATGTCAGCTAGCTGATTTAGGAGAGAGTGAAACTTACTTATGTGATTTACCATTTTTGCACCTTTATCCATCTTCAATCCATACAATCTTTGCTTCAATGTTGTCTTAGCACATTCTACTTTAGATCCAAAGAGTTTATTTAATCACTCCCAAATCTTTTTTGTAGACTTTGTGAAATCCACATGATGTAAGTATACCTTTGACAAGCCAAGGCCAATGGTTCCCAAAGCTTTTCTATTTTTTATATTCCACTTAGCAAGTTCATTTGCATCAATTGGTGTGAGTGAGTTTGGTTTGAAAACAGATCCCAAAGATCTTTTTCTATCAAGTGTAATTGCATCTATATTTTCCATGTATGAAAATCTGTGCCTTCAAAATTTTCGATGAACCTTAATTTGTCCATGACTATCCCTTTATGCAAAATAAAATCAAAGGTGTTGGGCTCAACTGATAATGTACCTTAATTATAATATTTTAACACATTGATATTTAATTAAATAGACATACTTTTCATAAGACAAAACTTAACAACTTGAAAATAGACCCTATCCAACTTGACTTTGACTTGTTTTGTACAATATTTTATTTGATTTTTAGACTGTGAGACAAAATATATCTGTATAAATAACAATAAGACACTAAACCGAAAATAAATTTTAAAAATAATTTAATTGTTTATCTATAGACATAAACTTTTAAAAACACTTACCTAAATAAGACCAAATTACAAAGTTAAATGACTAACTCGACTCCATGGTCATGATCGTGACTCTTTTAGCAAAGCAAACAACCAATAGAAGCAATGTCAGTTATTCTTCAAACTATAAAGAAACAAAAACACATATATCCAAAATTATACAATACAATAACTACCTTATGGGTCATCTTCATCAGTAAGCTTGGAAACCTTTGTTTTGACTTCTACAATTTTGTGAACACCTGGTTGAATGGACATATAGATTACATTGACCATATATAATCCCTACCAACCTTCTACTTCATTGAAAACCATATAGTCTACACCTGTTGCAACTAAGGGAAATATTCGGGTTAGCAGATTAGTGCATAAATAAAACAAAACCCAAAGCAACAATGAAGCACAAAGGAGTAAAAACATGAAAACAACGAAAGATATTACCAAATGTCTTCAAACTCCATGATTTACCTTCATTGCACCTTCTCTATTTGCTGCAATATGTATTTTTCCCTCATATTTTGTGTGAGCAACCTATAATAATGACAATGTCCTAAGCAAATGTTGAAGGATTCTATCAAAAGACCTCACAATGCAACTAGGCAACTATGAAGCAAGCCTATGAAATGCATGAAGTGGCCTAAAATGTCAAGATGCCAAAAGATGAAGATTGCCTAAGATGTATGAGATGAAAGCATGAAGTCACAATGCCAAGAGATGTGCAAATGAGGCCAAAATTGCCATTTTATAGAAAATGCAATTTTGGACGAATGGCCAAGATTGAAGATTGACAAATGCCCTAGAATCAATGGTTGAGATTGAATATGACAACCCACAACTAGGGTTAGGGCAACATTAGGGTAAATTTGAAATGAATGGACAAGATTGGATTTTAGAAAATCAAATCAAGGGACAAGATTGCATGTGACAAGGAGATAAGGATGGCACGAAAAAAGAAAGAGCTGGAAAATCAAATAATAATAGAAATTACTTGATTTAAGAGGGAAAGTTGACATTTTGAATTAAAATTTAATTTAATTCAAAAGGTGGGGCCATGTGACAGTAAATAATTAATTTGAAATTATTTACTTGGTGAGAAAATTAGAAAGTGGGACAATTTTAAATAAATGATTTTATTTAAAATTAGAAAAAACTAGAGTGGGATAATTAAATAAATTATAGAAATTTATTTAATTATAAGAAGACATAAGGAATTAGTGACGTATTTAAATAATAAAAAAATTATTTATTTAAATAATCAGGAAGAAATAGTGGACAAGTAATAATTAAATAAATTTAAGAATTTATTTAATGATAGAGAGACATTAAAGAATTAGCAACGTATTTAAATAAATAAATAAAATTTATTTATTTAAATAATCAAGAGGAATAAAGACATGAATTGATTGAATAATTAGGAATTATTTAATTAATAGTTGAAATCGGACCATAGGACATAATTAAATAAATTAATTGTTTTAATAAGAAGTATGGAGAAAATAGAACTTGCAAGCCTAGGTCATTTTTATGTGTCTACATTTTGCCCCTCTTTGTCATAATGCAACCTGTTGCATTGTGACAAAGAAAATTCAATCAAAAATATGCCCCAATGCAAAATAGGAAGACTGGCAAGGAAAAATAGGAAGAATGACAAGGAGGGTAGCGGTATGCCCCCTGGAGAGGACATACAGGTTCCAAGAACACAAGTGTGCTCTTGAAATAAAAGAGAAGACTAGGAGATGAAGGACACGAGGATAGTGTTAATGAAGATGCGGACTAGAAGAAATGTTAGAAGGGATAAGAAGAAGGGTGGGAAGGGAAAGAAACCTTCAATATTTTCCAAAGGACTAATAGATGTTGCTCGAATTATCATTGGGCGGTAAAATGACACAAATGGAGAACAAAAACCATGGTATGACATAGACCAAGGTGTGCAAGGTCATCCACTTGCAAGACAGACAGTCGCAGACAAGAAATGTCCTAACTCATACTAAGGGCTAAGTTGCCCCAGTCTTTTTGTCAAGGCAATCCACAAACAGCAGTCAAAGAAAAACAAAAATAGGTCATGAGACGTCATCACACCTCTAAATCCTTCAAGGGACATCCTCGAGGTAGCTAGTAACATGACCAAAAGACAAGACAATAAAAAGATAAGACCAAATGGAGCAGAAAAATTAACAACCATTTAATCATGTTTGCCAATGTTTGTTTGTCAAATGTTAATTGCTTGATAGTTTGACAATTTTGACGGGTTTTCCAATTCGACGGTGTTGACGGTGCCGATCGTCAGGAAGAACACATCCTAAAAAAGGAAAATGACATTTTGATGAGTTCCAAGTCCAAGGACACATCTGGGAGAGGACCAAAGAGTGACGAGATTGACATTTGGACTAATGTTTTTGGTAATTTGACTAATTTTGGTTGGATGATTGATTGGACTATTTTGTCTGATTTTGACCAATTGGACTATGTTATCTAATTGGTTCATGATTTAGACGTTAATGTTTTGACTAACGTTCTTGTGTTCGAGTGCAACTATATCTAACTTATTTGAATGACGTGACTATGTTTGACTTATGTGACTAACGTGACGAATACCAATGCATGATTTTATTTGACAATGCTTAAAAGATTAACCTATTACCTCGGGGGCACATCGATAGATGGCCTTTCCTACGTTTTAGTCGTAGAGGCAACGTAGTTCGGCAATGACAAAGACTGACATGACTGAATCTGACTCTGTTTTTGGGATTTTTGGGAGTTATATGGATTTTATTTTTATTTTTTACGCTTTATGATTTTTTTAGATTTTTGACGTGTTAAGATTTTTTTTGGATTGATATTTTATGGTTTTTTTTTATTTTGACATTTTAAGATTTTTGGATTTTGACATTTTATGATTTTTTGGATTTTGACATTTTATGATTTTTTGGATTTTGACATTTTATGATTTTTTTTATTTTTTTTTTTTTTTTTATGATTTTTTTTGGATTTTCACATTTTATGATTTTTTTGGATTTTGACATTTTATGAGGATCATGACAAATGCATGTGAATGATGTTAGTGACAACCATGATTGTGCCCCTAGTCAAGTTGAATACCAATTGACAAGTGATAATGATAATGACGACGTTGTTTGACGCGGTTGGCATGGGAAGATTGTATGGGTTAGGCTCGTTGCATTTGGAATGACATCTTTTTGGGACTGAAAGGGATGATGGAGTATTCATAGACCGTTTGATAAGGGAAAGCCAAGATAGGTGACAGACATGAAAGAATGATAGGTGGCATTGGTAAAAGACAAGAGACATGAGACTAAAGGAATTGTCATATGATTTTTAAAGACTATGTCGCACAAGGATAATGAGGTTATGAAAGTAATGGCATGACATTTCGTGAATAGTGTATGACCAAAGGATAGACATGTCAAGAATTTTCCCAAAGCATGATTTATATTTGTATTCTAGTCATTGTCCATATCAAGGTAGGCAGGAAAAAGGACGTGAATGATATGGATTAAATGGACGAATGTCAATGTCATGAGGAAGGTCTGGGAAATGAGATGACTTTCCCCCAAGTGTAAAAGTCCACATAGACAATTTATTTTACACATGACGCTTGTTTGCCAGGTTTTCATCATGGTACTTATCCAAGGCGCCTGTTTTCCAAGTTTTCACTATTGGACGAAAATTTTCTCTTTACTATATATTTTTATTTTTATTTTTATTTTTTAGACCTTGATGCCTTAGTTGACCACTGATTGTTCTGAAGTTGTTGACGATGTTGATGTAGAGATTGGTGCCATGATATGCCAATAATGACCTTTTTGAAGCAGTTGCCTTGTCAGGATCATAATGCTTGCATACAACTGATTGATTTCATTGTGATCCTTTTTTATACTAAGTTGGCCTTATCAGGATACATACATCGCAATAGAGTGCCATGAGATTCCTTGTGATAAAGAGTCGCTACCAAGATGTGACAAATTTGTGACATGAGATTTTTGGACTTTAGGCGATATGTAGGAGTATGACGAATGATTGTAGACATGGGAGGATTGTTTGGATGTTTAGATGAATCACTTTTTACTTTCCAAACTTGGGATGTCGGATGACGGGGTTTGGAATTTTGATTTGGATGGTATTTGGAACCAACACTTTTATATGCTTTGCTTGATGACCATTTCAAAGGAGGTGGACATTATTATATGTGGGAGTCCTCTTATCTTGTGGCTCCACATTTTGATTGACTTTTTCTTTTGAAATATTTTCTTTGCTTGATCCATTTTTCTTTGGGATCCATTTTAATTTCATTTGTCCACTTGTCTTTTTGTTTGATTCAATGGCCTTTGACATTTGATTTTGAATTTTTGATTTGTAGGACTTTTGTTTTTGTTGGTTCCAAATGGAAGGTTTAAGATGTTGGGAATGATGGTTTATGGTGTGGATGGAAGGAGTGTTGGAAACAACCTTATGACAAGGATTACTCAAGGCCTTTATTTTAATGTTTGTATCAAATAAAGTTACCCCCAATATTGAGGAGGTACCACTAACACCGTTTGATTTGTTGACTGAGGAATAGCCCAGACCTTGATGTCTGTAATTTTCCTGAAGTTGTATTGGTTCTCGAATGCCTTGCTCGTGTATTCTTAATCATTTTCCTCGATATTGCATGCTCTAACATATTCTATTTGTGATGAGGTATTTGTCATTATGGAAATAAGACGCAAACCCACCATTGTGTATGTGGACATTGTTACTTGGAATATTGTCATCTGCAAGAAAGCCTACTCTAACAAAAGTGAATGATCCTAGTTGATAGGATGTCTTAGCTTTATTGCCATGTGGGACACATTTTTTATTAACATCTTTGGTCTGATCTTGTGACATGTCAGATTCAGATGATTCTATTGGTGCTTCCAAGTCGATGTCGAAACCGTCTTTATGGTCATTGTCATAGAATCCATTGAATTCAGCTATAGCTTGATCATTTACAAATATGTCTATAGTAGAAGAGTCTTGTTTTAGAGAGAGATTGTCTATGTGTCCTATGGAGGCAAGTGTCTCATTTTGATCATGAATGGCGTAAAGTTCAAGGAGTGGGTCATTTTGGACTTCTTGGTCAATAGTCGTGTCTTGGTCAAAAATGGGATTGTCTTGGATGACATGAATGGGAATGTTGGCATCTCTGTCAAGGATGGGTGTTTTTTGAATGCTATAATTTTCTTGAAGGAATTCTTGAATGGACTTAAGGATGGGGTCATGGGAGGGACTACCTTGATCTTGACCCGAAGGTGACGTTATGATGTCATGCTTTGGACTTTTGTTTTGACATGTATCCTCAAGTTGAGACAATGGGATGTGACTTTGGACAATGATAGGATTTTCATCACTAAATGTGGCTTATGATGGGGTGACTTGGAAAGTATTTGTGGATGAAGGACTAGTGGATAATTGAAAGGAATTAGTGAATAGAGGACTAGGATAGGACATGGAGACTTTGACTGGATTAGTGGATGGAGGACTAGAATAGGACATGGAGACTTGGACTGGATTAATAGGTGAATGACTAGGATAGGACATGGAAGCTTGGAATGGATTAATGGAACGTTGGCTTCCCTTGTCAAGGTTAGGATAAGGGTGATAGGTAGACATTTTTTGTGGATTAATAACATGGCTTGTGTTAAGTGACTCTTGATGGTGAGGATAGATGGTTGAATGACTAGGACTTATGGATTGTTGGTAGGAAGAGCATTGGTTTTTGGATTGGAGGAATTGTCTCTTGAAGTCTAAGGCTTGTTGGTATTGTCTATTACGAAGCAATTTGTATTCAACTTGATTAGCAAGAAAATCAAGGTCAATGGAAGACATGATAGTGAATTCTAGAGAATGACAATGCAAAGGTAAGCCTAAAGTATGCAACCTAAACTATGTTGTTTTGTTGATTTTGGATAGAGATCACTAAGGAAAGATGTCTAAAGATAGATTTAAAGTGCTTGGTTTCAGACTTGGACAATGAAAATAATTTTTTTTCTAGATGATAGGCAATTGCATCTAAATAAGTCAAATGCATCATTTAAGGAAGCAATTGCAGTTCAAAATAGCAAATGCGTCATTCTGGGTCGCAATTGCGTTGCAAAATGGCATATGTGTCGCAATACAGGAAATATGTTTATTGACAGTGTTTGGGCTCGGGTTTGAACAGTGACTGATTTTTCTAAAGGATAGACAACTGCGTCGTTTTAGGTGACAAATGTGATGCAGAAAGTCAATTGCATCATAGTTTCAGCAGATGCAATGATTTGGACAGCAGATACGTTTTAGGATTTCAATTGCATCGCGAAGGATAGAAAATGTGTTACGATACAAGCATATGCATCTTTCTATTTTTCAAGTTCGGCTTAATAGGTCAAATGTGTTGCAAATTGTCAAATGCATTTTAGTAGAGCGATTGCGGCACAGAGAGTCTCAAATGCAGTTCAGCAGGGCAAATGCATTGCAGGATGAATGAATGTCTAGTTTGTTTACAAATTTGGAAAAAAAAATTGAATTGTTTTAAGTTGAATGATTGTTTCCAAGTCTATGAAAGGTGTTTATTTGTTTCAATGTCTTTAGAAAACACTTGGAAAACACAATATCTTGTCTTTGAAATTTTGAAAACATGCACAATGAAGACAAGCACAATCCTAGGTTAGGCAAGGACAATATTTACTAGATTCCACGTGGGTTTCCCTAACCACACTTATTCTTAGCGGGTGAATCCAGAAGCTTGGCCACACAAGCTCCCCCTTACATTGCACTCACTTCTTGGGTCAACCAAGCTTCGAGCCTCCGTAAAACTCCCATGGCAGACTTATCACCTCTACTAAGAATTGTGAGAATGTGGATGCCTTAGCAACAACCGTTGTTGCGCTAGGAAATAGATGGGTTTTTTGGCAACTACACAAAGGTTTTTAGTTTGGGACCCCTGTTCGAGTGGCCACACTGGGGCAAGATTAGCTCCAAATAAGGAGGAACTCCTGCCTAAATAGGTTACACTCAACAGGGTTTTGGGGAGTTCACTTGTTCGTGTGACACATCCGCACTTGTAATCCTAAGTTTTCCATTAGGGTTCACATTTGTATACCAGTTGGGGGTAGCTCAGCTAAAGAGCTTCATTGCCAATTTGAATCACCTTGGGGTGAGTACTTTTTCCCACCAAGGCCCAATTCCTAGAGTCAATAATAGTTTCTCTTGCACCCAGGATTGCACAAGTGCGTAAGGGGAGAGGATACTTCTATTATTGAATCGGGGTGACACAAAATTGGAGACACTTGTGAATTTTAATTACCAAATTTATAATGTGAGGAAAACACTTAAGACACTTTGTTCTTTTTAAACTTTTAACTTGAAGTGTGAAAGACAAAGTTCATTTTAAACCCATTACGTGAGAATGCATGTTCATTTTAACCATATGAGTTTCAATGCATGATTGTATTCATTTTAAGCCCATGATATGAGAATGCATGTAAATTTTAACCATACGAATGTGAATGCAAAATTGTTGTTGTTTGTTGATTGTTTGCTTAAGGAATTGAAAATGTGATAAGAAAATCAACAAAACAAGGTTAGACTCCTCGCCACAAGCTAAAAATGGAAAATTAGTAACCCAAAAACCCCTATGCTACCAACTGAAAAAGAAAAATCTAATTTTTTTTGCAAAACCCAAAAAAGAAAATTTTACTAGGTGAATGCATCACAGCAGAGCAAATGCATCATTCTACAAGTCAGATGTGTCTCAGGACCAAAGGTTGAAATCTGCAAACAAATGCATTGACCTGCAAAGCAAATGCATTGCGAGATGGCAAATGCATCATTCTGCAAAGCATATGCGTCGCAGCAGAGTGGATGTGTCATTCAAAAATGCAAATGCATCGCAGAAATACGAATGCAGCTTAGGAAACAGCAAATGCGTCATGTTGTACCTGTACCTGCAAAAAGGAAAAATGTCATATGGAAAAACAAAAAAAAACAAAATGCGCGATTTTGGCGTCGAGTTCACCAATGTAACTAAGGGAAATATTCAGGTTAGCAAATTAGTGCATAAATAAAACAAAACCCAAAGCAACAATGAAGCACAAAGGAGTAAAAACATGAAAACAAAGAAAGATATTACCAAATGTCTTCAAACTCCATGATTGACCTCCATTGCACCTTCTCTATTTGTTTCAATATGTAGTTTACCCTCAAATTTTGTGTGAGAAACCTATGATAATGACAATGTCCTAAGCAAATGTTGAAGGATTATATCAAAAGACTTCACAATGCAACTAAGCAACTATGAAGCAAGCCTATGAAATGCATGAAATAGCCAAAATTTCAAGATGCCAAAAGATGAAGATTGCCTAAGATGTATGAGATGAAAGCATGAAGTCACAATGCCAAGAGATGTGCAAATGAGGCCAAAATTGCCATTTTATAGAAAATGCAATTTTGGATGAATGGCCAAGATTGAAGATTGACAAATGCCCTAGAAACAATGGTTGAGATTGAATATGACAACCCACAACTAGGGTTAGGGAAACATTAGGGTAAATTTAAAATGAATGGACAAGATTTGATTTTAGAAAATCAAATCAAGGGACAAGATTGCATGTGACAAGGAGATAAGGATGACACGGAAAAAGAAAGAGCTGGAAAATCAAATAATAATAGAAATTACTTGATTTAAGAGGGAAAGTTGACATTTTGAATTAAAATTTAATTTAATTCAAAAGGTGGGGCCATGTGATAGTAAATAATTAATTTGAAATTATTTACTTGGAGAGAAAATTAGAAAGTGGGACAATTTTAAATAAATGATTTTATTTAAAATTAGAAAAAGCTAGAGTGGGATAATTAAATAAATTATAGAAATTTATTTAATTATAAGAAGACATAAGGAATTAGTGATGTATTTAAATTAAAAATATATATTTATTTAAATAATCAGGAAGAAATAGTGGACAAGTAATAATTAAATAAATCTAAGAATTTATTTAATCATAGACATTAAAGAATTAGCGACGTATTTAAATAAATAAATAAAATTTATTTATTTAAATAATCAAGAGGAATAAAGACATGAATTAATTAAATAATTAGGAATTATTTAATTAATAGTTGAAATTGAACCATAGGACATAATTAAATTAATTAATTGTGTTAAGAAGAATTATGGATAAAATAGAACTTGCAGGCCTAGGTCATTTTTATGTGTCTACACCTGCACTTCAAATCACTTGGCCTCCACTGAGTTGATGCCTTTGTTGGTTGAATCATTCCTCACAATGAATGAAATAGTCTCACATAAATTCAATGTCGGTGTCCCAATGTGCATGCCCTTGAATTCGCCTTAAAGAATGACAACGATTTTCCTTGAAAATGGTGCTACAAATTATGTCAGATCTGCCTCCAAGGGCAATATTCTCTCCTGACAACAAGCTTATCTAATATTCACTCATTATCACTACATAAAAGGCACTAGAAATGACATTACTCTGTTACCATATTAAAATCAGAGAGATATGAACAAATAACAATGTTTATTATTCTTATTCTCTATAAACCATTTCAAAATATCACATATATATAGGAATTAAATCTACATCCCCACCAATTCTACCTAATTCTAGACTTAGTGAGTTGTTAAAACAACTTGTAACCAACCCAAACTGAGCACTAATAATAAATTTTCCAACAAAATTGACATATAAATATCCCAATCTAATAATAAAAAAGCACTCCTAAGTTTAGCTTAAGTGAATAAAGTAATAAGAGACCTAATAATCAATTAATGATTAATTAATTATCAAGTGATGTTCCTAATTAATCCAACAGGTATAAGATTCAAGACAATACCACTTAACTAATGAAGGCAAAAATAAATTTGAATATCCTTTGGGATTATGAATTGGATCCAAGTAATTAGACCTAATTTTTGGATAAGCCAATAAAATTGGATGGTGATGAGACACTAATGAATTATGTGAACCTAGTTGATAATATAAACACACAAAATGGTTAATACTTAAGAGTATCATGCAAGTATTGAGCATGTAATAGCCTATGAATTGAGTTTAAAAAATGAGTTAGAAATTTTTAGTTGTCATTATACAAGGGTGAGAATAGGTATGCATAGGACAATACCTTGACTTGTTAGTCAAATATGTTCGGGTGGAGAGCCATTCTTCCCTTTATTTGTATTAGCCCCATTTGAGTTCTCGATTCCCTTATCTTCTACTTAGAATTTCTTAGCAAATTGTCTAAGTGTTAGAAACATAAAATAGATTGAATAACCTAAGGAAATTTATGAGAGAAATTCAATGCTATATAAACTAGAAAAATATAAATAATGCAAAACAACTCCAAGAGATATGCAATGTTAGGATGATAGAATTGCATTAAGAGCTTCGAAGATGAAAAATACAAGCTAGGTAGTGAGTTTATATAGAACTAAGGAGAGGATAGAGGTGAAAAATCAACCAATAAGAATTGACCACCAATAACCACCAATATTAAATAAAGTGATGAAAAGTATAGCCTTTAAGAGTGGAGACATCTCATCACTTTATCTCCTAGTTATTAAATAATAAACTCACTTTATTATCCTAAGAAAGCTTAATAAAAGTGTAAGAAAAACCTATAACTAAGGGAAAATAAATTAACCCACTAGGAAAATAAAAACCTACACAACTCTAAGACCCACATAGGTTATATGAAGCATGATTATCTTTGCTTATACTTTTTTAGGAATGACCGCTTTGGAAGTAAATATTTATTTTGCTTATGAACAACCATTTAGGAGTAGCATTAGGCATTATAATCTTTTCTTTTATAAATCCCTTTTACTTCATTCTTAAACTTATCTTTATTTTATTAGGGGCTAATAGTTGTATTTGTTACAAGGTTTTGAATCCACTCTTGACCCTATTTAGTTCTTAAATTATAGTAGCTCTTGATGTGAGTGATTACAACATGTATGAAGGACCTAGGATGATCCACACTTAAAGAAATTATTTTCTAGTAGTTTAAATTCAATTGTTTTCACGTGTGCACAAAGACACATACAAGTTGTAAAACTAATAAGGTATACACCATAGACAATTGGTTTGATTAAGACTATGATAATAATATTTTATAGTAACAAATCATGTAAGGAATGGTGCAATTTATACAAATACTAAAAATTTATGACATAGTCATTAACACACTCATTTGGTCCTTGGGAACACTCAAATAAATCAAAATTATAGTATTAATGTCCCATATTAACTTTAAATTGCTTCAAGAATACCTTAGTCAAATAAAAAAGTGTATTTATGGACTCATGAGGCAATGAAAATAACTATTCAATAACACAATCTTTTAAAGTCCTTGAAAATAAATTGACAGTAATTTATCTTCATATATAAAGTCTAAACACACTTTAATGAAAGAGAATAAGTGTGTATTTGGATCACCTTTTTCAATATACATATCAAAGAAAGGTGACATAAAACCAACAAGTAGGTGATATATAACAATTTCAAATGATAGTGGTGCGTCCCTAGCTTTAGTAAAATCATAAAGGTCTTCCCCTAGGCATAGTATCAAATTCTCTCTCAACTTTATCTAGCTTTGGATGAGTGCATCTAGGGTGGAGGAAGGAATGGTAACATAAGAGATTTGGGAAAGAGGAGGGGTAGAGGTAGAATCCATGGATTAAGACATGGAATGGAGATGAGTGTGAGTAACATTACAGGAGGTTGAATGATAAATGAACATAGAGGAGGATATGTAGCGAGGTGTGCACATAGGAAGGGAAGGAGGAATAGAATGAGAAGTGACCATAGTGGAAGAAGAAATAGAAGAACTAAGAACATCAAGAGTAAAAGGAGTTGTAGGAACAACGCATGTGGTAGGAGTTTGAGAGTGATAATTGAAGTAATAGTGGATTGAGAGGGAGAAGGAGAGGTAGTGAAAAATTTCATATGAGATGCGGATATGGTGGGAAGAGAAAACTTAGGGATATTCCATTTTGAGGAACAAAACTAAGGGAAATTGGGAGTCATATACACCATAAGATGAGATAATGGTGAAAAAGACATGATTGTGGAAGGAAGGGCATAGTGGATGCATTATTCAAAGAACTAAGAAGGAAATATTATCACTAATGATTTGAAATTCTTCCAATCCAAATGGTTTGTTAATGAAGAAAGTATAAACCAACTCAACAAGTTATGTAAGATTCTCAACAAAAGATAAATTATCAAGTTCTCGTACAAACTATTTTTGTTTGAGATATGTCTCATGATCATAATTACCATCCTTGACATGTACTAAGTAGAAATAATAATAGTAGTATTACTGGAACCAACAAGACAATTCTCAATATATTTAACCATTTGGGGATTCGATCATGCACTTCTTCTCAAGGGGAGATGAGGTGGACAAAATTTTGACATTCAAATAACTCTTAAATTGTAGAAGATAAAATGATATGGACATGACCTAAGTACTAATCTAAATGAAAATATAACTCAATAGTAAGATCTAAAACAACTGTAAAATGTAAAACTAAAGGCCAAAGCAAGGGTGGGTAGGGTTGGTGAAAAATAAGATCAAACATTGACAAGTGTTAGTGTGAAAGGGGTACTTTATCTAACTAGTTCATTTCCTAGCTAGTTCTCCACTCAAGTCCTCTTCACACTAGCTTAACTTTACATAGAGATAAGTTTGTTGAGCTTTAGTGACCTGAGTTTTCACACCTCATAGGATGACAACACTTGTTATAATCTAGTTACATCCTATCTCTCCCCTTGGCCTATATAACCAAGGCATTTCCTTTGTAATCTTAATTCTCAAGCTCATTGTAGCTTTGCATTCTCTTCAGAGGAATACAGTTTATTCTTTCTCATCTCTTAGTTTTTTATTTTCTTTCCTTTGGTCATTTGCATCTTGGGTAGGCTATTTAGCAATATTTAAAGAAATATGGGAGTGTAGAGCTATTTTTTATGTAATGTCCCTTCCTTAGGCAGTTTAGACTATAGCGGAGGTTGGCCTACCATTAGGGTTCTCGTAGGTCAGCAGAATGGTTAGGGGACCCAACCAAGGGTTGTGGAGCTTAGCTGGGAGCTTTACAAGCCTTTCAATTGGAGTTCAATTGATGAATCCAGGGATAAATTCAAAATATTAAAGTTTGCTTTAATGGAATAGTAAAAAGTGAATAGTAACATAAAATTATAAAATGAATAGTGAAAAGTGCCCCCCATCCTAGTAACTCAAGTTGTTTTTAAAAGGAAGCCCTTTCTTTTGATGAGGGAAGACCCTCAAGATGGGTGTAGCCTCTTGAGGAGGATTATTTTATTGACTTTTATAAAAAAAAAGCTCATGGGAGGTTATAAAGCAATATGTTGGGCTCATTCTTGGGCGTTCTATTTTAATTTTGACAAAATCAAATTGCAGGATTGAGCTCTAGAAGAGGGTTTCATTAGCATACAGGTCTTTTGAGGACGAAATCCCTTAGAGGATAATGAATTGGACGAAAACCCAGTTCACAAAATAGGGAAATCTACCTAGGGTTTCCATTTGGGCATCATTGGTCTTCATCACAAGTTAATTTGAATTTAGAATTGATTGCAGTAGTGAGTTATCAAAATATAATTATAGATTGGGGCTTCTTATCAACAGATATCATCATTTCAGTGCATTCACCAATTGGTTGTACTATTTGGATGTCATTTTCAATCTAACCTTAGTTGGAAATTAGGGTTTTCTTACCACTAAGGAGCAGATAAGACTTTATATTATATCTTTATTGTATATGCTTTCATTCCAGCAATTAAATATTCAATAAATTGAGCGTTGGCTTCCAGGTATGCAAATTCTATGTAATCAGTAGTTCAATTTCATTAATTCTAAAAATTACATTTGTTGTCCTAGGAAAATCAAAATTCATAATTTTATTTGTCATTTATGTCCTTTAGCATCTATTTCTTTTTCGTAATTATCAAGCACAAAACATCAAAAAATTAGAAAGCCAACAAAAATCACAAAAAAACTCATAAAATAGCAAAAACAAACAAAAAAACAAATTCCCTATTCATTGGTCAAGGTCAAATCAGAAACAAAACTCAAAAAAACGGATCAAATTTGGGTTGGGAACCTTTCAATGGTATCAAAGCCATAATCCTACCAGCCTGTTGGGTAATGATTGCATTCAATTCATGTCAAATCAGTTGTGCACATTTTAGTTTGAATTTGGTTTTTTGAACCTTCAAGGGGCTCTCCAAAAGAGGAAGGTCATGAACTTCATGATGTAAATTAGACCAAACTAGATTTTCTAAATCATTCCTCCTTCCTTCAACATGCTTTTCTTGTGGGCTTACCTCAAGAAGCTCATCCCTTGTGTATTCAACATCCACACATCCTTATTTTATGCTTACATTGTAGTCATCAACTACCATCAAGTCTTGATTTGTCTCCTCTTCTTCCAAAACCCAAGGCTTTTGTTCCAAATATCCTGGGTTACCATCATGTGTAGGTGATGTGCCATTATTGGAATAAACTATCACACTAGAAGATGCCTTATGATCACCCAAATAATCTCTACCATTTCTATCCAAAGAACTAACATGATCTATGCTAGCCTCTAATGTAGGAGCCTCTTGTGAAACCTCTTGCAAGGATAATGTAGACAAATCATTGCCCAAGGCTTTCCTAATATCTTCTTGATTCAAATCAGCATGTCTATCAAATTCATCATATAAGTTTTTGCATACCTCATTGGAACCTGAAGACACTAGATCATTTACATGAAGAGTTGTATCAATCATATATTAATATTCTCTATCCATTCCATGTATAAACAATTCATAAGCTATAGTGTGATATTCCTTCCTTCCATGCTTAATCTTGTAGCAAAGATTCAGATGCATGTCCATGTAGTCGTTGAAGGGAAGATTCTCTTTAACATGTTGAGGAAGAATGCTATACTCCTCAAATATACTAATCACTACCGCTTCTTTGTCTTGTGGTGTTGGAATTTTTCTAGTATAAAGTTAGGATGATCCTTTAGGGAGTCCCAACCTTGAAAGTGAATCACCTAAACGCTGCAATTTTTGTATGGTCTTGTGTTGTGTTTGCTCAATTTCTTTCCATGCATGTTTATTGCTAAACAACTTTGCCATGATGACCTTTTTTGCTGTCTAGTGGTCACACACTTGATGGATTGACCACAAGTGTTATGTCCATTTGTGTGGAATGGAAAATTATTGGTTTCATTATGGTTAGTCATGCATCATCTACAACGGAAGGAAAATTTCTATCATATGAAGCATTTTTTTTTAGAGAGCTGATTAGGAAGACTTGGAGGTTTCTTACTAAGAAGATCTTGCAATTTGATAATTGTTGGTTTGTCCTGCATACTACACCTTTGTGTTTGCTAGTTAAGGAACATATTTCAGTTATGGAGGTGATGGTATGGATTAGAAAATGGGACAACAATATTTTGACATCACATGAGCATGAATCCAAGCTAGATGGTTGTGAAAAGAAATGTAGCATGGTAGAAATTCATGAAAATATAGATAAGTATGAGGTGATGGTGGGAACTTCTACTTGCCTACAATCTGAATTTGTAAAAGTAGTGGGAAAATAACATGAACCAATTTGTAGGTTGGTGCCTCACCCTCATGATGTCGTTACTTCGATTGAGTATAAGGATGCCATAGCTTCAATAATTGATATGCTACAATATTGGGCTGCTAAGTGTATACAAGTGTGCTCTTGCATTAAATATTTCTAGGGTAATGAAAGAAAAGGTACAAATAGACCTAGTTTTTTGATTTTCAATAGCAGTGGTATATCCTCACTTCCTCATGATATTGCAGATGCTAATCATTGGGAAATGGGTGATATTGATTCTACTTTGATTGGTAGACCAGATGCATGCATTGGTCATGGTAATTTATATGATGCATCTCATTATGGGACCGATTTTAGACAATTTGGAGCAATTGAGATAAAATAGTCTCAAGAAATGTTTGAGGGATAGCTTGACAAGGTAACGAAAGCTAAGTTGATAGCACAACAAACCAAGCTTCATCTTCAAAAAATTTGTGACACTCACCACCCCATGGATGTTGACAAGCAAAGGTCTTCTAGTTTGGAAATTGCAGTTGTTGTTCATAAGTTCATTCATGAAGATTTTGAGGGCTTTGATGTGACTATAGAAGGTGGACTTACTATTCTTTCCAAGAAGGAAGTGAGTAATCTTAGCATTATATTTGGTGAGTATACTCTTTGTGATGACTTTTATGTACTTGATTTGAAGGAAAATAAAGTTTTACTTGGTATGCAATAGCTACATTCTTTACAAAGGGTCATCCAAGATTTACAAGAAATAGAGTTGAGTTTCATACATGATGGGAAACACATTATTATGAAAGCTCTCAAATATACTTTGCCTCATATAATAGCACCCAAATCAATGATAGATTTTGGTCATGATTTTTTTCATGAAGGCATACATTATGCATGTGAAGAGAATTGTATTGAACAAACACTTCATAGGTATGATGAAAGGAATGACAAGTTTATGGATTGGCATGACATTATACCTAATTTTTTTAAGGACAATAGCCCTGTGGTTCTACTTTCTCATGAGATAAGCATGCTAACACCTTTGGTGGATAGTTATTTGTGGTCTACTAATGATGGCATACAAAATTGGAGCGTTGGATATGCTAATTTTGTCTAAACATGAGGTGCTACACAATCTGATTTGGTATATCATACTTTTGAAGGTGTGGAAGAAACATAAGAGAAGTATAATATTTGGCTAGAGAGGGAAAGAAAATCTAAGTTAGTTTTTGGCCAAGAAAAATAGCATCTAGATCTGGTAAAATGTAATGACCAGAAATACACATATTCTATTCACATCCTTAAGTTCCCGGAATTAATTTCATCATTAGAATCAAATGAAATAACATACATCAATGAATCAAAGTATATTGAAACAAAACGGTGATCTCATGAGATTTAGCCATTCAGGTTTACACATGAATTATCATCTCATCAATACATGTAAATTCGAAACTATAATGCAAATTAAAGAAATAGCAAGAATATAAATGCATCCACATAGAAACCATAACATAGAGATTTCATGAGTGGAAAACCCTCGTAGGGATGAAAAACCACTCGTCTAAAGTGCCTCACTGGCTTATTGAAATTCCTCACTGGTAGAGCCTTACTGGCTACAAAATCTCAATAGTTACAAGATGCCTCACAGGAAATGGTCATATTGTCTTATTGACAAGACTTTACATAATTTTGGATAAGTGTCTCACATATCAAGGAGCATTGGAAGTTCTTTTACTAGTCACATAAGTCTACACACAATATTTTTCAGGTTTCACCAATGTATTATCCTTACATATCAAATTTAGGTAGTGCCAACACTGTCATAAATGGCTTCTGAGTATTTGCAAATAGGACAAGTATACAGAGAGTCATAAGCTATCCACATTCTGATTATAACTTTATAGAGAATTCAACAATAAGTGAATAAAACTATAAAAGAGTTAAGAAGGTATACATTCATATGCAAATAAAACACAAAGTCAACTGAGGGAGTTCCAAAGTTCTCCTTACAAACTTGATAAACCATGTTACATGAGAGGAGTGCCACCATTAAACCCAATGTTTAATAAGGTAAGTTACGGTTCATCATTTATTTATCCTTTTATGAAATTCCCAATTCAGTTTACGATATCTAATTTGCATAGATTTAATTGCAACCAAGTTTATTAAAATATCTCCCATTTTCATATCCAATTCTATAACTTTGTCCTCCTATAAGCATATCATATTTAGAATATTCTCTTCAATAGAAATTATTAAATATATTTAAATTAAATATAATTGACATTTAATTTTCCATTTTAATCGAAAATCATAGCCCATCCAAAGCAATCACATCACCATATGGTATGCTTTCCTACCTTTTCTTTGCATAGCGATACTGTTCTTTACTTAACGAGCAAGACTACCCAACAATTGTTCTACGAGAAGATTGATGTTTTCTTTATAACCTATAAAGGATAGATTTCAACTGTGATTTATATATATACCATTGTGCCATGTTGTATGAATTTATGTAAGCTAGTAGTGCCATGTTGTACGAATTTATGTAAGCTAGTAGATTAAGCTTGCAGATATGTATAAGACGATGGGAACAACCAAGAAATTTATAGGGTAGTGCAGCGGGAGTAGGGGTTTCCAGGACAACGATGCGACAGAAAAGATCGAGGAATTGGTGTTGAAAAGGACTCTCCACAACATCATGAATGAAAATCTTAGAAAAGGTATGGACATCCACCAAAACATAATAAGAAGAGGGATTTTTCAGATGTTGTAGTTGCAAGTTCCCTGGGAGACCTATGCAAAATGGGGAAACATAGACAAGACACGTGTATAGTTTGACAGAATGTCACAAAGAAAGGTGGGCTCAAGGACTATCACAATTGCAGGATACGTGCAGGTTGGCTTAGTAGCTTTCAAGCAAATGCAATTAGCAGGTGTAAAGACAACTTCCTTAACTATCGACAGTATCCACCCTGCCCGTGCCAAAAAATGGAAACGGTGGAACAGGCCACTATGGTCGGCAAGTAAGAAAAAAATATGGAGGCATAGACAAGCCCTTAAACTATTCGATAAAATGCCAGAAAGAGTAGTCACCTCAAGAGGCGTGAATACCACAAATGGAAACATAGACCAAAAACAAGAACTTCATGACAAGAAATGTGATAAAAAAGGTTGCCACGATGACAGGAAAGGCCCAAAATGGAGTTGTTAGAAGGTCATAGAATCTACCATGTGTGCAACGAAGGAAGGTAGCAAATTTCTCCAACCGAGGCCATCACAAGCAAAAGAAAAAGGGCAGGTGCATGGCCAGAAGAGAAATAAAAGGTTAAAACTAAGAACTTGCAGATAAATCACCAAATGGATTTTGTAGGAAGGCTCTCAAAATATTCAAATTAATGAAGCATACTTAAACAAGTCTCAAGACATTATACACACTCAGGAAAAATAGGAAAATAAATCATGAAACTAAATCAGAGTTCATATTGCCTAATACAATGCGTTATTCTCCTTTGTTTTATTTAATCCATAATTTCCAATAGTATTTATAATGACTAACGAGATTTAGTTTTAGCCCTGGACTTGTATAACAAGAGTGATTTGACGAAATCTTAAATTTGTTTAACCAAATAAAAGAATTTACAAGATAGTTCTCTAAGTCTAAGTGCAAGAAAATTATAAACAAGGTATGCATTCGAGATTTGTGAGATTTCTTGAAAGATGACGCGGTTTGAAGAAAGAAAGCTATGTTTAAGAGAGATATTAAGGGTATTGCGAAACTTAGAATAAGCATGCAAGGTGACTGATGTATATTCCTGGAATTCTATGAAACGTAGATGGTGGGTGCACTCGGTCCCACTTTGTGTCAATTCCAGCATATCAGTGACGGCTGAGGGAGGCGACATTGGACTATTCTTTCTCCCTTTCCTTTCATGACCATGCGTATTATCTCTAATACTCTTTTGAGATGTTGTCATCTCACCGTTGGATTACTTCAACATAGCTTCACAAATACCTAGCGATGAAAGAATACTCCCTCGCAGAAGCATAATTAGTTTTCTAACCTAGCCACCCCTTCTCCTTTTACAATTATCTTTTTGCAGAGAAGACGAGAAAGATCATAAAAAATAGTTGTGTCCTTCCCGTTATTCCTTATCCCTCTTTAAATTTTTTTTTTTTTTAATACCCCAATCTTTTAAAATAAAAGAAACTAAATCTTGAAAATAAAAATAAAATAATATTTCTTTTTCATGCATAAATTTTATCCTCGGTAAAATGAAATACCACTTAATTTCAATTAAAACTAATATTGAACAACAAATATGATTTATTATCTTTACATCTTTAAAACAATAAATATTAATTCTAATTTTTAAATAAAATCAATAAATGATTTTAAATTATTTTTTATTTCTTCTAAAAGACTAATTTTAACTAACATTTAATTAAATAAGCAACTAAAACAATATTAAGTGAGACGCAACAATCATTAAAATAGTATTACTGAATTACAATTCTTGTTGAAAATAGGGGTTGTGACATCCTTCCCCCCTTAAAGAATCATTGTCCCGATGATCAGCTTGTTACCTTCACTAATTTGATTACTTCACAATTTGTCTAGCTTTCTAAGGTGTAATAATCTTTTAGCATAATCATTATTCATCCATAAAATTTAAACATACACAAAACAATTATTCCCAAAATTTCACTAGGCTAAATGCATGTTTGACAAAATAAATGCAACCAAGTTTTATGTGAGTGTGTGTATGCCATTGCTACCGTTCAATTTCACAAATTTAGGTTACCTCTACTCAACAATGTTCTCTCCATTGTGATGGTAATGGTCTTTGTATGGCACTCATGAAAACAACATTGCAGTTTAGTCCACGTTAGTATCCATTCAAATTGCAAAAATTCTTTAGAAAAATTCCTTCTCATCTACATAAGATTTAATCATCCCAATGCTTAAGTAAGAGAATCAATTTTGACTATCTTATTAACTTCAAAATCATATTCATGTGCCTGTATACTTGTTCTTACCATGCCCTTGTGGTTTGATAGGTTGGTCAAGTTGCTCGCGATTCCTCTTCGATATTCCTATCTTTTCTTATACACACTTGTGCTATTCCTTTCTCATTCAAATGTCAGTATCTCATGGAAGGATCAAATATTACAAAGAAAAAGACTACTACTTGGATATATGAATAGTTTTAAACTAGGTCACAACTTGATCATAAGTATGTAGAAATGCATATAAAATTTGTTCGCATACCTTCTTTTACGAATGATAGTCTCGTGTGTCTATATATCATCTATGCACGTTCTCAATTCACCAAGGTATATTGTCCTTACAAAAGGATTCTCATATAGAGACTCATTTACGATCCAAGATCATCAATATACATGAATCAAAAACAACAATAATTGAACCAATACATATAATCTGCATACATGTTATATCTCCACATGCACAAGTACATCATTCATATGTTAGTATGTTTATGACTCACAACACTGTTACCAATGCTAGTGCATCATCTAAGTAGTAATCGAGTAATGATATATCATACATAATCTTTGAAGTCTCTAACTATCTCTCCACTCATGGTTAGTCAAAGTCGATAACATAAAAAAATTCATACCTCTTTATTTTGTTTTACCTTAATGTCGAAAACAACCCACCTACCAAGAATATCATTTGCTTCAAACACCCATTTGTTCATAATAACAAAAATTCCTATGGCTAGCATTCATAAACTTGCAAATCTTGTTAGAACGTCATGGCTTCATCAAATTCAATCTAGTAAAAGTATGCCAACTAATCCATCTCTTTCGTACAATCTTCTATATCTTATTCAATTCTTTTCATATTCCAGGATATTTACCAATAAAAGAAAAATAGTTATGTTCATTTCGTTAACATGCCTACTCGTATGAGATATCAGAAAAATTGTCTTCATGATGAGAAACAAGCATCCCATACTACTTGTTATCATCATTAGCAAATTAAAGTACCAACAAAAGAAGAGTTTCAACAATCTGAAAAATGTCAAACAATTACAAAAGATAAGAGGATCACTCACCAAAAGGTTCAAGTTGATTACCATAGCAACCCGGAACATCAGATGTCAAGAAGGTCATCCAGAGCTCAATACTTTTTACAAATGCAACAAGAGTACATCTAAGAGAATGCATTAATTGACTAAACAACCATACAATTATCCATCTAGTTTCTAAATTACATAAAGATAGTAAAACATTTAATCAATCTTTAGCTGTCATAACCCAATGGTCTTTCGTAAGCTGAAGGTCAAGAGCATGGTTAAGGTGCTTTTCCCACCCAACCATGAAGCATAACACTTCCCCAGGATTCTTCCTAACTTGAAAAACACCCGGCCCTGCATGAGGTGCCTAGAAACCAATAATAATAGAGCAGGAGGAAAACTCTCGATGCATGCCTGATGCCTTATATGCATTCTTATACTAGAATGAACATATTTCTTGCATACAAGATGTGGCAGAGAAACATATATATATATAAAAATTCTAGGCTTTCATTATCCATCTATTTCAATGGTACAATTTGCTTTGGCCAAAGCATATATAGAAGAAAATTTGGTTGATCTCGAAAAAGAAGATCACCTTCTCTGTTAATCCACATTCGACATCCTGTTCTAGAAGGTAAGCTTAAACTTTATCACACACCACACTTTCAAGTAAGGAGATAGAGGTACATCCATAACACGAAATATATATACATGTATTCCATGAATTATCCACAAATGCTCAAAGAAATTTCATATGACATTATCAATGTACATACACCAATATAAGGGTGTTACAAATCATATATTTCAATGATATAATAAACAAGAATACATAACCTCTGGTGCCTAACTCGCACAGGGTATGAATACATAATTTTACCCGTAGTGCCTCACTCACACTCACACAAATATGGAACATGTCTCGTACACAATGTGCAATACTCATTCAAGTTTTCATACAATGAATATGATAAGTGCATCTCCCTCACAAGTGCATTGCTCGCACACAAGGTGAAATATGCATAAATTATAGTAGTGTAATTATAATGATCATTACTCGATCTACTAAACACAATGAGTATGAAAAGTATATCCTGCACACAAATGCACAATGAAATAATTGCTCAAGTGTTTTATCCACACAAAGGAATCAAGAACTTACTCTAGTGCATCACTCGCATAGCATTCACTCACATAAGTATAGAGAACATTTCTCGTTCAAGTATAAATAGTGAGTAATTAAAGCAACAATTTTCTATGATATGCATACAATCACTCATATAGTTGTGTCATTCACACAGAGCAAGAGAAGTGCATTATTGTACAAGTACTTTCATGAAGAGCAATCAATCATATGAGATTCATCACCTCAATCGCTTCTACCTTGCCAAATAGACAGATCAAGATATTTATCTAATCAACTTCTATCATGAATTACCAATGAAGATTCTCAAGACATCAAAACCTTGCATTTTTGGAAAGATCTTGTGGATACAATCAGATCCCATTCCTGAAAAAAAAGATGTTACTCAACTTGCCTCACCTAGTACCAATTCAAACACTCTTTCCTTAAGCATCCCTCACAGATTTCTTACCTTCATGAAGGTTCAACCTGTGTGAACCCTTTTCCTAGTACCTGCAAAACAACATGAATAAACGAGTTAGACAAGGAATTACAAGCTAAAAGAAGGATTCCCCATGAAATCCATTTGCAAACTCAAAATAGGAAAGAAAATAAGCAAGAACACAATGAAATTGATAAACCAAAGATTAAATCCTAATTTAAATAGCAAACACTTGATCCCATGGGGAATTGGTGCCAATTTGATGTGAAAATTGGCCCTTTCCCAACTCCTATGATGCAAGATTCGAATGTTGAAGAGATTGTTGATCCACTTTTAATGAAAAGATGAGAACTCCAAGCCAAATCTGCAAAAAGCCTAGCTAAGAATTCGAATGATGGATGGAAATGGCTAAGTATTTTAGCATAGTAAGTTTACTCAAATGGTGGATGATAAAATGAGGAGAGGAGCTCTTCATTTATAGGATCTCAAGATGGATGAATGTCCAAAAATGAAGCAATGTGGGACTAACATTCAACCAATGGCAAGGTGCCACTTGTCAACATTTGAATGGAGGAAGCTTGAGCACATTTTGATCAATGTGCAAGTTTGAAATTTGAATTTGATGAGATGACATGTTTAGGGGGGATGAAAGATGAGTTAAATGCCAAGTGGGAGACATGTAAGAGACAATGTAAGAGCTTTAAATGCTTTGTTGGATGGACAAGTCTATTTGGGGGGAGATTTCAAACTTGGAGGAATATTCCCTTTTTGATGCCATTTTGAAAGTAAATAGAGAATTATTAAATCAAATAAATGATTTAATTGTGCAAGTTGCAAAATCTAGAGGATTGGAGTGATTAGGATTAGCATTGATCATGATTTGATTAATTTAAATGGTGTTAGTTGATTTGACTATTTGATTTAGATTTTAGGATTGAAATAAATCAAAAAGAGATGAAAATGATTAAGACTTAGTTAAATAAATATTTTTGATTTATTTAACCAAAGGGGGTGATGTTAGATTAAATTAGATAAATGTTTGATTTATTTAATTTAATTAGATGAACTTTAGAGATTTAATCAAATAATATGGATTATTTAATTAAATCAAAGATAGGAAGATGAAGTGATCTAGCTAATTACACAGAGACAATGATTTAATTAAATTGAGGGATTTATTTAATAAAAAGGAGAATTATGATGACTTTAATCAAATAAGGCTATTTGATTAAATGGTTAGACAGAGGGATAATTTAGGATGAAGCGATGTTAGTAGATCAGGATCGAGTGTGCGATATCAATTTGTATATTTTTGATGTCTACACAACCAATATTTATTTATTATTTTCCACTTCATTTACTTCACAAGTGATTTTATTTCTTCCTCTCATCATAAATTTCTTCTTTTCTTCTTCCCTTGTATCTTATCAACTCATTCATCCTTTACATTATCAGAGAGATCTCTCTTCACAATATATTTCTCTTATTAATCCATTTTATCACCACATTGTCATTCATGAGTTGCCACCATACACTATCCATCTTGGTTTATTTCAAAAATTCATCTTCACTCTTACTAGAAATTCACATGAAAACGTGACTAAGGAAAAAGGGCCACACATCTTTAGATTTCTCGAATGATCGAATTAAATCTAAAATTCTAATCGGTTCCAACTATCCATCAAAGAATCACCCATACTAGGGTTTTTGATACAACATAATAGGTTCATATATACTTCAAAGCAAGCTAATCACAAAACACTCAAGGCCCGAGTGTTGAACCTGAGTGCTCTGATACCAAATGTAATGACCGGAAATACACATATTTTATTCACATCCTTAAGTTCCCAAAATTAATTTCATCATTAGAATCAAATGAAATAACATACATCAATGAATCAAAGTATAATGAAACAAAATGGTGCTCTCATTAGATTTGGCCATTCAAGTTTACACATGAATTATCATCTCATCAATACATGTAAATTCAAAACTGTAATGCAAATCAAAGAAATAGCAAGAATATAAATGCATCCACATAGAAACCATAACATAGAGATTTCACGAGTGGAAAACCCTTGTAGGGACGAAAAACCACTCATCTAAAGTGCCTCACTAGCTTATTGAAATGCCTCACCGGTAGAGCCTTACTGGCTACAAAATCTCAATAGTTACAAGATGCCTCACAGGAAATGGTCATATTGTCTTATTGACAAGACTTTACATAATTTTGGATAAGTGTCTCACATATCAAGGAGCATTGGAAGTTCTTTTACTAGTCACATAAGTCTACACACAATATTTTTCAGGTTTCACCGATGTATTATCCTTACATATCAAATTTAGGTAGTGCCAACACTATCATAAATGGCTCCCGAGTATTTGCAAATAGGACAAGTATACAGAGAGTCATAAGCTATCCACATTCTGATTATAACTTTATAGAGAATTCAACAATAAGTGAATAAAACTATAAAAGAGTTAAGAAGGTATACATTCATATGCAAATAAAACACAAAGTCAATTGAGGGAGTTCCAAAGTTCTCCTTACAAACTTGATAAACCATGTTACATGAGAGGAGTGCCACCATTAAACCTAATGTTTAATAAGGTAAGTTACGGTTCATCATTTATTTATCCTTTTATGAAATTCCCAATTCAGTTTACGATATCTAATTTGCATAGATTTAATTGCAACCAAGTGTATTAAAATATCTCCCATTTTCATATCCAATTCTATAACTTTGTCCTCCTATAAGCATATCATATTTAGAATATTCTCTTCAATAGAAATTATTAAATATATTTAAATTAAATATAATTGACATTTAATTTTCCACTTTAATCAAAAATCATAGCCCATCCAAAGCAATCACATCACCATATGGTATGCTTTCCTGCCTTTTCTTTGCATAGCGATACTATTCTTTACTTAACGAGCAAGACTACCCAACAATTGTTCTACGAGAAGATTGATGTTTTCTTTATAACCTATAAAGGATAGATTTCAACTGTGATTTACATATATACCATAGTGCCATGTTGTATGAATTTATGTAAGCTAGCAGTGCCATGTTGTACGAATTTATGTAAGCTAGTAGATTAAGCTTGCAGATATGTATAGGACAATGGGAACAACCAAGAAATTTGCAGGGCAATGCAGCGGGAGTAGGGGTTTCCAGGACAACGATGTGGCAGAAAAGATCAAGGAATTGGTGTTGAAAAGGACTCTCCACAACATCATGAATGAAAATCTTAGAAAAGGTATGGACATCCACCGAAACATAATAGGAAGAGTTATTTTTCAGATGTTTCAGTTGCAAGTTCCCTGGGAGACCTATGAAAAATGGGGAAACATAGACAAGACATGTGTATAGTTTGACAGAATGTCACAAAGAAAGGTGGGCTCAAGGACTATCACAATTGCAGGATACACGCAGGTTGGCTTAGTAACTTTCAAGCAAATGCAATTGGCAGGTGTAAAGACAACTTCCTCAACTATCGACAGTATCCACCCTGCCCATGCCAAAAAATGGAAACGGTGGAACAGGCCACTATGGTCATCAAGTAAGAAAAAATAACAGAGGCAAAGACAAGCCCTTAAACTATTCGATAGAATGTCAGAAAGAGTAGTCACCTCAGGAGGCGTGAATACCACAAATGGAAACATAGACCAAAAACAATAACTTCATGACAAGAAATGTGATAAAGAAGGTTGCCACGATGACAGGAAAGGCCCAAAATGGAGTTGTTAGAAGGTCATAGAATCTACCATGTGTGCAACAAAGGAAGGTAGCAAATTTCTCCAACTGAGGCCATCACAAGCAAAAGCAAAAGGGCAGGTGCATGGCCAAAAGAGAAATAAAAGGTTAAAATTAAGAACTTGGAGATAAATCACCAAATAGATTTTGCAGGAAGGCTCTCAAAATATTCAAATTAATGAAGCATACTTAATCATGTCTCAAGACATTATATGCACTCAGGAAAAATAGGAAAATAAATCATGAAACTAAATCAGAGTTCATATTGCCTAATACAATGTGCTATTCTCCTTTGTTTTATTTAATCCATAATTTCCAATAGTATTTATAATGACTAACAAGATTTAGTTTTAGCCCTGGACTTGTATAACAAGAGTGATTTGACAAAATCTTAAATTTGTTTAACCAAATAAAAGAATTTACAAGATAGTTCTCTAAGTCTAAGCGCAAGCAAATTCTAAACAATGTATGCATTCGAGATTTGTGAGATTTCTTGAAAGATGACGCGGTTTGAAGAAAGAAAGCTATGTTTAAGAGAGATATTAAGGGTATTTCGAAACTCAGAATAAGCATGCAAGGTGACTGATATACATGCTTGGAATTCTACGAAATGTAGATGGTGGGTGCACTCGGTCCCGCTTTGTGTCAATTCCAGCATATCAATGACGACTGAGGGAGGTGACATTGGACTATTTTCTCTCCCTTTGCTTTCATGACCATGTGTATTATCTTTGAGACTCTTTTGAGATGTTGTCATCTCACTGTTGGATTACTTCAACATAGCTTCACAAATACCTAGCGATGAAAGCATACTCCCTCGCAGAAGCATAATTAGTTTTCTAACCTAGCCACCCCTACTCCTTTTACAGTTATCTTTTTGCAGAGAAGACAAGAAAGATCATAAAAAAAAGTTGTGTCCTTCCCGTTATTCCTTATCCCTCTTTAAAGATTTTTTTTTTTAATATCCCAATCTTTTAAAATAAAAGAAACTGAATCTTGAAAATAAAAAGAAAAGAAAATTTATTTTTCATGCATAAATTTTATCCTCGGTAAAATGAAATACCACTTAATTTCAGTTAAAACTAATATTGAACAACAAATATGATTTATTATCTTTACATCTTTAAAACAATAAATATTAATTCTAATTTTTAAATAAAATCAATAAATGATTTAAAATTATTTTTATTTCTTCTAAAAGAAATTAATTTTAACTAACATTTAATTAAATAAGCAACTAAAACAATATTAAGTGAGACGCAACGATAATTAAAATAGTATTACTGAATTACAATTCTTGTTGAAAATAGGGGTCGTGACATAAAAAGAATGAGTCTATTAGCTTTGTGCGCTCATCCTAGGCCATCCATTGATGTTGTGCATAAGTATGATTTTCATGATGAAGGTAACTCAGTTTTGTGTGAGGTATTAGTTCCATTTGGTGAACTAAACCAACCTACTCATGATTTTGTTGGTGCCTTCTTATGGGGGTACATAGATGATTTGATAGTTAATCCTACATTGGTTCCTTTTGTTAGACTGGATCAAACCATTGAGTTGACATCGTTTTGTATTGATGAGAATCTATAAGAGGGTGTGTGGATTTTTTGATAAACTATTCTCTATGGTTTGTTCATGCCTCTTCATTGTTGGATATTGAAATGTGTGACTTCATTCTTGGTACAAGAATGTTGGGAACAATTTATGATGATGGAAATAACAATGTATTGGTTAAAGGCAGAACTAGTGATAGTATCCTACCTTCATACACTTGGACTGGCACAAATCATAAATATAAATTGCATACTATTGTTTTGTTCCATGACAGCAAGATAAGAAGGATGGAGGGAAACTACAAAAAAGATATCAGTTGGATAAGCCAAAGTGAGGAAAAACAAAAAGAAATAAATCATTGTATTCCTTATCCACATTTGCACTCCTTCAAAGAGGTTTTGGAGCTGACAAGAACAAGCCACTTATAGATGGGTAGAGTTAGAGGTGTGGCTATCCAATTGGAAGGGAAAAAATGAAGGAAGATTGTTGATCCTTGTCTACTTTTGAGTAGACACAATCACTTCTTGCATCAATTGGAAATCCAGTCTTGTATAGCAGCTTTTCCAAGGGCACAAGGTGACAAGGTAAATGGTATAGGAGTTTGTAGAATAGGGGGATTCGCTACTCACAAGAACTCTTCATTCAGAGAGCTTCACGAGGTGAACTACCCTAAACTACCTCAAGGAACGATGGCAAGAGTTTTAGAATATGAAAAATCAGGTCACAGAGATTTTCTGGACAGACTATCAAGCTCTCGGCCAAAGGATGATAGTGCAGAATACGAACGACAGCGCGGCGTACTGGCATCCTAGGGGTGTGTTGGCATCTCGTACGGACCAGATAACGAGAATGTCACAAAAATACCTAAATGGCTGCTAGCAAACAAATTACTAAGAACTGACAGAATGCGATAAAATAGTAGAAAGCGATAGAAATGATAAAGATAAGGAGAGGAAAGGAAGGAAATACTTGCAACCACATGAGTGATAAAGCCTCCACCAAACAAATGTCTTCAAAACTTGCGTTTGTAAGATCTAGAGAAAATGTTGCGGCTATATAGGGGTTTACCTTAATCAAACCCTCGTTTTGGTGTTCCCACCTCCACAGACAACTAAGAAGATAGAGAAAGAGAGAAATGAATAAAGCGTGTGGTGAAACAAAACCCCACTTAGGAGTAGAACCCGCACCACCAAGTGAGAGTGATAAAAGAAAACCCTGCTCGAGAAGGAGAACCTGTATCACAAAAGAGGTGATAAAAGCAATCCCCACTCAAGGGGGAGAACTTGTAGCACAAAGTAAGTATGCAAATAGAAGGGGATATGGAATCCCAGGATGCTCACAAGCATAAGGCAAGGAATATGAAGTTGCAAGAGTGTTGTAAAGGGAGCTTGAAAGAGCTTAAAGCTACTGTAACAAGCTGTATTCAGCAGTGCAAGCAAAAGCTAAAGTGTAAGATGCTAGAGAGAAACTAGAAGTAGAAGAGTCCCCAAATGAAGTGAAAAGAGGACTTTTAAAGAGGGAAAAGAAGCTTCACGGGAGGTTATAGGGAATCCTGAGCCGTTACCACCGACAAAAGTAGGTGACAAGTGGAAAACATGCTTGGAGATAGCTATTTGAGCATTGGAATGTCGCAAGACACTAGCGCGATGCACGAACGTATGTGTGGTGCGCTAGTGTCTAGACACATCACTATTAAACAACATGAACAGAAAAAGCTCAAAGTTCAATGAAAAGCTAACATACGAGGGTAGCTGCTAAAAAGGGGTGTTGGAGCATCCTAAGAAGTGAAAAAGGCTGATGCAGGGGCTAAAATGAGCCTACTCAAGATGCTAAGGGAGTGGACACTAAAGCGAATGCAAGATTGTACGTGAAATTGTGAGGGGTGCAATTTTACGCTTATATAGAGTTGAACAGATTGAAGAATCATACAATGAGGATTTTTGCAGCCTTGTGACATTTAGTGTTGAAGACTTCTTTGAGCCACTTCCACCCCTACTCACTTGGGAAGCTGATGAGACATGTCATTTGGATAATAGAATGGGGACTTTAGAATTTTATGTTGTTGATTTTGGTGATTGTTGTCAATCAGGATTGTAACCTAGCCAAGTTAAACTTAACTATCTTGCGGAAACATGGAAAAGGTTGTGGGTGACCTATAACAAGAATGAATCTCCATAAGGGTTGGTTCCCCTAGAAAATCACCCAAACTACAAAATTTCTCTAAGGATAGGGTTTAGAGAGATCACTGAAAATGAAAATCCTAAAACCTAAGGATGATTCACCAGAATTTAAATTGATTTTGATGATTTTACTCAAACAATTTCTCAAAACTTTAACCCTCACAATCTCATTTAAAAATATACAACTCAATAGTAATTTGTATGAAGGATCGAACTGAACAAAACCACAAAACCTGAAATATATGAAATTTTGCACACAAACCTACAATAACAAGACATAAAAGGATTCAATATTTCAAATCACAATGTACATCAAATTGCTACTACAAATATGAGACAAAATATGATAAGGAAAGCTTTGTTGTTTATTGAAACTGAAGGAGTATGCAAGATCAAAATTTGAGTACAAAAGTGTTTACAAAACTCTCTACAAATGAACAAGAGAGGAAGAAACAATATCTGAACTAAGAAAAAATATTTTTTTCTCCAACTTATATCTCCCAAATGTCTCCATTAGTGAGAATAGAAAAATCTAGCTGAACTGCAACTCAAAATAGCAACCTGAAAGCCAATTTCGAGCTCCAAAGAAAAGCCTCAAAATCAGTGTCTAAACTACCTCAAAACTGAATGAGAAAGATGGAAACTTTCTATCTCCAATAGGTCAATCCAAAAGAATCACAAAACTAGACTCAAACTAACTAAAAACTAAAATGGAAACTTCAATTTGACTGGTTATTCCCCATTTCGCCCAAGTGAACTCAAAATCAGAAATAGAAAGATTCTAAGGTGACTAACTACATTTTTAAAATAACAAACATTAAGGAAATCTATAGGAATATTGTCTTAATGATGTTTTACATCATTTACAGTTTCAGAATTACAATATAGAAAGCTCAACCTTAGTCTTGATTTTATTTGCAAAAAATACAACCTTCCTAATCAGAGCTTTTGATTTTCAAAATAAAAAATATACCTTCTTCAATCTTTTATTTTTATATAAACAATCAGAAAATTAATTCGAGGCACAAATCAAATGATGTTTTCTCAAAAGTCACTAAGGGGCCCTAGGGCATTCAAGACTTAGGCAAAGGTCATAAAAACTTAAGGCGTCGACTTGATTTTCTCCAAAGTCTTAAAATAAATCAAAGTCCCAAAGCCTAAGTTCGGCATATGTGTAAAGGAAAATACAAAGGCACAAAGGTATTAGTGATGGCCTTTGATTTTAAAATGATGTGATAAAAAGACCTTAGCTTGAATTAGGGTAAAGAAGGCAAACCCTAAAACAAAACCATTGAATCCCTAACTTTTCGGCCTCATTTCTCATTCGAGTCTTTTGGAAAACTTTGCTTTGTTGCGTCGCCATGAAGGTTAGGGTTTGAGCTCACATTCTTCACCATTTTTGTAGCTTCTAAGATATTTTCTTGAATATTTTGAAAGGAAATTGTAGACGGTAAGTATTCCCAACTGTGACTTCTTTTGTTCTCCATTTTGAAAGTAATTTGGGTCTTCCAATCCACGGCCTCTCCATTCTTTTCTGATGTATTTTTCTTTTCTTACATTCTGTTGATGTCCCTCTTGGCTTGAGGCCAACATTTGAAGAGCTTTTGGGAGCTTGAATGTGGGAGAGTGACTATATTCCTCTTCAATAACAAAGAAGGTAACCCAATTTTTCCATCGAATCTTTGCACTTCTTCTTTTCATTTGCAAAAAGATACTTTATTTGAGCCCAACAATGATGAGTCTTCTTTCTTGCTTTCTCCACATGTTATTTTCATTATTTATGATTTTTTCTCATACCCATGGCCGCTGCTCCAAGAAGGAAACTTTGGGTATTTTTCTCCATGCTTGATGTAACTTGAGCTTTCTCCATTTTCTAAAAATGCAAAAAGAGACAACACTTCATTTTCTCCTTGAATGAAAGCAAAAGAAAATGATTCACTATACAGGGTTGCAGCCTCTAGACCTTCTGGGTTCCTCTCAACTTTGCACAAAATTGAGGGTTTCATTGTTCATGTATTTTGCAAATTCTTATGTGAAACAAAAACCTCTAGGTTGTGGTTACAAACGTCATTTGTCTTAAATTTTAACCCCCTTGCTCGAATCCCTAGCACCATTATAATGCTTTGTTTGCTATTTTTGAGAAATGTATACTCTTGCTTCAGAATGTTGTGGGTGGATGATAACATTGTTTATCTTTCCACATAAATGAATAGCATTTTACTTCAGTTTGGATTTGTATTATGAAGCACTTTTGAGTGCCTTTTACTTGCATTATTTTCAAAACTCTTCATGGTTGCCACCTTTCTTGCATTTCCATTTTATAAAAAATGAACATGTTTTGCACTTGGAAAACAAATGCACTTACAGGTATCATGTGGGCTCCACCATTTTTTGTTGTAGTTCATTCTCTATTCAAAAAGTATGCATTCAAACACTACTTCTCTTTAAGGGCACAACTGTAATGTCTTTTCCAAAGCATTTAAATATGTCACAATGTTGAAACCAGGACTCAAATATTGTGCTTTATTTTGCCTCCATGATGTTGTCCTATATGCAAAATTTTCATACTCATAGAAGATTTTAAAATATATGATACCTTCATGACTGTGTCTTGAGGCTTCTCCAACTGCTTTAGTTGTTGTTTTGATTGTGAACTTTTGTTATGTATGTTTGTTCACTATCACACCCCATGGCAATGTACTCCTTGTTGTCGTATATGCAAGCATTACTTGTAGGCACCTTGATGAACAAGTTTATGATAGATCCTCCATGTTGGCAACACTACAATCAACACAAATAGCGACATTTTATGATGTCCTCTTAATGTGAGCACTTCAAATAGCATAAAATTGAAATGAACATGTTATATGGTCGCAAACAACATGCAATCTTGCTTGCAAAACAATTTTTTTTGAAAGATAGTGCAATTTATCTTTGTTCTACATATTCATTGAGTATTCAAAAGGATTCCTTTCTCATCTGTGACCTTCAATTTCATTGTACTTATGGATTTGATTTTCATGAATGGGAAATGAATCTGCTTCTTTGTAGTTACTTTATGATTTACTCCTTCAGTTAAGAATATTTCTATTTGAGCATTATGAATATGAATTCCTATTTCAATCCCCTCTTGAGAATTAGGGGCAGCATGTTGGGCTCAACCCTTGTGGGAGCCCATTTTTGCACCACATGCTATGATATCTTCATAAATGTATCAACAACATTATTTCACCTATACCTGCACAGTGAACAAACATGTTAGATGAAAAAATAGTGAAGCTCAATGCTCCTGTGATATTTTATTTTTCAAGCTCTCTTGCATACTTCTAATGTTTATTCAATTGATTCAATACACCATAGGCAATGTATTATATTTATATTGATAGAGCACATAGGAAGACTCATATCCGAGCTCTAACAAATTTTCTCATCATAATGCAGGTTCACTCAAGATTGGGAGCAAGGAGGAGCAGTTGCAATGAAGACCAACACCAAACACAAATAGGCAATGATGGATATGTTTTTTCTTATATGCTTCATTTCCTTCCTTTATCTTTAGATGCATAGTACATTCTTTATAATGTGTTGGTTCAACTATTCCCACGGCTTGTGTGGGACAATCGATCTCTCTTTTCTTTTCAATGAATATTAAAAATAACATTATTTGCAATCTTGTACAATTATGTATATATCTCTTTTGCCAAATGTATGCAACATTGTGAATTGAATAAATCATTATAGAATTGAATGAAAACAATATTCTTATACCTCATGTAGTCTCTTTTATGATGTAAAACACTGAATGGAAAACTTAATGCTTTCTTTTGTTGAAAACACATTGTACAATAAAACTAAACTCTTTCTCTTAAACTTAACATATGCAATGGTTAATCAAAACATAAATATGTTAGAACCTTTTCACCTCAAAATAAGAATAAACCACTTCATCTTTGCCAACTCGAGCTGTAGGTGAAAAAATGGTAACATTCTTGGAATTTTTTGTTGAATACTTGCCTGTTAAGCATTAGAGCAATTTCCTTGAACAATTCATTGGGTGCGGAATCAAATCTGCCCCTTCTTAAACCCAGAAAACCACAACACTGAACTTGCAAATACTCCAAACAACCACAAAAAACCAAATAGAACCAAACTAAAAGCAAACTAAAAGGCCCTGGTGCGAAGAAAACATGTGCAACAACACTTAGGGAAAGAAAACAATTGAAATAAATGTGCAAAGCACTTATTAGCAGAAAATGCTAACTCTAACCAACACTAACCAGTGAAAGTGGCACTTAGACAAAACCATTAACTGGATTTGCAAAGTAGTTGCCTTTCTTGATCAAGTGAATATATCTTTCCTACTTGCCATCAGCCAACAAGGGTTGTGGAAAGGGTGGGAATTTAATGAACTTAGGTAATACCTCTTTGAGAAATAGAACAAACACACATACCCACTAGTTTTGATTGAAAGTACATCCATTTTGAGGTGGATAGGTTAGTTGTCTCTCCTCTCCTTGTTGTGCATCCAATTCTTCCTCCTTGCTATTCTCCAACTGGGCTAGATGTCGAATGGGACATCCCCTTGACAAGTCGATGTGCAAATAGTCAAGGCCTATTTGTTGCTATGTTGCCTTATTACCCTCACTGTCCTCACTATTCACTGGCTTGGGCTCTTGTTCGTTATAGGAATTTAGCATAGTAGAAATTTCTCTACAAGCTAAATAGGTAGGGTCTTGACACTCAAGAATTGAAGTGTCATGGAAGGAATGACTCTCTTCAATTAGTATATTTAACTATTCTTCAAAGGAAGTCACCTCTAATATTTTCATGTCAGCTTCACCTTTATCAATTGACTCTTCAACCATCACCCTGATTTTCTCTATCTGAGTCATTCCTTCAATCTCTTGATTATGCTCCATTTTAGGAATGTTTTCAAGCATACCACAATCTTGAACCTCCACAGTAACCCTGTCCTCAACCATTTTTTCATGGATTAGCTATCTTTCAATGTGGTTTTTGTGCTCTTGTTGATCACAACTTGCCAACTTTGTCAGCTCACATACCTCTTCTTCATCAATAGCAACAAAGAAAGGCAGCTCTTCAAATAAATTAGTTAAAATAGGCACCTCAACATTCTTCTCCATCTCTACAACTAGCTAAACCTGATTTTCTAATTCTTCATCATCGTTGTACTAGCTGGATACCTCAAAATAGTTGTCAATATCTTGTTGTTCCAGCTGATCTTGCTTCTCCAAAATCTGCTCGTGCCCCTGACTTGCAACTATTGTAGTTATAAGCATGCTTTCTTCATCTTGGTCCACAAAATAAGGCAGTTCATCAAACCAAAAGGTGGAGTTATCCTCTTGAACAACCTCTTTTACCTCTTCATCCTACTAATTAGACTGCTCCATAACCAGTGACTCATTTAGGAATACAGCTACTTCCACCTTTTTCTCCCTTTAGTCAAGATAAACCTCCTCCCAAGATGTTGGCATAACGTCTAAGTGTGAGCAGAAAAGCTCAATTTCAGCTTGAAACAGATCCTCCTCAAGCTCTAAATTATTCAACTCAAGGTTGTTGTCATGTATCTGCTCATGGTAGCACTCATCAATCTTTTTAGAATCCTCAAGAGATTCACACTTGCACTCATCTTGTTGAGTCAATGCTTCATCATCACACTTATTCTCCTCAAAGAGCAACTCATCACATTCTTTGAGCTCTTCTTGTTGCTCAAAAACAACATTTTCATCATCATTCTCAATGAAAGCAGGTAACTCATTAATCCAAACTGTGGATTTATCCTCTTGATCAGCTTTCTTTACCTCCTCATCATGTTGCCTTGATGGACTTATTACAGCAACTTGATCATTTTCAGCAAAACCAGAAAGTTCATCAATAAAAACAAACAAAGACTCATTCAAAAAAGACTTTTGTTGTTTAATCTTTTGCTGCTGCAAATGGTAAACTTCCAGAGCTGAGTGCAGTGGATTTACCTTCCTAAACTTCTCTATGTGGAGTAGGGTATTCTGATCAAAGGGTTCCTCCTTGGATTCTTCAGGTGGGGAATCTTGGGGAGATTCTTGGACCATTGGGGAACAAATAGGCTCTTCAAGAAGCTGCTCTTGAGAGATTGTAGGTTGAAACTGCTCAGGAATAGGTTCATCCAGTATAAAGCATAGCATTTTGAACCTGTGAATGTCTTTTCCAAAAAATGGGTTTGGAAAGACACTAGCAGGGTCAGCTTCTTGGGTTTCTTGCAGGGAAACATATTGCTCTAGGGGCTATTCTAAGACTAGACTAGGTTGAATATGATCATTTTCCTCAACATGCAATGGATGAAGACTTTAGAAACTTGGTATTTCAATATTAAGAGGCTAGCTTGAGGAATTAAGGGCCTTATCCTACCTAAAACTTGGAATTTTAACTTTAGGAACACAAGGAGGCTCATTTTGTCTAAAACTCATAAACTTATACTTACGAACCTCCTCTTGGGCAAGTTGTTCTGGAACTGCAAGAGCTACTTGGACCTCTTTCCTTTGCATTTCTAACTCTTTCTCATAGAGATAGGCCTAATAAGCAATATCTTCCTGTTATTGATTATACTCATGTTGCCTCTTGATCTCCTTGGTGCAGGAGCACCTAGTCCAAGTCATGTATTAGGGGTCCTAGTTGAATTTTTGAAGGTTTTGAGTCATTTTGATGTAATAAGGCCATGTCAAGGCCAGTCTTGTGTTTTTGAAGTCATTTGAGTCTATTTGGGTCAATTTGGGGATCATTGATCATATATTACAAAATTTGTAAAATGTTGTCATATTCAAAAATTGTAAAAGTGCAAAAAATGCAACTTTTGAGAAATCCAACGATCAGTTTGGATTTGAAGGGTGGTTAGTTAGTTGTTTAGGTGGTTCTTGGTTGTTTTGGGTATATATTTTATGTTTTTGGTCGATTGAATTTGTTGGTTGAAGGATTGTTGAAGAAACAATAAAAGAACTCTTGAAATTTTGTATCTTTCTCAAAAATTTCTAATAATTTCCAGTTACAAGCTTTTGTACTTGCCCGTACAGTGTTTCCTAGATTTCCATTTCATTTAATTAGGTAGTTGAGTGAGTTAACTTCAATTTTCATTTTATTTGGTGGATTCTTGAGGATTTTAGTGCATTTTATAAACAAATTTTTGAAACGGGTGTGTATTGACAATTTTGAGGGTTTCTGACCAAAAAAAATGGGTCTACACCCATTCCACCTTTTGTAATCACTATAACTCAGTGGAATGGGTTGTATTAAGTAGGAATAAGTTTCCATGGGGTTTCAAGAGTAGGGAGGCGAGTTGATGGGTTTTGTAGGATGCCCTAGTTGGCAAGTCTGAGTATTTTAGGTGAAATTGAGTGGTTTGAGGGTGTTAAAGATTGAAAATTGTTGGGGAAGAAATTTTTGATGATTGAGTAAGCTTGTGCAGGAATTTTTAGAAGTTTTTGAATATTTTTTAGAGTGTGGGAAGGTTGGGAAACTGGATTTTCAATAAACCCCTTTTGTAATGGCATAAAGTGAGGGTTTCATGATATGGTGTCATGGGAAGCATGTCTCTGAGTAGAAGTTGTGGAATCAAAGGTTTTGATACCTGGTGAGAGTGTTACAATTGAGTTTTTGGGTTTTTTGTGTGTTTACATAAGGTTTGCTTTGTAAAAGTGGCCTAATTGGCTAAGTAGGACAGTGTAGAAGCCTGAAATTGAGGGATTTGGTCCAAAGGAACCTATAATGGTTCTTGGATATGTTAAAGAACATGGAAATGGGTGTATAAAACTATAAGGATAGTCTTGATAACAATTTGGATTCAAAATATTTGAAGGGAAAGCTAGGTCAGGACACCTACAAGTGAAACTGGGTGAAGTTGTGAAGGGTTGGTGTAATAGGTTTTTGAGAGTTGCAAAGTTGGTTAAAAGTGCTTGAATTGTGATTGATGAATGATTGCCTCCCTGATCTACATCAATTGGTATCAGAGCTAATTTAGTACATCATTTGAGGGTGAAAGGTGAGAAGTTGAAGAGTCAAGTTGCCTCCCAAGGGTAATAATATGGCTAGGAAGATGCAAGAGATGGAAGAGAAGACTGAGAGAGAGATTAGGAAGCTAGAGGAGCTGCAAAAAAGGTTGGTTGCAAGGTTGGAAATTTTTGAAATAGGGCATAAAAGAGGTGTGGTTGTAGGTGATGAAAGTGACATTGAAGATGAAGAAGATGAAGAGTATGAAGATGTGGAAGAAGAACTAGATCCTGAAGACCAAAGGATGGCAAGGCTATTGAAGGAATTAAAAGGAAACAAACACAAGGTAAAAATTGATTTGCCTATGTATGGTGGTAATCTTAATGATGAGGAATTGTTAGATTGGATTGCAGCTTTGCATAACTACTTTGAATGTGAGGATGTACCTAATGAAGAAAAGGTGAAGATAGCAAAAACCAAATTTAAGGGCCATGCATTAGTATAAGTCTTAACATCCATTTCCCATTGTTTCAAATCTTGAAGCCTCTTAGACATCTGAATTCCATAATCACTTGGTAAAAACTTACCTTTCAACTTACCTTTTATTCTCCTTTCAACTTGTTTAGATGTCTAAGAGGCTTCAACATTTGAAACAAAGGGAAATGGATGTTAAGACTTATACTAATGAGTTTTATAAGTTCATAAGGGTAGGTCACATGGTTGATGATGTAGAAAAGGTGGCAAAATATCTTAGTGGGCTAAGGTTTAACATCCAGGATGAATTAAGTTTGCACAATCCAAGGACAATTGAAGAATTCTACCAAATGGCAATAAGGGTTGAAGAGAAACTCAAAATAAAGCAAGATAAAAAAATAAGAGGTAGAGGCAGCAATACAAGAGGAAGAGGCACATTTAACACTCCAAGGCAATCACAAGAAAGTCAAGAAAACTCAAGCAAGGTGCATGAACAAGTTGTTGATCAAAGGGGTGGATTTAGAGGCTCTAGAGGTAGATTTGGTAGTGGCGGAAATTCAAACATATTTTCTAGAAGGTGTTACAATTGTAATGAGTTTGGGCATCCATCAGACAAGTGTCCTGAAAGACAGGGTTCTACATCAAGTGGTGGTGAGAGAAGAAGTGAAAAAAGGGCTCAAATAGTGCAAGAAGATGAATGTGAAAGTACAAATTCTCCTAGTCATGTTGCTACTCCAGAAGTTGGGGAATCTTTGATGGTGAGAAGGACTCTATTCAATGCCTCCAAAGAGAAGGAACCAATGCAAAGAAGAGCTCTATTCAAAACCATATGTAAGTTCAAGGGTAAGGTATGCAAGGTAGTCATAGATTCTGGTTGCACTAAAAATATGGTCTCTAATGAAATGATAGAAAAGCTGAAGTTGCAAAAGTTTCCTCATGAAAATCCATATAAGATATCATGTTTGAATGATAGCTAGTCCATCTTGGTTAGTGAACAAGCATTGATTGAATTCATTATTGGTGGTTACAAGGATAAGGTTGCTTGTGATTTTGTACCAATGGATTGTTTTCATGTATTGCTTGGGATACCATGGTAGTATGGAAAACATGCCATATATTATTGTTAAAGCAATAGCTATCTGATTGAGCACAATGAGAGTAGTTTTACACTCATTCCATCGCAAGATGATGTGGAGGATTAGTCTAAGACAACAAACGTGATCATGTTTTGTAGGAAGGAGTTTGTGAAGGAAAAGGAAGAGGATTCAAGGAAGTTTGCAGTCACTCCAATGTTGGAAGATATCAAAACAGTGAATTTGGAAAATTCTTCAGTGTTGAAAAACAAAGGTAATGAGTTGGTGCCTAGAGTAGGCCAAGAGAAGGCCAGAGATCAGATGTGTATGTAGCCACAATTTGGATGGAGGGAGAATGATGCAATCCTAGTTGGGACAGTGCTTTGTCCACTAGTTATAAAAGGGAAGGATAGGCAGTCATATTTTTCCATAACAGAATATTATGAACCTGGTAAGCATGGTGAAACAGGGGTTCCAAAGGTTGAGAGCCTTAAACATGAGATGAAGGTAGGTGGACAAGGAAACAAGAGTGTTTGGCAAGGGCCAAAGGGCAGATACCATCATGAAACAAAGGTAAAGAGGGAACCAATTCATGATGCATGTGGTAAGTGTTTGTTTGTAGGTGTTCAAGCAAGGACAACGCCAGTTTCTGATGCAAGATAGGTAAGGGAACATAGAGTAGATCTGTTTGCAAGAAGTGAACAATGGCAAGGAGCAAACAAGTTATACAATGCAAGGTATGATGCAAGAGTATGGTATTTGATGCCATGGAGAATTTTTCCAGTCTAGAGAGCATGTGGAAGGAAAGGAGGATCTAAGAAGGAAGCCCAAGAATCTCATGGGACATGAGTCTTTTTTTCTAGGTCGGGTGTATGGTGCAGGAGCACCTAGTTCAAGTCATGTATTAGGGGTCCTAGTTGAATTTTTTAAGTTTTTGAGTCATTTTGATGTAATAAGGCCATTTCAAGGTCAGTCTTGTGTTTTTGAAGTCATTTGAGTCTATTTGGGTCAATTTGGGGATCATTAAGCATATATTACAAAATTTGTAAAATGTTGTCATATTCAAAAATTGTAAAAGTGCAAAAAATACAACTTTTGAGAAGTCCAACGGTTAGTTGGGATTTTAAGGGTGGTTATTCAGTTGTTTAGGTGGTTCTTGGTTTTTTTTGGTATATATTTTATGTTTTTGGTCGAACGAAGTTGTTGGTTAAAGGATTGTTGAAGAAACAATAAAAGAACTCTTGAAATTTTGTATCTTTCTCAAAAAAAATTGATAATTTCTATTTACAAGCTTTTGTACTTTCCCGTACAGGGTTTCCTAGATCTCCATTGCATTGAATTAGCTATTTGAGTTAATTAACTTCAATTTTCTTTTGATTTGGTGGATTCTTGAGGAGTTTAGTGCATTTTATAAACAAATTTCTGAAACGGGTGTATATTGACAGTTTTGAGGGTTTGTGACCAAACAAAAATGGATCTACACCCATTCCACCTTTTGTAATCACTGTAACTCAGTGGAATGGGTGGTGTTAAGTAGGAATAAGTGTCCATGGAGTTTCAGGAGTAGGGGAGGCGAGTTGATGGGTTTTGTAGGATGCCCTAGTTGGCAAGTCTGAGTATTTTGGGTGAAATTGAGTGGTTTGAGGGTATTAAAGATTGAAACTTGTTGGGGAAGAAATTTATGATGATTGAGGAAGCTTGTGCAAGAATTTTTATAATTTTTTGAAGAGTTGTTAGAGTGTGGGAAGGTTGGGAAACTGGATTTTCAATAAACCCCTTTTGTAATGGCATAAAGTGAGGGTTTCATGATATGGTGTCATGGGAAGTGTGTATTTGAGTAAAATTTGTGGAATTAGAGGTTTTGATACCTGATGAGAGTGTTACAGATCATTTTTGGGGTTGGTGGTGTGTTTATATAAGGGTTGTTTTGTAAAAGTGGCATAATTGGCCAAGTAGGATGGCATAGAAGCCTGAAATTGAGGGATATGGTCCAAAGGAACCTATAGTGGTTCTTAGTTATGTTAAAGAAAATGGAAATGGGTGTCTGAAATTGTAAGTATAATCTTGATAAGAATTTGGAGTCAAAATATTTGAAGGGAAAACTAGGTCAGTACACCTACAAGTGAAACTGGGTGAAGTTGTGAAGGGTTGATGTAATAGGTTTTTGAGAGTTGCAAAGTTGGTTCAAAGTGTTTGAATTGTGACTGGTGAATGATTGCCTCCTTTCTCTGCATCACTCCTCTACCTGCTTTTTGAAATCAATCATGAAGTCAAGCAATTCGCTCTTTAGGCTTGTAATCTCCTTTTCACAGTCTATGAGTTGGTTTTGAATGTATGAAGGCTGAGATGGATATTGGGTAGGGTGGGTGGGTACTAATTATATTTCATAGGTTGGTTTGTAAAATCCATGGAATTGAAACCAACAGCATGATTGATCTGATATAGCTAATATGGAGATGGATAAGCAACATTTTCATGGTATGATGGATGGTAGGACATATCTCCATGAAACATAGACATCTTTATTCATTCATTAGCTAGAAAAAAGAAAAAGTTAGACCTTTAAAATAAACCAACACTTGATCTGCATGCAAAATCAGAGAATGGAGTCACCAGGTGTAATTTAATAACCTCAAAAGGCTAAAACACTGTTGCTTATACCAGAACAACAACTTAAAACTTTGAAAAAATTTCTCTGAAACAAGTTTCAGAGTCCCACTAGGCGTGCGAAAAACTGTTGTCAATAGAGATTGCACCCTAGCCAAGTTAAACTTAACTATCCTACTGAAACATGGAAACACTCTTAGGTTGTGGGTGACCTATAATGATAATGAATCTCCAAAACGGCTAGTTCTCCTGGAAAATCACCTAAACTACATAATTTCTCTGAGGAAAGGGTTTAGAGAGATAACTAAAAATGAAAATCCTAAAACCTAAGGATGATTCACCAGAATTTAAATTGATTTTGATGTTTTTATTCACAAACAATTTCTCAAAACTTTAACCCTCACAATCTCATTTAAAAACATACAACTCAATAGTAATTTGTATGAAGGCTCGAATTGAACACAATCACACAACCTGAACTATATGAAATTTTGCACACAAACCTACAATAACAAGTCATAAAAGGATTCAATATTTCAAATCACAATGTACATCAAATTGCTACTACAAATATGACACAAAATATGAGAAGGAATCTTTGTTGTTTATTAAAACTAAAGGAGTATGCAAGATCAAAATTTGAGTACAAAAGAGTTTACAAAACTCTTTGCAAATGAACAAGAGAGCAAGAAACAATATCTGAACTGAGAAAAATTAATTTTTTCTCCAACTTATATCTCCCAAATGTCTCCAATAGTGAGAATAGAAAAATCTAGTTGAACTACACCTCAAAATAGCAATCTGAAATCCAATTTCGAGCTCCAAAGAAAAGCCTCAAAATTAGTGTCTGAACTACCTCCAAACTGAATGAGAAAGATGGAAACTTTCTATCTCCAATAGTTCGATCCAAAAGACTCACAAAATCAGGCTCAAACTGACTAAAAACTAAAATGGAAACTTCAATTTGACTGGTTTTTCCCCATTTCGCCCAAGTGAACTCAAAATCAGAAAAAGAAAGATTCTAAGGAGACTAACTGCATTTTAAAAATAACAAACATTAAGGAAATCTATAGGAATATTGTCTTAATGATGTTTTACATCATTTGCAATTTCAGAATTACAATATAGAAAGCTCAACCTTAGTCTTGAATTTATTTGCAAAAAATACAACCTTCCTAATCAGAGCTTCTGATTTTCAAATAAAAAATATACCTTCTTCAATCTTTGATTTTTATATAAACAATCAAAAAAAAAATTGAGGCACAAATCAAATGATGTTTTCTCAAAAGTCACTAAGGGGCCCTAGGGCATTCAAGACTTAGGCAAAGGTCATAAACACTTAAGGCATCGACTTGATTTTCTCCAAAGTCTTAAAATAAATCAAATTCCCAAAGCCTAAGTTCGACATATGTGCAAAAGAAAATACAAAGGCACAAAGGTATTAGTGATGACATTTTATTTTAAAATTATGTGATAAAAAGGCCTTAGCTCAAATTAGGGTAAAGAAGGAAAACCCTAAAAAAAAACCATTGAATCCCTAACTTTTCGGCCTCATTTCTCATTCGAGTCTTTTGGAAAACTTTGCTCTGTTGTGCCACCATGAAGGTTAGGGTTTGAGCTTGCATTCTTCACCATTTTTGCAGCTTCTAAGATATTTTTCATGAAGATTTTGAAAGGAAATTGCAGAGGGTAAGTATTCCCAATTGTGACTTCTTTTTTTCTCCATTTTGAAAGCAATTTTGGTCTTCCAAGTCGCAGCCTCTCCATTCTTTTCTGATGTATTTTTATTTGCTTGCATTTTGTTGATGTCCCTCTTGGCTTGAGGTCGACATTTGAAGAGCTTTTGGGAGCTTGAATGCAGCATAGTGACTGTATTCCTCTTCAAGAACAAAGAAGGTAAGCCCCTTTTTCCATCATATCTCTGCACTTCTTCTTTTCATTTGCAAAAAGATACTTTATTCGAGCCCAATAATGATGAGTATTCTTTCTTGCTTTCTCCATGTGTTATTTTCATTATTTTTGAAGTTTTCTCATACCCATGGTCGTGGCTCCATGAAAGAAACTCTAGGTATTTTTCTCTATGCTTGATGTTACTTGAGGTTTCTCCATTTTTTGAAAATGCTAAAAGAGACAATACTTCATTTTCTCCTTGAATAAAAGCAAAATAAAATGCTTCACTATACAGGGTTGTGGCCTCTAGACCTTCTAGGTTCCTCTCAACTTTTCACAAAACTGAGGGTTTCATTGTTCATGTATTTTGCAGATTCTTATGTGAAACAAAAACCTCTAGGTTGTGGTTACAAACCTCATACTTGTCTCACATTTTTACCCCCTTGCTCGAAGCCCTAGCACAATTATAATGCTCTATTTTCTATTTTTGAGAAATGTATACTCTTGCTTCAGAATGTTGTGGGTGGATGATAACATTGTTTATCTTTCCACCAAAATGAATAGCATTTTACTTCAGTTTGGATCTATATTCTGAAGCACTTTTGAGTTCCCTTTACTTGCATTCTTTTCAAAACTCTTCATGGCTGCCACCTTTCTTGCATTTCCATTTTATAAAAAATGAACAGCATGTTTTGCACTTGGAAAACAAATGCACTTATAGGTATCATGTGGGCTCCACCACTATTTTTTGTAGTTCATTCTTTATTCAGAAAATATGCATTCAAACACTACTTCTCTTTAAGGGAACAATTGTAATGTATTTTCCAAAGCATTTAAGTATGTCACAATGTTGAAACTAGGACTCAAATACTGTGCTTTATTTTTCCTCCATGATGTTGTCCTATATGCAAAATTTGCATACTCATAGAAGATTTTGAAATATGTGATACCTTTGTGATTGTGTTTTGAGGCTTCTCCAATTGCTTTAGTCATTGTTTTGATTGTGAATTTTTGTTATGTATGCTTCTTCACCATCACACCCCATGGCAATGTACTCCTTGCTACCTTATATGCAAGCATCACTTGTAGGCACCTTGATGAACAAGTTTATGATAGATCCTCCATGTTGGCACCACTACAATTAGCAAAAACAACCACATTCTTTGTTGTCCTCTTAAAGTGAGCACTTCAAATAGCATAACATTGAAATGAACATGCTATATGGCAGCAAACAGCATGCAATCTTGCTTGCAAAATAGAAATTTTTGAAAGATAGTGCAATTTATCTCTGTTCTACATATTCATTGAGTATTCAAAAGGATTCCTTACTCATCTATGACCTTTATTTTCATTGCACTTATGGATTTGATTGTCATGAATGGGAAATGAATCTGCTTCTTTGTAGTTACTTTATGATTTATTCCTTCAGTTAAGAATATTTCTATTTGAGCACTATGAATATGAATTCCTATTTCAATCCCCTCTTGAGAATTAGGGGCAGCATGTTGGGCTCAACCCTTGTGGGAGCCCATTTTTTCACCACTTGCTATGATGTCTTCAGAAATGTATCAACAACATGATTTCACCTATAACTGCATAGTGAACAAACATGTTACATAAAAAAATAGTGAAGCTCAATGCTCCTGTGATATTTTATTTTTCAGGCTCTCTGGCATACTTCTGATGTTTATTCAACTGATTCAATACATCATATGAAATGTACTATATTTATGTTGATAGAGCACATAGGAAGACTCATATTCGAATCTCTAATAGCTTTTCTCTTCATGATGCAGGTTCACTCAAGATCGGGAGCAAGGAGGAGCAGCTACAATGAAAACCAACACCAAACACAAATAGGCAATGATGGATATGTTTTTTCTTATATGCTTCATTTCTCTCCTTTATCTTCAAATGCATAGTACATTCTTTATAATGTGTTGGTTGAGCTATTCCCATGGCTTGTGTGGGACAAATGATCTCTCTTTTCTTTCCAATGAATATGAAAAACAACATTCTTTGCAATCTTGTACAATTTTGTATATATCTCTTTTGCCAAATGTATGCAACATTGTGAATTGAATAAATCATTACAAAATTGAATGAAAGCAATATTCTTATACATTATGTAGTCTCTTTTATGTTGTAAAACATTGAATGGCAAACTAAATGCTTTCTTTTTTTGAAAACACATTGCATAATAAAACTGAACCCTTTCTCTTAAACTTAACATATGCAATGGTTAATCAAAATAGAAATATTTTAGAACCTTTTCACCTCAAAATAAGAATAAACCGCTTCAGCTCTACCAATTTGAGTTGTAGGTGAAAAATTTGTAACATTGATAACACTCATAGTGGACTAGCCACTCAAAATTTGCCTTGGATGGGTGCAGAAGGCATCCATAACTCATCTATGGTTATGTCACTAATTTTTTATAGTATGGCAGCTTTCTATTTGTTGATTGATGACTTCATCCCCATTTTGGGATAGTAGTTGTCCTATTTGGAAGCACATTCATCAGGTCAACAGGGAGTATGATATGGGTTTCTTTGACATGTATGATGACCCATATGATTTCGTTCTCTCTTCAAACCTAAGTTACGAAAACATTTGGGGGCCTAATGAGTTGTTTCATGTGCATGTGGGAGTTGATTTAAATGTCATTTTGATGGTCTCCTCTTACAGATGAATGGTATGTGTTGCTTGTATTATGATGGATATCTATAGCCGAATGGGTAGGACAATTTGGGATCCAGGTATTGACATGTATGGTGCATTGGTACTCAACAATCGCGGTGAGTTGCTTCAAGAGTTATAGTTATATGACATGTATATTAGAGTGGAGCAGCAGACTAGCATGCGATTGCTTGAGGACAAGCAATCCCAAGAAGGGAGGATTGTATTGTCCCTTCCTTAGGCAGTTCAGACTATAGCGGAGGTTGGCCTACTATTAGGGTTCTCATAGGTCAGCATAATGGTTAGGGGACCCTACCGAGGGTTGTGGAGCTTAGCTGGGAACTTTACGAGCCTTTCAGTTGGAGTTCAATTGATGAATCCAGGGATAAATTGGAAATATTAAAGTTTGCTTTAATGGACTAGTAAAAAGTGAATAGTAACAAAAAATTAAAAAATGAATAGTGAAAAGTGCCCCCATCCTAGTAACTCAAGTTGTTTTTAAAAGGTGGTCCTTTCTTTTGATGAGGGAAGACCCTCAAGATGGGTGTAGCCTCTTGAGGAGGATTATTTTATTGACTTTTATAAAAAAAAACTCATGGGAGGTTACAAAGCAATATGTTAGGATCATACTTGGGCATTCTATTTTCATTTTGACAAAAGAAAATTGCAGGTTTGAGCTCTGAAAGAGGGTTTCAACAGCATATAGGTCTTCTAAGGATGAAATCCCTTGGAGGATAGTGAATTGGATGAAAACCCAATTCACAAAATAGGGAAATCTACCCAGGGTTTCCATTTGGGTAGCATTGGTCTTCATCATAAGTTAATTTGCATTTAGAATTGATTGCAGCAATGAGTTATCATAATATAATTGTAAATTAGGGCTTCTTATCAATAGATATCATCATTTCAGTGCATTCACCAGCTGGCCGTACTATTTGGGTGTCATTTTTAGTTAAACCCTAGCTAGAAATTAAGGTTTTTAGACCACTAAGGAGCATATCAGACTTTATATCAGATCTTTATTGTATATGCTTTGGTTATAGCAATTAAATATTCAATAAATTAAGCATTGGCTTTTGGGTATGCAAATTCTATGTAATCAGTGGTTCAATTTCATTAATTCTAAAAAATTACATTTGTTGTCCTAGTAAAATAAGAATTCATAATTTTATTTCAGTCATTTATGTCCTTTAGCATCTTTTTTTTTTCGCAATTATCAAGCACAAAACCTCAAAAAATGAGAAAACCACAAAATATCACAAAAAAAATCATAAAATAGCAAAAATAAATAGGAAAATAAATTCCCTATTCGCTAGCCAAAGTCAAATCAGAAATCAAACTCAAAAAAATAAGATCAAATTTGGGTTGGCAACTTTTCAGTGGTATCAGAGTCATAATCCTGCCAGCCTCTTGGGTAATGATTGCATTCAATTGGTGTGAAATCAATTGTGCACAAGTCAGTTTGGATTTGGTTTTCAGTTTGGATAGCAAAAAAGGTCATCATGGTGAAGTTGTTGAGCAATAAACATGCATGGAAAGAAATTGAGCAAACACAACACGAGACCATACAAAAATTGTAGCGTTTAGGTGATTCACTTTCAAGGTTGGGACTCCCCAAAGGATCATCCTCACTTTCTACTAGCAAAATTCCAACACCACAAGACAAATAAGTGGTAGTGATTAGTATATTTGAGGAGTCTAGCATTCTTCCTCAACGTGTTAAGGCGAATATTCTATAGGAGTTTAGGTGAACTCCTCAAACCCCCCCAGAATCACCTACAAGACAAAAACTTCCACAAGAGAGAAATGGTAGAAAAATCATACTATCATTAAGATGCAAGGATGCCAAATTGAATATGACATGATTAAAAATGTACAAGATGCCTGATTATATAGGCATGAGAGAAAACCTAAGATGCATGAGATGTTGCCATGTGTCTTGATCTAACAACATGTGACAACATGTGAACCCTATCTAGATGATTATTAAATGTTGAGATAAGTTCTAGAAGGACAACTCATCTTCTAGAAGGAATCTTATCCCACCAAACAAGGAAGGGAATATTATCCCATTTATTTATTAAATGATTTATCTAATAATACAACCTAGGACTTAATTAATTAAATGCAAGACCTAAGTTAACTTATGCTAGTGTAATAATTAATTAATTACACCAACACCCCCCATAAGTGCAACTTAGGGAGAAGCAGATTATTATGCAAAGATGAGTCCCAACAACATGGCCTGATCAGGTACTCATTTACAAATGTAAAGATGAGGTAGAGAAGGAAAACCCAGTGGGACAAAACCCCCCTACAATGAGATGACTGCTGCAAAGAAGCACTAGAAGAACACTGTGGAGTAACACTGGAACCGAAATCTGACAAGCAAGGAAAGATACTTTTGTCTACAATTGAAACCAAAAATAGAATCATCATGTGACAATAGACCCGATGCCATGGAACACTGGAAAACTCTCATACTGGATCAACCCTGAGATCTATAAGCAACAATAGATGAAAGGATGAATGGACCCATAATGATAACAAATCTGGAAGTTGTGTCTCGCGAAACCAATGCCAAACTGAAACTAAAACTACCCATAGGACAAGTACCATCAAGATTCTAGAACATTAACCATAAAAACATGACCCTCAAATGAGAAAGATCTGAACCAATGTAGATCAAGAACTATAAAATTCCAATTTGAAGTGTGAACCGAAGCAAACCAAAGATGTGTCCAGCTAAACAAGAAAGAAACTAAAATGAGACAATAAGAAACCAGACAAACTCATGCGAGTTGTCACCAACATGAAAGATGGATGCAAGAACCCCCTTTGATGGAACTTTATATCAGTTCATTTATTACAATACTCAATGATTGCAAAAGGAGAGAATGTAAAACATGCATAAACTACAGAGAAAATGTAAACATAGTGCATGATAACAAAACTAAGTGCATGCACAAACCAAGGTTCACATCTGCCTCCATGATTAAAAATAACCTCCAATCTGTATAAAGGTCGAAACCAGCTTTTCGATGATATCTCATTTGTGAAAATCTGACGCCATGGCCAAAAGTTATGATTTTTTCAAAAAAATTGAATTCATCCTGCAGGAAATGGGTTTTCTAGCAAAAAAATATTACTTCTGATTTAATTTCTGAAAAATTTGTTCACAATAAGTGGAAAAAAATAGAAACCCAGAAATATTTTGAAGTAAGAACAAAACCCATAAATCGTTTTTTGATCTAGCAAGCAGAAGATGAAAAAATAATTTTTTTAAACCTTCAGCGAAGAGAAAAATGACGCGCGCTAATTTTTGTACTGCAATTTTCTCCAAATCCGTACAAGATATCAAAAATCTAAAAGATACCCAATTTAGATTTTGACCCTAGCTACAAAACCCAGAAATCATTTTTCCTAGAACTAAGTGGAAGCTAGATTTCCAAAGCAAAAATGAAAAATGGCTGCTTGCATCCAACAAGACCTTTATGCCTATATAATCAGGCATCGTAGGTTTTCTCTCATGCCTATATAATCAGACATCTTGTACATTTGTAATCATGTCATATTCAATTTGACATCCTTACATCTTAATGATAGCATGATTTTTCTGCTATTTCTCTCTTGTGGAAGTTTTTGTCTTGCAGGTGATTCTGGGGGGTTTGAGGAGTTCACCTAAACTCCTACATATTCCCTTCAAGTACTACATGGGCATGCACCTGAATCTTTTCTGCAAGACTGAGTATGCAAGGAAAGAATATCACACTATAGCTTATGAATTGTTGATACATGGAATGGATAGAGAATCTTCATATATGATTGATACAACTCTTCATGTGAATGATATGGCGTCTTCAAGTTCCAATGAGGTATGCAAAAATTTATATGATGAATTTGATAGACATGCTGATTTGAATCAAGAAGACATTAGGACAGCCTTGGGCAATGATTTGTCTACATCATCCTTGCAAGAGGTTTCACAAGAGGCTCCTACATTAGAGGCTATCATAGATCATGCCAGTGCTTTGGATAGCAATGGTGTGGATTCTTTGGGTGATCATAAGTCATCTTCTAGTGTGATAGTTGATTCCAATAATGGCACATCACCTACACATGATGGCAACCCAGGATATTTGGAACAAAAGCCTTGGGTTTGGGAAGAAGAGGAGACAAATCAAGACTTGATGGTGTTTGATGACTACAATGTAAGCATAAAAGAAGAATGTGTGGATGTTGAATACACAAGGGATGAGCTTCTTGAGGTAAGCCCACAAGAAGAGAATGTTGAAGGAAGGGGGAATGATTTAGAAAATCCATTTTGGTCTAATTTGCATCATGAAGTTCATGACCTTCCTCTTTTGGAGAGCCCCTTGAAGGCTTAAAAAAATGATGATAATGGTCACACACTTGATGGATCGGCCACAAGTGTTATGTACATTTGTGTGGAATGGAACATTATTGGTTTCATTATGGTTAGTCATGCATCATCTACAATGGAAGGACAATTGATAAGATCATATGAAGCATTTTGTTTTGGAGAGATGGTTAGGAAGACTTGGAGGTTTCTTACTAAGAAGATCTTCCAATTTGATAATTGTTGGTTTGTCGTGCATACTACACCTTGGTGTTTGCTAGTTAAGGAAAATATATCAGTTATGGAGGTGATGGTATGGATTAGAAAATGGGACAACAATATTTTGACATCACATGAGCATGAATCCAAGCTAGATGGTTGTGAAAAGAAATGTATCATGGTAGACATTCATGAAAAGATAGATAAGTATGAGGTGATGATGGGAACTTCTACTTGCCTACAATCTAAATTTATAACAGCAGTAGGAAAAGAATATGAACCAATTTATAGGTTGGCGCCTCACCCTTATGATGTTGACGATACTTCAATTGAGTATAAGAATGTCATAGCTTCAAGAATTGATATGCTACAAGATTAGGCTGCTAAGTGTCTACAAGTGTGCTCTTGCATTAAAGATTTCCAGGGTAATGAAAGAAAAGGTACAATCAGACCTAGTTATCTGATTTTCAACAGTAGTGGTATATCCTCGCTTCCTCATGATATTGCAGCTGCTAATCATTGGGAAATGAGTGATATTGATTCTACTTTGATTGGTACACCAGATTTATATGATGCATCTCATTATGGGACTGATTTTAGAAAATTTGGAGCAATTGAGATAAAATAGTCTCAAGAAATGTTTGAGGGATGGCTTGACAAGGAAACGAAAGCTAAGTTGATAGCACAACAAACCAAGCTTAATCTTCAACAAGTTTGTGACACTCACCACCCCATGGATGCTGACAAGCAAAGGTCTTCTAGTTTTGAAATTGTAGTTGTTGTTGATCAATTCATTCATGAATATTTTGAGGGCTTTGATGTGACTATAGCAGGTGGACATACTATTCTTTGCAAGAAGAAAGTGAGTAATCTTAGCATTATCTTTGGTGAGTATACTCTTTGTGATGACTTTTATGTAATTTATTTGAAGGACAATGAAGTTCTACTTGGTATGCAATGGCTACATTCTTTACAAAGGGTCATCCAAGATTTACAAGAAATGGAGTTGAGTTTCATACATGATGGGAAACACATTATTATAAAAGCTCTCAAATATACTTTGCCTCATCTAATAGCACCCAAATCAATGATAGCTTTGGGTCATGATTTTTTTCATGAATGCATGTACATTATGTATGTGAAGAGAATTGTATTGAACTAGCATTTGATAGGTATGATGAAAGGAATGACAAGTTTATGGATTGGAATGACATTATACCTAATTTGTTTAAGGAAAGCAGCCCTATGGTTCTGCTTTCTCATGAGATAAGCATACTAATGCCTTTGGAGGATAGTTATTTGTGGTCTACTAATGATGACATACAAAATTGGAGTGTTGGATATGGTAATTTTGTCAAAACATAGGGCGCTACACAATCTAATTTGGTGTATCAGAATTTTGAAGGTGTGGATGAAACATAAGAGAAGTATAATATTTGGCTAGAGAGGGCAAGGAAAGCTAAGTTAGTTGTTGGCCAAGCAAAACAACGTCTAGAGCTGGTAAAAAGAATGAGGCTAGCAGCTTTGTGTGCTCATCCTGGGCCAGCCATTGATGTTGTGCATAAGTATGATCATGATGATGAAGGTAACTCAATTTTGCATGAGGTATTAGTTCCATTTTTTGAACTAAACCATCCTACTCATGATTTTTTTGGTGCCTTCTTATGGGGGTACATAGATGATTTGATAGTTTATCCTACATTGGTTCCTTTTGTTAGGCTGGGTCAAACCATTGAGTTGACACCATTTTTTATTGATGAGAATTCCATAAGAGGGTGTGTGGATTGTTTGCTAGACTATTCTCTATGGTTTTTTCATGCCTCTTCATTGCTAGATATTGAAATGTGTGACTTCAGTCTTGGTACAATAATGTTGGGAACAATTTATAATGATGGAAATGATGATGTATTAGTTGAAGGCAGAACTAGTGATAGTATCCTACCTTCATACACTTGGACTGGCACAAATCATAAATACAAATTGCATACTATTGTTATGTTCCATGTAAAGAAAGATAATAAGGATGGAGGGAAACTACAAAAAAGATATCAGTTGGATAAGCCGAAGTGAGGAAATACAAAAAGGAATAAAGCATGGTATTTCTTATCCACATTTGTACTCCTTCAAAGAGGTTTTGGATTTGATAAGAACAAGCCACTTACAGATGGGTTGAGTTAGAGGCATGGCTATCCAATTGGAAGGGAAAAAAGGAAGGAGATTGTTGATCATTGTCTACTTTTGAGTAGACACAATCACTTCTTGCATCAGTCAAAAATTTAGTCTTATATAGCAGCTTTTCTGAGGCCACGAGGTGACAAGGTAAATGGTATAGGAGTTGAACAGATTGAAGAATCATATAATGAGGATTTTTGTAGCCTTGTGGAATTTAGTGTTGAAGACTTATTTGAGGCACTTCCACCCCTACTCACTTTCAAAAGTTGATGAGATATGTCATTTGGATAATAGAACGGGGACTTTGGAATTTTCAATTGTTGATTTTGGTGATAACACTCATAGTGGACTAGCCACTCAAAATTTGCTTTGTATGGGTGTAGAAGGCATTCATAACTCATCTATGGTTATGTCACCAATTTTTTATAGTATAGCATCTTTCTATTTGTTGATTGTTGACTTCATCCCCATTAATTCATTATGGGATAGTAGTTGTCCTATTTGGAAGTACATTCATGGGGTCAACATGGAGTATGATATGGGTTTCTTTGACATGTATGATGACCTGTATGACTTCGTTCTCTCTTCATACCTAAGTTACAACATCATTTGGGGGCCTAATGAGTTGTTTCATGTGCATATGGGAGTTGATTTACATGTATTTTTTATGTCCTCCTCTTACAGATGGATGGTATGTGTTGCTTATATTATGATGGATATCTATAGCCAAATGGGTAGGACAATTTAGGATCCTAGTATTGACATGGATGGTGCATTGATACTCAATGATCATGGTGAGTTTCTTTAGGATTTATGGTTATATGGCATGTATATCAGAGTGGAGTAGCAAACTGGCATGCAATTGCTTGAGGACAAGCAATCCCAGGAAGGGAGGACTGCAATGTCCCTTCCTTAGGCATTTCAGACTACAGAGGAGGTTGGCATACTAGTAGGGTTCCTGTAGGTCAGTATAATGGTTAGGGGACCCAACTGAGCGTTGTGGAGCTTAGCTGGGAGCTTTAGGAGCTTTTCAGTTGGAGTTCAATTGATGAATCCAGGGATAAATTGGAAATATTAAAGTTTGCTTTAATGGAATAGTAAAAAGTGAATAGTAACAAAAAATTGTAAAAATGAATAGTGAAAAGTGCCCCCATCCTAGTAACTCAAGTTGTTTTTAAAAGGTGGCCCTTTCTTTTGATGAGGGAAGACCCTCAAGATGGGTGTAGCATCTTGAGGAGGATTATTTTATTGACTTTTATAAAAAAAAAAGCGCATGAGAGGTTATAAAGCAATATATTTGACTCATTCTTGGGGATTTTATTTTCATTTTGACAAAAGAAAATTGTAGGTTTGAGCTTTGAAAGAGGGTTTTAGCAGCATATAGGTCTTCTGAGGACGAAATCCCTTGGAGGATAGTGAATTGGATGAAAACCCAATTCACAAAATAGGGAAATCTACCCAGGGTTTCCATTTGGGTAGCATTGGTCTTCATCATAGGTTAATTTGCATTTAGAATTGATTGCAGTGGTGAGTTATCATAATATAATTGCAAATTAGGGCTTCTTATCAATAGATATCATCATTTCAGTGCATTCACTAGTTGGCCGTACTATTTGGGTGTCATTTTCAGTTAAACCCTAGCTAGAAATTAGGGTTTTTAGACCACTAAGGAGCAGATCAAACTTTATATTAGATCTTTATTGTATATGCTTTGGTTCCAGCAAATAAATATTCAATAAATTAAGCATTGGCTTCCAGGTATGCAATTTCTATGTAATCGGTGGTTCAATTTCTTTAATTTTGAAAATTACATTTGTTGTCCTAGGAAAATCAGAATTCATAATTTTATTTTTGTCATTTATGTCCTTTAGCATCTATTTCTTTTTCGCAATTATCAAGCATAAAACCTCAAAAAATCAAAAAACCACCAAAAATCACAAAAAAAACTCATAAAACAACAAAAACAAACAAAAAAACAAATTCCCTATTTGCTGGTCAAAGTCAAATCAGAAATCAAATTTTGAAAAATTGGATCAGATTTGGGTTGGGAACCTTTCATTTTCAAAGCACATGAGTATGCTCTTCTCTTACATCCTTGGATGATCTGGAGAATCAGAAAAGTGTGGAGAAATATCATTTTCTAAAGGGGTTCAAACATTTGAATTGCCAGTTGTAGGTTTTCGAAGCTTCCTGAAGAAATTTTGAGCTCATCATTGAGTCCAAAGCAGTTGAGAAAGTCAGATCTGCCCTTTATTTTGTCTTAATTGGACACCGAAGGCCAAATTTGTAACAATTAGAAGTGGGAGGTTCATCACCAGATCCAGCAAGGAACCATCATTTCAAAGTATTTTGGGTCAAATCTAAGCCAACTATCATGCTCAGAAGGCCCAAAAACCATTAAATTGATTGAGGCAAAAAAAATTGTCCAGGGAGCCATATGACCCCCATGGACAAACTAGTTATATATATATATATATATATTGCTTTAGATTACAAGTTTTTTTCAAAAAAATAAATAATTAAAAAAACATTGTTAATTTTTTTTTTAAATTGTTTTAAATTACAAGCATTTTTTATATTATTTTTTTTGCAAAAAAATAATTATAAAAATTGTTAAAAATAATTAAAAATAATAATTAAAAAAATTAGAGGTACTAGGTACTTGCACCTTTGTGCAGGCCCTGTACCTTCAACATGCTTGGGAAGCACGCCCCTCTAGATAGGGGTGGCTCCTTAAAGCAATCTTTGCCTCCCTTTAAACCTACACATGCCTAACAAAAATAACACTCAAACTAATTCGCCTCTATACTATGTGCCTTGAGGCCTTGGGTCCAGTATCCTATACTGTGCTTATACGCTCGGCCTTCGGGCCTTACAAAAAAAAAATTAACCTTTTTTTTATATATTTTAATATTTTTTATGTTAAAAAATGTAGTGTAGAAAAATGTACTCCTTTACATTTTCACACTATGTTTGCATCCCCTTAATTAATTTGACTTAAGTAAGCTTCTAATTGCCTAAATTATGCACTCCTAAGCCTTATTATTCCCATTTTCGAAAAAGGAAACTCATATTAAATAATTGCCAACATTAATTTAATTGCCTTGAAATTTGTGTGTGTTGGACTTAGGTCCTAGACCCCATTCGCCCAAGGGTGAATGTGTCCCCTTTAAGTGCTAGGTCCCAATTTTTAATATGTTTTTTACAACATTTTAATGATTCAAATTCAAGTTTCAAATGTTGGCTTATGGAATCTAATTTTTGGTAAATTAGATAAACACCTATAAATACATAGTTATTTTATCAATTCAACTAGAACATACATAATCCAACTTTCACAAGAGAAAATATTATTGTTAAGAGCATTGAAGAGCAAATTTATCAAGCATCTATAGCAGCAATCAAGATCATATCATCATGTCAAAGTTATGTGTGTTCATATTATGTTTTGGAGCTAACATTGTGATGTAGGTTTCAAGAATTCAAGTATCAAATCAAGCAATCATTCAAGCCAATTCATGCAAGATCCAATCCTTAGAGAGATGTGTTAGACTTCAGTCCTCTAAGGGCGGCCATTAAGGGTTTGATGAGTTGTGACATAGCATTGTTTATTTGTCAAATTCTTTCCATTTTATCATTATTTCATCAAGGTTTAATTACCAAATCGGGGTTTGACCAAGGCAAACCCCTATTCACCCAAAATAAAACATTTTCCCCTCTCTTCGTGTGTGCAAATTTGCAGGTGAAGAAGAATTGAAAATTGGATCAAAAGTGAAATTTTGCAAAGTTGACAAGCCACGGAAACTCACCTACAAAACTTATTTATGATTTTTTGAAAGTGGAATCTAGAGGAATCGGGAGCTAATATCCGAGATCAGAGGACTGTGAAATTAATTTTTGAACCCCAGTACAGAGACTAATTTTCCCTAGGGCGAACTTGTTCTAGTAGGACACTCAACAACCACTTTTGGAGCCAGTACACACATCAGTTTTCCCTTCTCAGATCTGCTAGAAAATTATTGTTTCTATTTCTGTTATCCTTTAACTCTACATTTCAAGTTTTACATCACATAATTGAGTTCATTAAGTATTTTATTTTCATCTCCTAAAAGTGCATTTCAATCATTTTTTGTCATAAGGAAAAATTAGAGATCCCCCATCCCCATAGAGTTGACTCACCTCAAGGTTGAAAGTCAATTCTATCCTTGGGAGAGATCTTTTTTCTAATGACACTAAAGGAAACATAGGTGTGTTCGGTCCTTCTTCCATTGTGGTGAACCCTTTATCTCCTAAACCTATCCCTTATTTTTTTTGTTTCATTTTGGTGAACCCGACATTCTTACACTATAAGATTTTTGATTTGGAGATCCTTCAAACCCTAGATATCGGATTTGCATTGCATCTCATTTAGGGTTTTCAAAATTGCATTAGTGTCAATTTCATTTAGGGTTTTAAAATTGGATTTTACATTGTTTAAAATCTAAAAATTCAAACATTTGCTTACATATTGAATTCATTCCACATAATAATCTATATATTAGTGTTTTTCAATCATTTATATCAGAAAATTCAAACAAAATTGCATCTAGAAAGTTGTCATTTTGTTTGTTGTTTGTCATCAAATTGCACTTGCATTTCATCATATTTTTTTGGAATCATGTAATTGAAAGTGTTTGTTTAAAACTTGAATCATAGACCTTAAATATCAACGTAGAAACCTAGATTTTAATTTTTTCAACCCCCGTGCAATGACCCATTCGCCTTAGGGAAAATCTGTCCTTATACAGATCATTTTCCAGATTTTTGGGCATAAATTTGTCTATGTTTGTTTCACATTTTGTTGTTTTCAAATCTCAGTTTCAATTTTTGGAATTACAGCTTTTTTAAATTGTTTGCATTTAAGTTAATTGGTCAAAACAAGTGCCTTGTTCAAACATAAAATTTGCATTCAAAAGACATCATTTTTCAGGGTCTTTCATTTTACAATTAGTCAATTATCATTTCATATCTGAAACTTTGCATTAAACTTCATTATGGAGATGTGTTTTGGTAACATATGGATGACCTTAAGATCCTTCGTTGATGTTTCAAGTTGTATATTTGGATATGATCCTAATGCAATTGATAACACTCATGAACCTTCACCTCCTAATGAATGTCCCCATGAGGTGGACATCTTATGCCAAGACAAATATAGCATGCAACAATTCATACAAAACTCCCTACGACACCTTGAGAACAATGGATCCTTTTATCCATCCATGCAACAACCAACACCTCCTATCATCCCATCACTTGATATGTTCAACCTTTTGCATCCTGAAATTGACACACAAAAAAAGCCTCAACCATTAATCATGAAAGAACTTGTTAATAAGTACAATAGTGGTATTCTTCTATCCTATGCTCATCGCGTTACTAATACACCCATCAACTTAGAAGAGAGTTATGGTCAAGGCTTAAAAATCTTAAGCAAAGAAGGATGTGACATAACTAATGAACATGGAATCCATCAATGGCTAGAACAACAAACATCATAAAACACTAAGGGACTGGGATATCAAGGATCTCCTCCTCCTGCTACCTCTCCTCATGGGAAAGGTATTCTCTTTCACAAGATTGTTTCACAACACCAATAAAGGCCTCATGAACATGATCAAGTAACCTTATATCCTCCACCTCAACAAGTTTCCAATCAAGTAATAAACCCAAGCACTACAAACTTAAGAAGTTGAGATGTCCTTCTCCAATGTCTAAAAATGAAAGAGCCTTACACACACTCCTTAACCAAGGACTCATAACATTACCACCTGTTGTGCCTATGGTGCAGATGCCTCGTTCGGACTGGGGACCCCCTCTTTCCTTTTTGGCCTCGCCGGGTCCTTTTTGCCTTTGCCTCATTGTGTGTTTCCTTATTTCTAAGCTTAAGTTGGTCACATACAATAGATTCATCAAATTTCCTTTGACCAAAATTACCACCCCAAAATTTTCTAAGTATTTTATCTCTGCGGGTCTAGACCTGTGGGTTTCCCTTGGCCTTTTGCCTCGGCATCCTCCAGGCCTTGCAGACCTGCAGTTGCGGGTCTCCCTTGGTGGGTCACCATCGATACTTAGCCTCTAGCTAATAGTGAAACCCAAGAGTCCACTCACATTGCAGGCCCTGCATCGCCCTTTGTCATCCTACGACCGTGCCAACTCGAGTTTCTACACCTTTACCTACCTTGTGATTTTTGTACTGAGAATTGAATGTGTCATTAATGGCAATTTGCCTATAAAAAGGGGGATCAAACCTATCATTTTCACCCCCTAGTTTTCAAATTCTCGACGAAAAACTAGGAACTCCAACCCGCATGAGATCTTTCAATAGCTTCAGACCGGATTTTGATACATCCACATGATTTGGAGGTAGGCGCACATCATTTTCTGCTATGTAATTGAATTCTAAGGTATTAGGGTTTTGAAAAATGTTAAAATATTTTGAATGGAACCTTAGACCAAACCCCGGAGGTCCCATCAAACTTGTGTAGCGTCGGCCCCGCACCTAGAAATTGCCTCAAACTTGCAAAAAACCCTCGGCGTCATTTAAAGATGCGTCTCCACATTCATGCAGATTCCTAATTCTCCATCATTATTCTTTGTGCACTGAATAGGCTCCTATGGCCCGCACCCTCGCTATCACCACTCGTGTTAATATTGAAAATCCTAAAAAGAAATGACTAAGTTCGTAGCCTCGTCCAGGAGTTCCCATGCGGGCTTCCGCTTGCTAACGACCGCCTCCTCATCGTCGTTAAGTAACTGCCTAGCCCTAGCCTCTTTCCACACTACGGGTCTTGCCTTTACTATTGTCATTGAGTGCCCAAAATGCGCTAAGTTCGAGCCTCTTGAGGGCTATTGCATGCAGCTCATCGTCGTCCCATCACCATTGTTTAGCGGCAAAGTCACCCCATCCGCCTGCATTGCGGACTTCGATTCCTCTGTTGTTGTTCCATCTTTGGGAGTCTTCCAAACACAGAAAATGCTAAGTCTAAAGCAGTTTGTGGGCCAACCCTTGTGGGTGGCCATATGTGGGTGGCCTTCCCTCTATCATCATTCCCCAATTTCTAAGCGCTCGTGTCCCTCTACACTGTAGACACTGCGAGAATGGTTTCCCTTTGCCCTGATGAAGTTCGTCAATGCTAAAATTTAAGACCTGGGACTCAATGGGGGCCCGCCTATGCGGACTGTCGCTTGTGGATCGCCATCCCTCTGAGGTTGTTCTTTAACAGTGAACGTGCCATGGTAGCCTGATGGTTTCTTTTCGCATCTCCCAAAATGATCAAACTCTAAGGTGCAGTCCATGGCATCCAAGTCCTTCGTGGGTCCCGCAATGTGGAACTCTAAATGCAGGTCATCGTTCCCAAAATGCCATTCTTTAATGGTCAAAATTTGAACGCCTTCCAAGCTTATAGCGCCCACACATCCCAAATCCACAAAGCATCAAAGCATGATCTAACGATGCCAAGTTCCCTGCAACCTATTTCTGTGCGAGCCTAATCATCTCACAAGGAATTTGATCACCAAATGAACAAGGCATAATTTTTGCTGCCAGTGGCCACCTACGAGTCTCTGTGGCCCCAAAGGCTTCCATCCTGAAGGATTTCACCTTAGGGAAACCCGCATACCTAAGCCCACATTCACCTAAATGATCTAGATGAACTCCAAATGTAGAACAAGGATGAATTTCATGATATTTTAATGATGTATAAATGGATATGACGCTTGATTTGCAGGATTTGATCAATACTCAGCGGATTTACATATGAATACACTTCCTTCATATTTTGCATGCAGGATTTATGGAACCTGCTACGGGTCTGTCAGGGAGGCCTATTGAGAAAGTTGATAAAGGAGAGAAGCCCGCTCGCGTGCCAAGAGGCAAAGAAGAAAAAGACCAAATGAAGTATCAATTCCATGGAGTGGAGTGTAACTACAAGCTCTCTTCTACCTGGGAATCAGTGTCAGACACAAACTTAGGACACGTAAACATTGATGAGTTTAGGAAAAGGGTGATGGTTAACCCTACCACAGAAAATGCATGAAAAATCAGGGCAAGTGGTCTCGCCAAGGCAGCTAGCTTTCCTCCCGTGTTAATTGCTCTAGAGTTGGTCATGACTTGTCGAGAATGTTATCATTCGAACAAGAAGATAATTGATCATGATGGGAGGGTGTTGGTAGATTTTTTGAATAAATCTATCGGCTGAACATTCCACATTCCCACATTTGATAAAATGGAAGAGGTAGAAAAGGGATTTGCTGAAAACATGTGGAAACAGGACCCTCTTAGGTGTAAAAGGATAATCAACCAACACTAGTTGAAAGATAAGTAGGGCAGCGCTAACAAAGTACCCCATGAGCTATTTAGAAGTGATTTCTTCGAAGAGTACTATGACCTAGTCACTCTATTGAGCAAAGTAATGGGCCTCCCAACTGTCGCTTTCTTCAAAGAATGGATGTTTTACTTTATTAAGGAGATCATCCGAGGCACAACCAAGTTCCATTGGGCCAAGATGATCAGTGACAACTTGCACAACCAGCTTATGGCGGTGAAGAAGAGCTCCAAATTTTATATGACTTCATATCTGGTGTACCTCCTGGTGGAGAAGTTCCCATACAAAGGACTCTTCAATGTAGGCATTCTAGGAACAAAGAAAGGAGAACTTAAAGTCTATGACTACTATCCTCAGTTTTAGTACAAAAATTTCAAAAGAGAATATCAGAGGGTAAATGATGCCTTCATTGCACACGTAATTAGACTCCTAGGAGGATATTTTGAGAGAAGGGTATCACATAGTGCAAAGGCATTAATCCAATGGTTTTGGTATCTATTCATATAGTTCCTAAAGTTCACATATATTAGAGCAGAAGGATTCTCAGGGAAGCCTTACCAGTTATCACGCTACCCCAACGACCGCATGATCCTGTTGTAAGTTTCTCGACAGTTACAGGCTGCCCGCGCACTATTAAGCGACAAGCATAGAGTTGGGATCCCATATCCCTTGACCTTCGAGCAAGGAATGTATTCTTGTCCCACGACCCAATGCACGAAATACTCAAAGAAAGAATTGGTGGAGTACAACTTGGATCTCCACACGAACCGAGGAAGGATGGATCCTTATGGGAAGCTGAAGAAATGGGTTGGAAGACAATATGCCCATCGACCTCAAGTCTAGGACTTTTGGGCCAACTATGGAGATGATAAAGAAGTGTGAATGAGGCACTATATGAGAATGACAACCCAATTTGTGAAGTCGATAAATCTATTCCACATGCCTGACCATATAGTGGAGGAACATGACAATATTGTTGATGATATATACAATGTTGTGGCCAAATTTCCCTTACTTGTGATAGATTGGGATGAAGAGGAGGTCATTGACCTCAATATATTGACCCAACCCATTGAGAATAGAATGAGACAGTGGGTAGATACACAAATTACCCAACTTAAGGAGTAGGGTGTTGAATTAACTTATGGTGAGATCGAGGACAAGCTTGAAAGTGAGACTGATAGTGGCGCAACCACTTCCTCATCAGAAGAAGCTCCCAAGTCCCCACCAGCAACAAGGTTGAAGAAGAGAAAGGATGCGCCCAAGTGTAAACCTAAACACAAGGTGTACTCCAGAAAGTCCACAGAAGGAGAATCATCTAAAAGAGAAAGGAGAACGAGGATGTTTGTACTTGAGATGCCCACCATCCAGGAGGAGGAACACCATGAGGAAGAAGAAGAAGCCAAGTAGCCGCATTCGCCACCCGCCACTTTCACTCCTGCTACTGTCATCACCATCGTCACTCCTCCACCTTCTGACTCTCAGGCTTTTCCCATCTCATCTCCTCCCGCTGTGGACATCTCGGTCCACTTTACCAACTGCTCTAATGATGATACTAGACTCCTCTTCTACTACATCCCCGCTATCGTCCTCTTTGCTCCCTCCATTACCTACTCTCTCTACCTTGCTACCCATGGTATCCATAGTTACCATGCCACCTCTTACATTATCGCATGCTTTCGTGACATATATGTAGAATGTGCTTGATGAACTCTTTGGGGTAATCCTTGGCCCAAAGGTTCAAGCTTTTGTTGGTATATGGAGCCTAATCAAACTTTGAGGTTATATTTTCCCCCAATTTTATTAGCGTGGTTTCCCCCCAAATTATTTAACGGGGTCAAGGGGCAGCACCCTTTGTGGGGTCCAGGGGTAGCGCCCCTAGCACGCTCTTCTATTGGCCGACATAAAAAACCCTAATTTTGTAACCAACATAAGTCTTGATAAAAGGCTAAGGGTTTGGGTTTTTGTTGACATTGTATTGTAGCAATTGCAACGGTATTGAGTTGCAAGGATTACTAGTTGTAATCGATTTGATTTACTGGATAATAATATTGGACTCTCTATTGGTGGACGTAGCTCAAGTTTGGGTGAACCACATTAAATATTGTCTCTTGCTATTATTATTTCTATTTTTTTCATTCCTCTGTTTAATCTTTATTTGCATGTAATTGATATTTTTTGCATACAATTCTTAACAAGTGGTATCAGAGCAAGTTGTGTTTGATTATCGTATGTAGGAAAGTCTCACGGTTAAGTGGGAGCAATGGTGGACGAGGGTGAATTGAAGGTAGATAAATTCAATGGGTAGAACTATCAATTATGGAAGATGCAGATGGAGGATTATCTCTATCAAAAGGATTTATGGAGGCCGTTGGAAGGAACAACCAAGAAACCGACAAGAATGAGTGATGAGGAATGGAATCTTCTAGACAGAAAGGCATTGGGAGCCATTCGTTTATGCCTAGCACAATCGGTGGCATTCAATATTACAATAGCAAAGACAACTCAAGAGTTGATGGAAACCTTGGCGAAGTTATATGAAAGCCTTCCGCTTTGAATAAGGTATTTCTCATGAAGCGTTTATTTAATATGAAAATGGCAGAAGGTGGGTCAGTTGATGATCATTTAAATGAGTTTAATACAGTTACCAGTCAATTAACTTTTGTAAATGTAAACTTTGATGAAGAAGTTAGGGCTCTTTTGATTATGTGTTCTTTGCCTGAAAGTTGGAATAGCTTGGTCATGGCTATTAGTAATTTTGTTTCTGGTTCCAATACATTGAAATTTGATGATGTTGTTGGTGTTATTTTGAGCAAGGAAATTCATAGGAAAAACTTAGGTGGAACATCGACATCAGGCAGTGTTTTGAATGCAGAAAACAGGGGCAGAACAAAGGAGAGAGGAAACAATTATGTAAGTCGTGGGAAGTCACGAGGAAAATCAAAGGACAAAAAGTCCCAATCTAGAGACAAGAGGGATTGCTGGTACTGTGGTAAGTCGGGTCATTTAAAGAAAGATTGTTGGTCTCAGAAAAATAAAGGAGACAAAAAGGAAGGCAATAAAGAGGCAAATATGGTAAGTAATAAATCTAATGAGGATGCTTTGATTCTTTCCCTTGATAATACTAATGATTCTTGGGTGTTAGATTCAGGGGCTTCATTTCATGCTACGCCCCATAGAAGTTATTTTCTTGATGATGTCTAAGGGGATTTTGGGCTGGTTTATTTGGGAGATAACGAACCCTAACAAATTGTTGGAAAGGGAAGAATCAAGATTAAGTTGCAAAATGGGAATCATTGGCTACTACATAAGGTAAGACACGTTCCAAAGTTAAAAAGAAATTTAATTTCAGCAGGGCAACTAGATGATGAAGGTTGTGTTGTTACATTTAGTGATAAAAATTGGAAAGTTACAAAAGGTGCCTTAGTGGTAGCAAAAGGTGTGAAAGGAGGCACCTTATATCTTTGTACAGGTCATATTGTTCCTTCTACTTTAGCTATTGTAGATAAAAATCAATGTTCAGGAATAGTTGTTGCAGTTCAGTAGGCAAAAAAATAAATAGTTGCTATGGATTCTGAATCAGCACTGTGGCATAATAGACTTGGGCATATGAGTGCAAAAGGTATGAAAGTACTTCATTCAAATAATGTTTTACCACGTCTAAAATTGTTAATATGGATTTATGTGAAAGTTGTGTGTATGGAAAACAAAAGAGAGTTAGTTTTCTCAAGGATGGGAAGCAAAAGAAAGATGAGAAAATTAGAGCTTGTGCATACAGATGTATGGGGACCAGCTCAAGTATCTTCTCTTGGTGGCTCTCGGTACTATGTCACTTTTATTGATGATGCAACAAGGAAGGTATGGATTTATTTCCTTAGGCAGAAATCTGATGTATTTGAAACTTTTAAGAAATGGAGAAGCTTGGTTGAGAATGAGACAGGTAAAAAGTTAAAATGTCTCAGATCTGATAATGGTGGTGAGTATTACAACAAATATTTTGAAGATTATTGTTCCTCAAATGGTATTCGTAGGCAAAAAATGGTTCCAAGGACTCCACAGGAAAATGGAGTGGCTGAGCGCATGAACAGAACAAGAATAGAGTGTCCACAAACTATGAGATTACATGTTGGGTTGCCTTTAAACATGTGGGAAGAGGCTATAAATATTGTTGTTTATTTAATTAATAGAGGTCCTTTAGTTCCCTTGGGTTGTGGTATTCCAGAGGAAGCAGGGACAGGTAAGAAGGTGAGTTATTCTTTTCTCAAGACCTTCGGTGGTGAAGCATTTGCACATGTAGATTATGAAAATAGAACCAAGCTAGATGCAAAATCAAATAAATGTATATTTGTTGGATATGGCATTGATGAATTTGGTTATAGGCTTTGGGATTCTAAATATCAAAAAATTGTGAGAAGCAAGGATGCCATATTCAATGAGAAAGTGTTGTACAAAGATCAGTTGCAGCAGCATGAGAAGAAAGAAAATGATTATGTAGTGCTGAATGATACATCAAATAGTAATGTTCCAGTGGTTCCTCATGCTCCGCAACAACAACAACAACAAATACCACAAACTCTAGTGAATGTTAGACGATCTTCAAGGATAAGTAGACCTCATAAAGATTTTCTCCCTCTTTGTATTCTATTTTGTTAATAGATGTTGGTGAACCTGAAGGGTATGCTGAAGCTATGTAGGTGGATACACATGTTTAGTGGGAGCATGCAATGGAAGAAGAAATGAACTCCTTGCTAAAAAATGAGATTTGAGAATTATACAAGTTGCCTGCAGGTAAAAAGGCTTTACCAAACAAATGGGTTTACAGGCTGAAAAAGGAAGATGGAGGTAAGAAAAAATTTAAAGCCATGTTAGTTGTAAAAGGATTTGCATAGAAAAAGGGTATTGATTTTGCTGAGATTTTTTCTCCAATTGTTAAAATGACTTTTATTCATACTGTTTTAAGTATTGTGGTTGTTGAAGATTTGTATTTGGAGTAGTTAGATGTGAAAATTATCTTTCTTCATGGTGATTTGGAGGAGGCGATATACATGGAACAGCCCCAAGGATTTGAAGTCAAAGGAAAGGAGAAATTGGTGTGTAGATTGAAGAAAAGTTTATATGGCTTGAAACAAGCACCTCGGCAATGGTACTTGAAATTTGATAGTTTTATGGTTGAGCAAGGCTACAACAGGTGTAATTATGACCATTGTGTTTATTTTAAGAGGTTGGATAATGATAGCTACATTATTTTATGTTTATATGTTGATGACATGCTTGTAGCAAGGTCTAACATGGATCACATAAGTGAGTTAAAACAACAGTTAGAAAAATCATTTGCTATGAAGGATTTGGGGGCAGCAAAACAAATCCTTGGTATGAGAATTTGTAGAGATAGGAAGAACATAAAATTGACTCTATCTCAGGTTGGTTATGTTGAAAAGGTGTTGCAAAGATTCCACATGGAGAATGCAAAAGTTGTTAGCATGCCTTTGCCTAGTCATTTGAAATTGACTAAGGATATGTGTCCAAAGACACAAGAAGAGGAAGATAAAATGTCCAAGGTACCATATGCTTCAGTTGTAGGAAGTTTAATGTATACCATGGTATGCACAAGACCAAATATTACACATGTTGTTGGATTCATAAGGAGGTATATGAGTAATCTCGAATTGGAGCATTGGAATGTAGTAAAATGGGTTCTCATGTATTTGAGAGGTACATCCAATAAATGTTTATGTTTTGGGGGCTCTAATACTGATTTAGCATGTTATATAGACTCAAATTTGGCAGGGGATATTGATACCAGGCAGAGTACTATAGGTTATGTCTTTATTATAGGTGGGATAGCCATAAGTTGGATCTCACGGTTGCAAAAGGTGGTTGCTTTATCTACCATGAAGGCAGAGTATGCAGCTGCAACAGAGGCAAGCAAGGAGATGATATGGCTGCAATCTTTCATAGAAGAATTGGGAAAACAACAGGCCACTAGTTATTTGTTTGCAGATAGTTAGAGTGCCATACATCTTACAAAGAATTATTCCTTTCATTCAAAGACCAAACACATACAGTTGAGGTATCACTTCATTCGGTTGGTGTTGGATGATGGACAGTTAAGGCTAGAAAAGATACATACAGATGACAATCCAGTGGATATGTTTACAAAGGCAGTGTCAAGGGAGAAGTTGAGCTCGTCTTTAGCTTCATTTGGTCTTCAAGACTGAAAATAATAAAATTAGAACAACAGGGTTCAGGGTGCCTATTTCCAGTGGGAGCTACAGGGTCAACAGTATTATGATCAGTCTCCGAGTGGGAGGTGATATGGGGTGGAGTCTGATTAGTCTCCAAGTGGGAGATTGTTGGTGTATGGAGCCTAATCAAACTCGAAGGTTAAATTTTCCCCACTTTTATTGACACGGTTTCCCCCCAAATTATTTAACGGGGTCTAGGGGCAACACCCCTAGCGCTAAAAGGCTAAGGGTTTAGGTTTTTGTTGACATTGTATTGTAGCAATTGTAGTGGTATTGAGTTGAAAGGATTACTGGTTGTAATCAGTTTGATTTACTGGATAATAATATTGGACTCTCTGTTGGTGGACGTAGCCCAAGTTTGGGTGAACCACGTTAAATATTGTCTCTTGCTGTTATTATTTCTATTTTTTTCATTCCTCCATTTAATCTTTATTTGCATGTAATTGATATTTTCTGCATACAATTCTTAACAGCTTTAATGGCCCAAATTGTTGCTGCCCTACCTCTTCCCTCGCCACCTACAGAGCCACCAAATATGGAAGCCACGATGCATATTTTAGAAGAGATAGAAAAGCACCACTCAGAGCAGCTTGGAGAGGTTTCAAAGGATGAAGCGGATGAGCTCAAGGATTCAAATCGGGATGATTACTTTGAACGCCCAAAAGAAGGGTTGAATATAAACCTAGATAAGGTGGTTTTCAATGAAGAAAGGTCATAGAATTCAGAAGAGGATGTTGAGGCTCTTAATGAGTGTTATGTTATAGAAACATCTGACCAAGAGCTGGATGAAGAGATGCCCCAACAACACAAAGATGCAGGTGAAGAGGCCGATCCTAAAGAGCACCATTTTGAAGAAAAGATAGACACTGAAATAGATGTGGAGATACTCGAAGAGCCTCCACCAATTGGCCAAGACAAGGGCCTCGTCTAGGAAGAAGAAGTACCTCCTAAGAAGGAGGAATAAAAAGAAAAAGATAGGGAAGAAGAAGACGCACTAGAAAAGAGCCTTGAGCTTGAGCACCATGTTGAAATTGAACATGAAGAAGAGAAGGCACCCCAATAAGAAGGAAACACTGAGGAGAATATAACTTATATCAAGCTAGACAAAGGGAAATCCATACAAATAGAAGGCTTGGATGGAGAAGGGAAGAATGACAAAGGGAATCCTAGCAATGAGGAAGATGAGCCTTAAAAGGATAGAGAAGAGGAAGGTGATCATGAATCACCCAAGGGACAAACCGAGGTGCCTGACTGGCTGGAACAACAATTGAAAAAGAAGGCTCATGTGGTTGTGGACCCAAAAGTGCAACTTTATGCGATAATAGCCAGGGCACAGACAAAAACAAGAAAAAGAGAAGAAGCCCAAGGTCCACTCTCACATCACGACAGACGCCTCTAGATCTAGAACAATAAAAATTTCCACCCCTATGGCATACAAAGATTTAGGCGCCAAATACAACATATAAACAATCAATCTAGGCTCGACGACCCATGAGTAGAAGATAGATGAATTCCAAGGGTTAGTAGCCACCATCATGCAACAAATGAATAAAGATCAGTCCACTAAGCAGGAGCTAAAAGCACAGGTAGTGGACCTCACCGCTTATATTTAACAATGGTCATCTACAGAAGAGGAAGCTCCAGCAGAATCATTGGCATCGCCCTCGCTACTTTCCAAAGAGGATATCAGTAAGATGGAGAAAAGAAAGAACTGGAACAAATCCATGGCTGCTTGGTTCAATAAGGTAATATTTAGTGGCGACAAAGGGATTTACCATGCGGTCATAATGTACAATAGGTATTGGAGCTTGGGAAAAGACATAGAGAGCCTGATGAGTACCTGTAAGGAGTTCCCATAAACATACAGGATCACTTATCCTAAATTGGAGTGCATCCTCAAGCTTCCACGAGACATCTGGGAAAAGGAGTTGGAAGTGCCAAAAGGAGATCACTAGCTGATAGAAACCTGGCTAATGAACCTGGATTATAGGAAGGAAGTTCTGGAAAAGGTCTTGCATGACCTTGAGGTTCATCATGAATAAGTTGTCGAGCACCAGGTTGATAGCATGGAGTATTTGAAGTTGTTGACTGATTTTGAGGTGCCTGCCCTTGAACTAGATTTAGAGAGATTCAAGCCTTTGTTCCACCGAAAAATGGAGCAAGGAGTTGGTGACACCTTGTCACCAGACTTTATGGATTTCATTGCAAGGGCCTTCATCAGAACGAGGTAGATGATCGAGGTTGCCTGAAATTATATGGAGAATCGACAGGAAATCATCAAAAGAATCAAGAGGATGTCCTTCCAGATCCTCAAATATGAGCTCTCTGAGGAAAAGAAGCTTGTACCTATTTTTGGAAAATTCATCGAGTATGCAAATGCTTAGAAAGTAGTTGGAAAGCCCATTATAGATGATGAATATTTGTCAAAATAGTTATAAAGGATGGTAGCCACTACAAGAAAAAAATTGTTATAGTGCTAGGGCCACTAAATGACAAAATAGGGAAAAGAAAAAAAATGTATTTTATATTGTCATATATTTTGGGGGTAGGTGAAACCCTAATGTAAAATGAATCTAAGCCACACAATGAAAGTAAATCTTGTCCATTCATTTTTTTTTTGGAAAACTACAAATAGGGGTCTCCTCTCATTTTCAAAGGAGAGAGTTGAGTTGTTGTGTAAAGGCATGCTACAAAAAATTAATGAGAATAGCATTGTTTGATGGATTCTTGTGTTTTCTTCTCATGTGTGCATGATTCATCCTCCTAATCTTAGGTTTTAGCTTTACTATTCTAGTTTTAAGTTGTTTTAGTTGTTAGTATATGTTGCACTTAATGGTGAAGAATGCTATGGTGTTGATATCTTCTTTGATCATACTTTTTGTTGTTTATTGATGATGAACAAAAGTGTAAAGTTAGTCTAAATATTATTCATATTGTTGCACTTAAGTTCATATATTGTTCATGCTTTAATGGTGAGTGGATGGTTAAAAATTTGCAGACCTTAGAAGATTGCACTAGTTTCAAGAGACTATAAGCAGTCCTTGGTTAAGTGGAACTTATTTTTAGGAAGGTTGTCCACTGTAGCATCCTCCATTGCTACTGTTCAACATTAGTTGCAAGTTTAGGAAACTTCTTACCCCTTTACTCTTTTGACCTTTCTTTGAAAACTGAAGTTACAACAAAGTTCTAGCATCATTAGAAAACCATATTTGATGAGAAAAGAGGAGTTTTAGACTATTGTCCTAAACTTCCAGCAGTTGCAATAAATTTCCAAAACTTACAAAACTCCTTTTGCAGATCTAATTCCCTCCATGCTTAGTCAACTATAAATGCCCTTTGTGATTACCAACAAATCACATCAACCAACTAAACAATTCCAAGTTTAGTCATGACTTGACACTCGAGAGACCTTGGGGTGATTTTTGAAACATAGTTGCAGAAATTACCTTTCAAGAGAGGCATTGCACTTGTGCATTGTTTGTGTTGAGAAGTGTTGTCACGTCTCAGACTCTTGCTTTTGGTTTGGTGTGGATTTGTCATATGATTTGATGTGTGTGGTAGAGTAATAATGAATACTATGGTGTTTTGGTGTGATGAAATATGAAAGTGTTTGCTTTAAATTATGAAAGTTGTATAGTATCAAATGTGCTCTATTTTGAAAATGAAGTGAAATAGAATAGAAATATTTGAATTAATGTATTATATTGTTTTGATTTACATCTTTATGGGATACTAATTCAGTTTATTGTTGTGCACCTGAGTGCACTTGAGATGTAGGTGGTCGAAGACCAAGGGTGTGATTAAGGAGAGGAGGTTAGCTTCTTGACAGGATAAAGCAGGATGTCCTCTCGATCACACACAAGCACTTAGATTCATTTAGATTGCATTTAGAAATGATAATTTTTGTATGACTATTTTGATTAATTGCAAATAATTAATGATTAGTCAAATTAAAAATATAAGTATGATAAAGTAAAAGAATTAATTAAAATTAAAATTTAATTATAGATTTTGGTTTTAAATGGTTATGCATGATAAATTTGAGTATGTTATCCTTCTTTTAACTTGTGTTGATTTTTTAGTTCATAAATTAACCAATAGTTAGAAGATATTTATTTAATTATTGGGTAAATATTTACATTGTAAAATTAGAATTAGTTTTGGGTAAATATTTTTTGAAAAGGGGATTTATTTGCAACTAAATTGAATATTATTTTATATTTTTCATCTGAGCACGGGAAATGGAAAAGATAAGTTATATCTTTCTTTCTTTTTTCAATATTAGGTTTAGAAAGGGGAAAAAGAAAACTTTTATAAGAACAAGAATTCCCGAGAGGGAATAACGGTTCTTGATAGTCTTCTTGAAAATATGCTCTGCAATATAGCTCTAACGGCTTCCAAGTAAATGATTATTTTATCAAAAAGTTTTAGAAGGATTTTGAATTAGTAGGAAAAAGGAATTAATAAAGTAACAGGAAAAGGGGAGGAGAAGAAGAAGCTCTTTCAGAAATCAAGTTCCAGAAGAAACAAACGGAGAAGAATTGACTGGAGAGCAGCTACAACTGGAAGCGAAATATCCAGGTTTTAATTCTCTTTCCATGTATTTAATTCTCAAGTGTTTGAAATATAATAGTACTGCTGAAAGATTAAATTTACAGTGTTTGTTGTGTGAAGTTTTTTGCAAAACTGTGAAATTTGTGGAAATTTTTCCATTCTTTCGTGAATGTATGCATTTGCAAAAACAAATTGCACAACTCCTTTGTAATGATCACCCTATTAACAGGTTGGGGTTTTCTTTCCTTGTCAAATTGTTATCCATAATCTTGCTTCAGAATATTAAATCTTTATATAAATTCAGAAATATAAATATATATATATATATATACATATTCTCTCTTGTATATGTATGTAAATATATACACACACACACACACACACACATATATATATCCATAATCTTAAAGATTTTGGAAACGCAGCAATAAACTGTAAACCATTCTTTTGAGTTTCGTATTTTAATGAAACCAATAAAGTTATGAATTTGGGCTTACCCCAGCCACGCCCCATGGAGGGAAGGGGGTTGCGCTATGGAGGGACAACGCCCTCCATAGGCCTATGGAGGTGGCACTGCCCCCTCACAAGCAGCGCCTTCCCCATGGGGAGAGGCGTCATCCTTAACTTGATATAACAGTTGCGTAAAAACAAACTTTTAATTATTATTGTTCCTCAGGAAATATATGCATAAACTTTGGCATTTTGTTGTTTTGTATATCTGTGTGTGTGTGAAATATATATATATATATATATATCTATGTGTGTGTGTGTGAAATGCATAGAAACTTATATATATACCTACAAAAATATATATAAATCTCTGTTTACCACAGTAAATATGTATAGATATATAAATTTTGTCGTTTATAGTGTCTGAGTTTGAAAATAAAACTAAGCTGAAACCATACACTTTTTCCATAGAATTGATAATGACTAAGTAGAAAAGTGAATATATATATACGTTAACTAACTAGGTGTATAAAACTAGATGTTATTGTCCATTTACTTTCCTCTAGGAGATTAAACTAGTTGTCAAACCTGAAACATGTGATTTTTGAATTTGAATAAGTGTGAGGGAAATCTCTATGTTAAATTTATATTTGCCTCTACAATTTTGACTTATATTCTTTGCATATAAATTTAGACATACTTCCTTTAAAATAGGTGGGTAATCTATGTTTTATTTTTCCATTCCATACACAAGGCTGATTTGTGTAGTTTCTTTCTGAATTTATATGAATTTGTTATCTTGATTAAATTAATTAAATAAGAGTTAGAACTTGTGAGTTTATACATGCTCTTTGCAAAAGACTAAATTTGGACTGTTTTGAAAGAATAGAAAATGAATTGTAAAACCAACTGTATGATGTATTTCATTTAAGATAGTGTGCTCATGCAAAGCTAATTGAGAATCTTGTGTGTACTTTGTAATTGTTGGAATTCCCCTGAAGTAGAGATGTCTAAAATTGAATGAAAACTATAGATGGAAAATGCATTATTTATTGTTCTTTTGGGAAATTTCTGGGACAGGATGCTGAAGGTGGACCCATAGAGACGGTAGTTTTACCTTTTCTAAAACTATCATTTATTTTATTTATGCTTGTCCAAGCACATGTACCGTTGAAACAGATGGAAATAAAAGCCTAGAAATAAATGTATGTAGGTCTCTGCCACCTCATGTTTGCAAGAAATATGTTATTCTCATGTTAGGAATGCATATAGGCATCAGGCTTGCATCGAGAGTTCCCTCCTGCTTTGTTGTTTTAGGTTTCTAGGCTCCTCGTGTAGGGTCGGGGATTTCTTTGAGTTAGGAAGAAACCTAGGGAAGTCATGTACTTCGTGGTTGGGCAAAAAAGGTGCCTTAATCACACTCTTGGCCCCAACTCGCAAGAAGACCAATGGTGTCACGACGATTGAGGTTCAGAGTTTATTATGCTATAAATGTACTCATGTAATGTATATTTGAAAGGCTTGCATAGCACATCATAATTGTAACTTTATTTGACATTCATTGATGTAACATAGAAATAGATGTATTGATGATTTTTTTTGATGTAACATTGAAATAGATGTGTTGATGAAAGTTATTGACGTAACTTGAATATAAATGGTTTGATGGAAACTCATTGATATCCTATAGACATATATAAATATTGATGTAAAGATCATTGTTGTAAATGCAATGTACTTCTTTTGGATACATGAAATGAAATTTACTACTACTTTTGTTTTGAGATCTTATGGTTAGCTCTTGTTTTATGCAAAATTTACTTTTACTTTACTTGGAGTGTGAAGAGATTTTGGTAACATATGTGCTTTTAAGAGTTTCATCTTTAGAGTGTTACAAGTGCAAAAACACCCATCAACAGAACTAGCGCTAGAAGGAGGGTAGCTAGGCTAAGCTGGATCGAATTGGTTCCTCCTCCCCTCAAAGGTCTCATAGAGTGCTTAGATCCACACCAAATAAGGGAGGATTCCAAGAGTTAAAACCTCCCACCAAGGCTAAGAGAGCTAAAAAGGGAGAAGCATCCACTTCAACCCCATCCACTCGACTTTCGTCTCCTCAGTTTCCTTCCATCCATCCACCCCATTCCTCCCCTTCACTCCTGACAACGCTTCCATCCTCCCCTCCACTCCAAACTACCTTTGCACCCTTCGCTTCCCATGACCAAGGTGTTGTCCCAACCCCTACACTACACTTTCAAGGCATTGCCCCAACTGCTGCTCCATTACAACCTCAAGTCATTGTAGCATAGCAAGTGAAACCTCCACCTCCCATAATGGCTTGGCTGGGCAACAACCCATCCCCATTGTCCTTTAATGATTATCATGACATGCCAAAGAATCCAGAATGCTTCTACACCAAGTTCCACCCACGTGATCCGCAAAGGATAGCAAAAGAGCACATTAAGATCTTCCAGAGAGCCTTGAAGGATATGCCGATTAGACACGAAGACGTGGCTTGTAGGATCTTTCCATACTCATTGTGGGATGAGGCCTTCTATTGGTACATCCATTTTCCAATCAGGTCCATCACTACTTGGGATCAAATGAAGAACACTTTTCTACATAAGTTCAAAGTTCCCATCAGCCCCAATGAATTATATCAATAGTTTATGTCCGTCAAGAGGGAGGTCAATGAGCCTATTAGTTCATTCAATGACTGATTCCACAGAGCTTTTATGAAGTTGCAGCCACCCTATGTGGTTGATGATGCCACCACTTGATTGGTGTACTACGCTTCCTTGGATAATCTTACATCAACCTTAGTTAAGAGGATGCGCCTGCCATCTGCCAGGTTAGTCGATGCATAGGTAGAAGCAGTCATAGAAAGCATGGACTTGGGGCAACATATTGCAGGTTTGTTGCCCTCATTAGGGCTATTTGTTCACCCCACACAAATTGAAGGGCTTACTCATGCCTTGTCTCACCAGACACCAATGTTGAATCAAGTCCCTCGGTTGCTAATAGTGCCACATCCAGGGAAGCCACCAAATCAAGCACCTCTGGTACCTCACTACTTGCAACCTCCACAATAGTAGAGACTTACGCTCAATAGCCCCAAGTGCCTACATACTTACAAAATTTAGAATTCCTTCTTTCCCAACAAAACCAACCTACGACGCGGTCATTCTTCCTTCAGAACTCAGTACCACAGTAGAATAATGCAGAGAAGGATCAGATTAATGAATTGACTGAAATGGTAAAGAAGTTATCCATGGAGATGACACATTTGAGGAATCAAAACAACTAGTTGCAATCCTCTCAAAGGAACATTCAAGCCAACCTTAATCGAGACAACCATGATTCAGGCGCATCTGTCAGACAAAATTATGAAAGAGGTCAAAACTCAAGGTAGGGCTTTGAAAGAAGACCTTCACAAAGGAAAAATCAAACATGGAACACAAGGCCAAACAATGGAGGCGTTCCCATACCTCTTGATCAATTGGGTGGCAACAAAAAGTCCATAAGTGGTGTCTATTTAGTTGAGATTGCCTTATCGGGAGAATCGGTAGGAAATCATCGAAAGAATCAAGAGGATGTCCTTCCAGATCCTCAAATTCGAGCTCTCTGAGGAAAAGAAGCTTGTAGCTGTGTTTGGAAAATTCATTGAGTATGCAAATGCTCAGAAAGTGGCTAGAAAGCCCATTATAGATGATGAATATTTGTAAAAATAGTTATAAAGGATGACAACCACTACAAGACAAAACTACTACAGTGCTAGGGCCACTAAATGACAAAATAGGGAAAAGAAAAAAGTGTATTTTATATTGTCATATATTTTGGGGGTAGGTGAAACCCTAATGTAAAATGAATCAAAGCCACACAATGAAAGTAAATATTGTCCATTCATTTAACTTTTGGAAAACTATAAATAGGGGTCTCCTCTCATTTTCAAATGAGAGAGTTGAGTTGTGTAAAGGAATGCTGCAGAAAATTAATGAGAATAGCATTGTTTGCTAGATTCATGTGTTTTCTTCTCATGTGTGCATGATTTATCCTCCCAATATTATATTTTTGCTTTGTTGTTCTAGTTTTAAGTTGTTTTAGTTGTTAGTATATGCTGCACTTAATGGTGAAGAATGTTATGGTGTTGATATCTTCTTTGCTCATACTTTTTGTTGTTTATTGATGATGAACAAAAGTGTAAAGTTAGTCTGAGCATTGTTCATATTGTTGCACTTAAGTTCATCTATTGTTCATGCTTTAATGGTGAGTGGATGGTTGAAAATATGCAAACCTTAGAAGATTGTACTAGTTTCATGAGATTGTAGGCAGTCCTTGGTTAAGTGGGACTTAGTTTTAGGAAGGTTGTCCACTGTAGCATCCTCCATTGTTACTGTTCAACATTAGTTGCAGGTTTAGGAAACTTCTTATCCCTTCTCCCTTTTGACCTTTCTTTGAAAACTGAAGTTACAACAAATTTTTGCCATCATTGCAAAACCATATTTGATGAGAAAAGAGGAGTTTTAGACTATTGTCTTGAACTTGCAGCAACTGCACTAAATTTCCAGAACTTACAAAACTCCTTTTGCAGATCCGATTCCCTCCATGCTTATTCAACCATAAATGCCCTTTGTGATTACCAGCAAATCACATCAGTCAACTGAACAATTCCAAGTTTAGTCATAACCTGACACCCGAGATACCTTGGGGTAATTTCTAAAACATAGTTGCAGAAATTACCTTTCAAGAAAGACATTGCACTTGTGCATTGTCTATGTTGAGAAGTGCAAAAACATCCATCAACACCGCCTATTAAAGAAGATCATAAAGATAAAAGTACAAACATATTTCATTGTCAATATCATATAAATTTTGGCCATACTACTGATGAGTGTCATGCTTTGAAGAGGATCCTTGATGAATTTGATATCATTTATATAGTTCCTTAGCATGCATGCACACTTTTATCCTTGCCATGTGATAGTTGTAGAATCATAGAATACTTACTATTACATGTAATACATTTAATGAAAAACATTTCTATATTGCAAGGAGCACATTCTCATCACCTATCTTGGCTCATCCTTGTCCTACATTTGGGGGGCAAGGGTTAGATAGCCTTGTCCTAGTATGACACTCACCGTTGCCCCTTTGGCTAGTCATCCACCTTTCGTATATCATGAACAAGATTGGGATGTAGACGACTTTCTTTAGGTCGAATCGCATGTGTCATACTAGCTTTATGTCTTCTTTTCATGTTCTTTGTGTGATTGCATGTGTGTAATGCAATCCCCCATACTATGTTGCTTAATGTTTCTTTTATGTTTGTGAGCTTACTTTGGATGATCCTTGTCACTTTGTTGGTGTAAGGATACAAAGGAAGTGAATTTTTCGTGACATTCTTCTATTTGTATCTTCATTATTCTATATATCATAACCATTGTCTTTTTTATTTATCTTATGCTTTCCTTTTGGGGGTGATGCAAAGTGTCAAGACATTTAGGTCTCTTCCATGTTGAGCCAAAAGGCTTCTCCTTTGTTTTTCCTGTCTGTGTGTCATTCATCATTTGTGCTCGTTGTTCCATGAGTTATTTGGGGGATGATGGAGATTCTGAGCTTGATTCTATCACTGTAGAAAAGACATACACTAACCCCAAATCCATGGATCCCTTATGTGTTATCTTAGGATTGCATATGAGGGGAAACCTCCTTTTCATGACGTAGATTTATTTGGAAATATATCATTGGCATAGGGATTTCCAAACAAGCTCTCATGTCTATTTCATCTATTGGATTTTATCATATTCTACTTTAAATTAATTACTCACAACATTGTGTTTAGCAATTTCTTTAAAGTGAGGGGCATTATGCCTCCTGGTTGTTGCTTGCTTAATGTTGTGACCTCTTGTTCAAAGTGTAGTCTTCTTATTTCACGTGATGTTCCTTCTTGTTGGTTACATTGGGATTGGTGTCCTTCAAGAGCATGATCTTTCTTGGCATATGACATTCCTCTTAATGGTAATGCTATGGCTTGCATTCCCTAAGGTGCAAATCTTTTATCTCTCGACTATTCCTCTCTTGATGGTGATATCGAGCGTAATTTTCCCTAAAGTGAGACCTTTCATGAACTAAGAAAAAACCATTTGACTATCTTAAACCAAAACTTTTGGCCACTAAGCATAACACGACTTGCTTGGTGGTGCCTTTGTTTCATGAGTGTCTAGCATAGTGCAACTTGTTATCGTTGTGATTGTTGTGTAGCACCTTATAAAATTTATTAGGGAGTATAACTTTTGGTATGGTTGACGTATGAGAGAATGTAGACCTGGCATGAATTGCCTATCGCCACTTGTTTTATGGGTACACATCTAGTGTATATCGGTCTACACTAGACTTTGTGTGTTTCTCACTTGTTTGGGCTCATTAAGTGTATATTGGACTGCACTTGTGAGAGTGTTTTTCATGGCCAATTTGCATAACACAACTTGCTTCCTTATGGTGCCATGTGAGTGTGTTTAATGGACTTGGCATAATGCAACTTGCTAGTTCATCTTTTTCTTGCATTAATTTTGACATTGTATGATGTTGTATCTTGTGTCGTTGCTGCATTTGTATGTCTCTTTGTGCCTTTGTTGGTTTTCCATGGGATCTTTGATCTTGGGGGAATTTTAGTCATTTTTTGTCATAAGGAAAAATCAGAGATCCCCCATCCCCATAGAGTGTACTCACCTCAAGGTTGAAATTCAATTATATCCTTAGGAGAGATCTCCTTTTTTCTAATGAAACTAAAGGAAACATAGGTGTGTTAGGTCTTCCTTCCATTGTGGTGAACCCTTTATCTCCTAAACCTATCCACCATTTTTTTCCATCAACACTTTTAAATACGCCAACAACTTTGTCAAAGTTTTAATATTTTTTTAATGTTAACACTGCTAATTTTAACGAATTGCTAAAATTGGCAGTTAGCTAATTTTATTTGGCAGGTTGCTAACTTTAGTGGTGGAATAAACTAGCTAGTGAATAAATAAATTTGGAGGATAGCTCAATTTGGTGGCAGTTCCACTAAATTTGGCGGAAGATTTTCATACCCCCTCTCCATTAATGAGTTAGTTTTTGAAGGCCAACTTTGAAAGCTCATAACTCGGGCTCCAAACCTCCAATTTCATTGCAATTTTTTTATTTGGGATAATTTTTCACGCTCTACGCATTGGAAACAACAATTTCAGATTTGGGCACATAGATTTTTCATAAATTGTTGATTATTAGAGAGGACAACTCATTGTTCTTGTTTTGAGACCTTCAAAGCTGCATAACTTTTGCATATGACCTCAGATCGAGCTAATTATTTTTTTGAAAGTGCATGATTTTTCGTGTACTTCACATTGATAATGTTTATTTTTTATGGTATTGTGACATTATTATACTTTCAACATATGCTTAATTATTAAGGATTTGTAAAAGCATTAAAGTCCACAATCTATAACTGCACTAAATATAAAGTGCCAAATCATTTTTCTTTGGGGGGGTTTTGATTGAGTGAAGAAGGGGGGTCTCTTGTTGTATTTGTGCTTGCACATCTCTTCTACTTTGTGCTCTATTTTTCCTTCACTGTGGGTACATTTAAATTTTCATTGCTAACTCCATACAACTATTATACATAGCATCAAAATGCATGGAATGCCTTAATGCAACTAGGATATACACCTTATGTTGAGAAGAAGGTGACTAAATCCACAAATGATAAGGAAAAATTACTCTGGATGTTTCAACATATAAAAGCTCTTGGTTGTCTAAGAAGTTTAGTTTCTCTTGATATAATGTTTTAAATTGAAGAATGTAAAGATTCACATGATGCATGGGAAAAATTAAAAACTCTCTATGGTACAACTAATGAAGTTTGTGGTTATCAAATTGACAATGAACTAATGAGTCTTGATTCAAAGTCTTTTGACAACATCTATGATTATGTAACAAAGATCAATGACCTTAGAGCACAATGTAAATCATGTGGCTTATAGAAGTGTTACCCAGATTTTCACCCATGGCTCAATCAGGTAGAGCCCATTGAGAAAGAAGAAACAAAATCGTACATTTTTAACCTCCCTATGTTGCATTCATATATACAAATGAAATAACTTGACAAACCACAATTACAGATCATCACATTTACATAGATGCATGAAACATAAGAAGATTTTTACGAAAATGTTCTTCTGAAAAAGTTATTTTATTGAATGAAATATTCATTTAACTCACACAAGCCGTGAGTTTAACTGTTGCTTGCTTATTCAATGCAAAACAAAATCAACATATACATGAATAAGTAAACGAATAGAAACAAAGTGCATGTAGGGAGGGTAACCAATCATTGCCTATGAATGACTAGTTATTTGTCAGGTCTTCTTCGCTGACTATCGTCCAGTTGTCCTGGTCTATTCATAGCTCCTTAAGGTTCATGTTTCCTACAATTAGTCAGAAAATGTGTTAGAGCAGCGCTCTAAGCAATGAAAGATTGCACACCATACATGATCATTTACTCATTCATGTATAAATCAACCTTAATCTGCATCAAATAAACATCCATATGCTGAATATATCAAAGAAAACACTGAAGCCATCAAGATATCACATCAAAGTATGCATATTTTTCTAATTTGTTTATTTCTTGTGCAATCATGTTTAGATTAAATATGAGTGGGAATAAATGTGGCTCCCACAAGGGTTGAGCTTAGCTCATATAAAGCAATTTTTAGTATAGATTACATTTCTCATTGACAATATAAGAAGTTTTCAAAGATTCATCAAGAGAGCAACACTATTTATGAGTATGATGCATAATTCAAACCACTATGTCACAAAAAGTAATGTATATTAAAAGCAGTGGGATGTATACATTGGGTTTAGTATCATACAAAAGTTGAATACATGATCAGTTGAGGATCAAACTAGGTATTCAAGAGATACTTGACTAGTATATGCAATCACAATTTTAAAAGACAGTTTGGTTTTCTTTTTCATAGGCAAATCATGATGAAATCTCATTACAGAGACTTTAGTCTTTTTAGACAATCCATATTCATATCAAGTACAATGATCATTATTTAATTTTATGATGAATAGGATTTTTTGTGACAAAGAATTCATGATAGTCATTTTAAGTGACTGAACAACAAGATCATGTTTAAAAGAGTTATCAGAAGCTAACTTGAACCACAAAGCTTGTAAATTAGGCACAAAGATAAAAGGCATTTCCTATATTTTGTGCATTTGAACCACATGGTATGCATGACAAGAGATTCATTTCTTAAAAGGTATATAAAGTGCCAGGGTATTGTAGCTATTAGTTTGACAGTTGAAAATGTGAAAATAAAGACATTCGTCTATTATGAATGTAAAACCAAATAATAGTGAGCAGAAATTATGATTTGGATATTGTTGAAAACCTGTGTTGCTAAGAACATATACATATACTAATACAGTCATCCAAAAGGACCTTGGTTTTGAATAATGCATAAAATATCAAGAGTATATAAAGTTTTTAGTCATGCCAATGAGAAGTGTGGCTGGGCTATAAAGAGTTTAAGGATAGAACTTCATCGGGTATCACAAAAGAGTGTCACAAAGAAAAAGAAAAAAACAACAGTGCATATGCAGAGCATAATGAACAACTAGTAATGCAGAATCTTCCAAATACCCATGGCTGAAACTGTAAGAAGCATGAATGTAAATATGAGATATTTTCATTATTTCTACATCACAATGGTACTCGAGAAAGCATTTATTTTTAGATAACGAAGGCCCTAAAATGGGTTTTGAAACTGTGGCTAAAAGTTTTGAGTCAAAACCCTTTTATCATTTGCAGAGAATCACAAACACCTTTGGTCATGGAGAATTTTCAAGCCTATTCCAGCAGGGATAATCCTTGAAATTAAGGTGTATATGGATGTGGCTATAACCATAGAAACAACTCTAAAATCTAGAAAGAAACAATACTCTTGATCTTGATACCGCGGCTTGTAGCTGAATGAGACACAAATATGGAAAGGTATAACCTTGGCCACAGAGAAATGCATTCAAAGGCCACAACCAGAATCTCAAAGCTCCAGAATGGCAGACTCAAAAGCAAGATAAAACAACATACCATGAGATACTCAAAGGCCGTAGCCTAAATGACACAAGAAACACTCAATATTTTTTTTGGAAAGATTTTTCATTCTTTTATATAGACAGAGCTCGATTTTAGGTGTTCTCTTCATAAATGAACAAGGAATATACTTGTAAAAGCTTACCTCCATTTCTTTTGTGATGATTTTTCCAGAATAGAAGTAGAAATGCCAAAATTCTACCATGGAAGTCACTCGTAAAGCTCCTGTCAAAACCCTATGGCGGCTGTAAAGATGAAAAGCCCTAGGTTACCCATGGCAGCACCCTCACATCAGAAAGGAAGAATTTTAAAGTGCTAAATGAAATGATATGTTCGCAGCTATCTTTTAGGGTTTTGATTTGCCTTAAAATGGTTCGTGAGTATCTAGGCATTTTTGTCTATATTTTAAAAACAACATTTCATGATTAATACCCCTTTGATAAATGCTAGTGCTTTATATTTCTTTTACTTTTTCAACATGGTCTTCTAATATCCTTCTTTGTATATTCAATCATGGAAAGGGTGAGCAAGTGCTTTTATTTTTGCTTCAAAATGCAAATGTATAACTTCATTTAAGTGATGTTATATAAATCATTTTAAATGATGTTACAAAATGTAAAATAATTGCTTGATTGGTGTTACTTTCAAGATATAGTTTAGGAGGGATAGATTTGAATTTATTACCATGGAGAGAATAGAGGAAAGTTGATTTCAGTTAGAAGACATAAGGAGGATATATAGGAGTGTCTACTATTTTTGAGGCAAAATTGGAGCTTTTGGGGGATAATTTGTGGAGTCATTGTGTTTGACTTGATCAAACATGACTTTTTCAACCTTTTGGAGCCTCTTTGAAGAGGAATTGGTTGCTAAATTTTGGGATTTTTGAAGGCTTACGGGTTCAAGAGTTTCTAGATGCTATTTTAGTGGATCTTGGTGGGAGTTGAGTGATATAGTCACTTTTGTGACTTCATTGTAGAGAGTTCTTCTTATGTAATTTCTAGAGTTAGTGGTTTTACAACCCTCTCTCAGATTGAGTATGCTTTGTAACTCTTTTGGAGATATTGAATACAGAAAATACCTTGGCTAGTTCTAGTAATGAATTACTTGTCTTTCATTCTTTACAGTTTAGTGTATGTGTAAAGATTTGATCAAGCTATTTGTGAAAGATTTCATAATTTCCTTATGGTTTTATCTCCTAATTTATACCTTTTTCAAATAGTGTGTTTGAGCAGGTCACTAATTGTGTCAAAAGGGTGCATTTTTACTTGTTGATTGTGAAGTTTACTTTCCTTGAGCTAGTATTTTGTGTTCAAGCCTTTTAGTGAAATACTTATACAACAATACACTGTAATGGACTGTATATATTCACTTCTTAGTGGTTGATGTCAAGTGTTGAAATTTTAGTTTTCATTATCTTATTTCAATTAGGTGCATCACCATAGAGATAGATTATTTCATTTTATGTTATCCTTACCCTTTTCCCATCAAGTCAATAGTTAGATGATATTATCAGCTAGGAACCGGCCTTATTCGGAGATTCATTTCAACTTTAGGTGACCCACAGCCTTGAAATGATCCCATGTTTCTCCAGAAAGCTTAGTTTTATAACTTTGCATAGCGTGCATTTCTAGGAGATAACAAGAAGAAAGACATTCAGCTTGTCTATAACACTCTCAACAAACTTGGACCTGAATATGCAACTTTTGTTTCTAGCTTTCACACTCATAGGTTGACAATAGGATTTGTATTCGCTACACCTTCTTTTGATTTATTTTCTAAAATTTTGATGCAAGAACAAGGAAACATTCTTTCCATGGCTCTTCTCAAGCCTTCACACTCACAAGCTTTGATGGTTGGTCAACCAAAGGGTTAGAAAGAATCAAGTTAACCTGACAAAAAATAAAAGTACTTCAAGAACAAATCACAAAAAGATCAAGCACAATCATCTTCTACAACAAAACTTTACTCCAACTCCTCCTCTTCCAAGGGGAATTTTAAAAATAAGGAAATTCCAACTTGTAGCTACTGCAAGAAACTTGGTCATGAGGAATATTCTTGTCATAAGAAGCAGATTGATGAGTTAAAACATATTCTTTAAAAGAACAAAAATTGAGCTGCCTTCTTTTGTTTCTCAGTAATCCTCTACTCCTTCTTCCAAATGAGGTAAAGGAAAATCAACTGCACTTATTTCTTTTGTTGATTCTTCACAACAGTGGATTCTTGACTCGGGTGCATCACATCACATGGGTTCTATTAAAAAACAGTTTTCTTTGTTGGAGCCTTGTTTTGTGCCCCGCATTCTCATCGGGGATGATTCTCCAGTGTATTTAATTGGAAAGGGTTAAATTAATGTTGGCAATGGTACATTTGAGGATGTCCTCTATGTGCTTGATCTATCAGCCAACCTTCTCTTTATCTACCATGGATATGTGCAATCCTGTATAGGTTTTAAGGTTAAAATTTTGTTTCAATTTTGAAATTTTTTATTTTGATATGGATTATTTGGTGGAAAATAATGTTGGAATGATTAATTTCATTTATCCTTGAGTGAGGTGATCAAAAAGCATGAAAAGCATTGACAAGGTGAAAAAGCAGGGTAATAATGCAATTTTGATTTTCCAATTTTTAAACTCTTGAAAATGAATTCATAAGGCATTGAAATTGAATAAAATAAAATTTTAAAAAAGCATTTCGAAAATCCCTAAAAATTAGGGACTGGGGAAAGTGGACGCCAAGGTTAGCCAATCTTGGATTTTGGCCTTTTCGGGTGAAAATGGTCAAACCAATGGTTGCAAGGAGTTTTGATTCTAATTGTTTGAAGTTTAATGTTTTTTATTTTAGATTTTTGGAGGGAATTAATGGTGTAGCCCAGAAGTAGTCGTGATTTTTTGGAGAAGAGGAGAAATGAATGTGGAAATATTCATGGAAATGGGGAAAAATCTGGAAAAGGAGGTCATTTTTTTAGTTGAGTTTTTGAAGAAAACAAGTCATAGAAGAAGGCGTGGAGTTCATGGAGGAGGTTTTTTTAGGGTTTTATTGTAGGTTTGGTACTATTCTACCACATTCCATATCAATTCTAGATTGAAAGAGGCAAGTTTGATAAGCTATAGGAGGATTCTAGGTGCTGGAGAATGCATTATTTGGCATAAGCTCTCATTGTTTGAGCTTGAAACTTGTTGTGGTAATTTCATGGAATGTTTAATGAATGTATTTTATTTTTATCTGTGGTTATCAATACCTCTTGACTGATTTATTGATGTAATCCATCATTCCTTTTATTGAAAATAAGAGTGCATATGTGCAAATTTGAATTTTTGAATTTCAGAGCATTGTTGCCAATTGTTTGACTAAATGTTTGTGAGGATTTAAAAGGGTTTTAAGGTAGTTCTTGAAGGGTGTTGTATCCCTTACATCAATGGTATCAGAGCTAGAAGATTATGAGTGTGTAGGTAGATTTTTTGAAAGGAGGCAGTTTGCATCGGGATTGAGCTTGTGGGTATTTCAAAAAATGTATCATGGAAGAGGAGCCCAACATGGTAGGGGTAGAGATAGAGGAAGAATGGACAAATGAGTCCATGGAGAGGAATTTAGAGCCTTGATAAGGCAAGTGGAGACACTCCAAGAAGAGATAAGAAGATGGTTTGCATAGAGAAGAGAACTAGAGAGTGATGAAGAAGAAGAAGAAGCCTCAGAGAATGCCAACCTAACAAGTGAGCAAAGAGATGCAGCTGCAGTATTTGCAAATTACCCATTATTGAGATCCCTTTCAAAGATTGGAAAAAGGCCAAAGATTTATGTTCCTACATTTAGTGGAAATTTGAATCCAAGGGAGATGATAGATTGTATTAATGATATGGAGGAGTATTTTGAATTTGAGAAAATTGAGGACCTTGATAGAGTAAGGTTTGCAAAAACCAGATTAAAGGGTCATGCTTCCATTTGTTGGAGGGAGATTTAGTTGGAAAGAGGAAGAAAATAACAAAGTGGGACAAAATGGTAGAGAAAATGAAAATGTCATTTATTCCAGTGGATTATGAACTAGATTTTCTCAAGAAAATGCAAGGATTGAAACAAGGAACGAAGATAGTGAAATAATACACTGAAGAGTTTCATCAGATTCTCATTAGAACAGGACATGCTGAAGCAACTAAGGAGAAGGTTTCAAGATACATTAATGGCTTGAGGCCAAGCATTTAGGAGGAGATGACATTAGTGAGGGTTTTAACCATGGAGGATGCATATCAAGTTGCCTTGAAGATTGAAGAAAGAATGAACAAAAGATTTGAAAAAAAGCAAAGAGGAAAGGGTAAAATTAATGTGTATTAGTATGAGGATAAAAATTAGATTGGAGACACTAAGAGAAGCAAGGAAGAAATAGGTGAGAGTTCAAATCAGACCTGTGATCAAAGTTTCAGAGGAAGAGGAAGATCAGTTAGAGGAAATTATAAAATGACTTGTTTCAGATGTGGAGAAGGACATAGATCTTATGAGTGTATAGAACAAGAGAAGACAAATAAGAGGACTGCAAATCATGTGAGGGTAGGGAATGTGAATGGGGAAGATGCTAAGTCTTCACACTCATAAGAGTTAGAGAGTGGAGAAACACTTGTTTCAAGAAGAGTCTTGATGAACGAGGGAAAAGAACCTAATCAAAGGAGAAGATTGTTCAGAATGAGATGTGAATGTGAAGGTAAAGTTTGTAATGTTGTTATTGATGGTGGTAGTACTGAAAATCTTGTTTATGAAGAAATGGTGAATAAGTTGCAGCTAGAAAGGAGAAGACACCCACATCCATACCAGATTGCTTGGTTGCAAGATGACCACAAAGTTTTGGTAAATGAACAATGTCTGGTAAAGTTTAAGATAGGTGATTATTATGATGAAGTATTATATGATATAATGTATATGGATGTTTGTCACATGTTATTGGGAAGACCTTGGCAGTTTGATAGGTGTGCAATGCATGATGGGTATGCTAATACATACTCTTTGATCAAGGATGGAATCAAACACAAGTTGAAGCCCTTGAATAAGGAGGATGGAAATGTATGCTAGAGCATTGGAAATTGTTTGGTTAATGGAGTTAAATAAATAGTGAAAGAGGATGAAGATGAATATTTTGATTTGCTAATGCAAGTTGCAGCAATATTGATGGCATACAAGAGAGGTAAAGTGAAGGTTTCAGTGGAGAAAGAAGAAGAGGTAAAATCTGATTTTTGTAAGAATGATATTAAATATGATTTATTTGAGAATGGTAAAAGTGTTGTAGAAGATGAGATTGTAGAAAATAATGCATTAGTAAAAGAAGGCACAAAGGTTGAAAGTAAGGAAGATTACAAGAAGGAGAATGTTGATTTATTTGGTGAACTTACCTTTGCATCCTTTGTTGATTTATTTGATAAAGAGATTGGTAAGAATGATAGTTTGTGGCAGGTTGGAGGGGATAAATATTTTGATTATGTTACTAACATTGATAAGAATGTAGAGGATGAAGTGATTATAGCTGAAAATTGTCTTTTAGAAGGCATGAAGGAGGAAGAGCATAGTGTTGTAACCAAGGGTGATGATTATTAGTTAACATATTTGTCACTTTAGTTTTATTCTTTCTTGCCCGTGTAAATGACAATCTGACCAACAGTTGAGTCACTTGCAATGGTATTTGCAAGTGCTCTCTACTTATTTTACAAGGCGCAACTACCTTCAAATAATATGCAATGAATGGAAACACAGTGTATGCTTTTAACCAGAAATCAAAAAAGGAAAGCTAACATCTACCCATAACCATGAAAATAGATACGAGAGATTGATTTAAAACGTAGTGAATGCGAACAAATAACACAAAGTTCATTTATCCCACACCCACGAATGAGAAACAAGAAAAGAATGGACAACAAAATCCCTTTCAACAAATAGGTTAAATTGAATTCAAAGCCTCAAAAATAATCACATACATAGCCTGACATAACAGATAAAACATTGAAGAGTACTTACGAAGAATCATAATTCATTCGCAATCAAAGAAAACATTAATAAATACACAATTCAAAAATATCTCTTTTATTTCTCTAATGCCAAAATGAGTTCAAAGACTCAATTCCCTGTACAACAAATTGTAGTTGAAAAGAAAACAAACTGCCCCCTGCTTCCCCTATTCCATAATAGTTGTAAAAAGATCTAGGAATCCCTAAATATGAGCCTCTGATAAGTTTTTAAAGGCATCCCCTTGTAACTATTTCTTGGAAAGTAATATGAATCGCCTTTTGTTTCCCATAACCATTTCATATCCATTTCTTTAAAATAGGTTACAAAAATATTCCTTTCCCATAGCTGATTGTTCAAAAGAACTTTTGGTTTCTTCACTTGTTCTAATGACATAGGACTGCTTTATAATCCCCATTCATTATAAGAAAATATTACTTCAACATGTTAAGAGATGAAGACCTTTCTTTGTGTTTAAGAATGGTCTTTTGGCTTTCCATGTCTCGTTCCTATAATCAAAAGAATAATTAGAATCAAAAAGTTTAACCTGTGGTGATAGAAAACTTCCTTCATTCTCTGCGAAACTGGGAAAGCCTTTGACCATTAGAGTCTAATTTCTTCATATTAGATTGTATATAGGAAGAACTGAACTGTTTCCCTCATTTGGTTATATATTGTCTCTTCGAATAGACAATTTAGAGCAAGGATGCACTAAAGTCCTTTGTTACCTTTAAGATTATAAAGTTTTAATTCCAACCTTTCTCAGAGATGAAGCATCCTTCAATCTAAGTATGATGAATTATACTAATGTTATTGGTACATTCTTATTTAGACTGTGCAACAAACCATAACCTTCCACTCATAAACATCACTAAAGACAACCATTGGGATTATGTCTCCTTCTCCCACTTCATTCACAAAATCATCACAACTTTCAGAGTTCCTTCCTTTCTCGATAGTGAAAATGAATTCTTGTCCCTATGGCTTTTGCAAATATAGTCGTCCCCACTTCATGTTTGGTTCCAAAGCAGAAACTAGAAGACACTAGTTTTCTCTATTCTTGGTCTTCAGGAATAAGCCCATCTTTGGTTTTCACATCTCTTGAGGTATCGAACCCAGCCATTACATTGTCAATGACATCCTCGAATTCAATAACTCTATGTCATGATGGAAATTTCCTACAATGTCAATAACCCCACAGTAAGTCAAAAACAATGTCTTCATCAGAGAGTATGTGGTACCCAACAAATGCCATCTCCAATGAACCTATGGGTTGGCTTTATTTGCTTCAAATTTTTCTAGAGCCAATTCAACAAATCCATTTTGTGATTCCTGAGAGGACGTCTCTCATAAGCATTATGTCGAACCATTGACTTTCCTTCTCTATGCATCCACATTTCGTATACATGTTTATCAGAGCATTCCAAACTACAACACATGATGAAGATTGTCATTTTGTTTTTTTTGACGTATGTCCATGACCTGCTCAAGAGTTCCCATTAGCGCGGGTAGGGAGGAATACTGGCAGAGGCTACGGACTCTGGCTTTACACCCGACAATCACATTTGCTTTTAGGTTTCAGTGAAGATTTCACAGATGCCATAGGCTTTGCACTTCTCCTTACGAGCATGTTCGTTATCACATAGATATTCATCACCTTTAATGCATCAAAATAATCTTCATAACCACAAGATCTTGAACAATATGTTTGAGATCAATTGAGGTCCCGTAGAAGACCAGAGTTGCCCATCAAATTTGATAGGACTTTTCAAGAACCTGTTCTAACTTTGCAATTTCTTCTACCCTATTTTGAAGCCCATTTAGTTTATTAGACATGGCATTTTCAACAAATCTGTTTTATGTGTATTCTATAGTCATTGCTTTCAACAAATTAGCATTTATTTGAAACATTTTACCAAATAGTCCACACATCTTAGCTATGAGATCATGTCAATCATTTTTAGCAAGAAACACCATAACCATAACCTGTCTAAAGCTTTCGCTACTGTGGCTGTGAGGAGAATGTTGGTGAGAAGAGCCGAAAATATTCAGGACTTTGGAACCTTAAGTCGGGCACTTTTAGAGTTTTAAAACTTGTAAAATGCTTGACTATAAAGGGTCGGGGATTTTTGGGGTTTCAAAACTTATAAATCACCCGACTATAAAGTGTCGAGTAATTTGTGGACTATTGAACCATAGTCAGGAGTTTAGGAAGTTTTTGAACTCAACAACTTCCCGACAATAATAGTGAATTTGCTTTTATAAGGTTTTTGATTTTTCAATAAGGGTTTAGAAGCTTTGTAAATATGATTTTAATAAAGTCATCAATTTTCCTAAACCATATTTCCTTCGATCCTTATTGATATTTCTATCCCCCGAGAAACTTATTAAAGATGATCATTTTGTGCTTTATAACATCTGAATGCTGCTTGGAAATAGTTTCCCCATAATAGTAACACTTTAATATATTCGCCTGAAAATCATACTTTAGCTGTAAAGAAGAAAAACTTCATAACTTTCAAACCACAACTTTGTTTGGCTAGAAATTCAGACAACAGGATAATCAGACACCAAGGAGCAAAACCCAAAAATGTTTTAATTTCTAGCAACACGAGAATCAAAATTTAGCCACATTTGTGAATCACCGATTGAAAAAGTGAAGTTGAAAATCTTGCAAACAATGAGGCATCTGAGCATGAAAACTTGTCGAATTGGGTGGAATAGGAATAGAATCATGCCCATAAGAGGAATTTGCACAAGTTCACACAGATTTTGAAAATTCATTGTTTTCATAATTCGACAGGTTTGGGGGGATATAGGAATGCACTAAAAATTTGAAATTTTTTAAAGTTCACATTTAGGGGTAAAAATGATGAACAAGTGGTTGCAACAATAAAAAAGAAAGAGGTAATGCATGGATTTAATTACTTTCTTGATGATGAAGAAGCTAATGTTTATAATTTTCTAGAGTTTCACAATGTAGGTTGGTGGGAGATGAATTATGTGAAAAGAGGGAAAAAGAGAGGAAGAATGAAGGACGGAAGAGATATCAAGTTGTAGGGATATGTGAGAAAGAATGTTAAAGTGGAAAAGGTGGGAAGATGGATTCAGTTTGAGCATGGAATCTATAGATGTTTATGAGTAACACTCATGAAACATTTCTTTCTACCGTGGGTGTCTGATGCAGGAGCATCCATGGCTATGTGCAATCTTGTATTAGTTTGAAGGTTAAAATTTTGTTTCAATTTTGAGATTTTGATTTTGAGATGGATTATTTGGTGGAAAATAATGTTGGAATGATTAATTTCATTTATCCTTGAGTGAGCTGATCAAAAAACATGAAAAGCATTGATAAGGTGAAAAAGCAAGGTAATAATGCAATTTTGATTTTCCAATTTTTAAACTATTGAAAATGAATTCATAAGGTGTTGGAAATTGAATAAAATAATGTTTTAAAAAATCATTTCAAAAATCCCTAAAAAGTAGAGACTGGGGAAAGTGGACGCCAAGGTTAGCCAATCTTGGATTGGCCTTTTCGGGTGAAAATGGTCAAACCAATGGTTGCAGGGAGTTATGATTTTGATTGGTTGGAATTTAATGTTTTTATTTTTTACATTTTTGGAGGGAATTAATGGTGCAACCTAGAAGTATTCGTTATTTTTTGGAGAAGAGGGGAAATGAATGTGGAACCATTCATGAAAATGGGGAAACATTTGGAAAAGGAGGTCATTTTTTTAGTTGAGTTTTTGAAGAAAACAAGTAAAGTCATAGAAGAAGGCATGGAGTTCATGGAGGAGGTTTTTTTAGGGTTTTATTGTAGGTTTGGTACTACTCTACCACATTCCATATCAATTCTAGATTGAAAGAGGCAAGTTTGATAAGCTATAGGAGGATTCTAGGTGCTGGAGAATGCATTATTTGGCATAAGCTCTCATTGTTTGAGCTTGAAACTTGTTGTGGTAATTTCATGGCATGTTTAATGAATGTATTTTATTTTTAGCTGTGGTTATCAATACCTCTTGACTGATTTATTGATGTAATCCATCATTCCTTTTATTGAAAATAAGAGTGCATATGTGCAAATTTGAATTTCTGAATTTCAGAGCATTGTTGCCAATTGTTTGACTAAATGTTTGTGAGGATTTAAAAGGGTTTTAAGGTAGTTTTTGAAGGGTGTTACAACCCTTACATCATACCAAATCACTCAGAATGGTAGACAAGTTGAATTCACTCCAAATTTTGTTCGCATCAAGAATCTTGAAGATAATGCACTCCTTGTAGTTGGTAAGGCCTATCATGAGTCTCGCTTGTATGCTTTCTCTCATTTTTTACCTGATTTACATCCCATTGCATTGCTCACCCATTCAAATTTTGTGACAAAACTATGGCATGAGCGGTTTGGCCATCTCAACTACTGCTATCTTCAACAAATTAGCAAACAAAATATGGTCACGAGTCTTCCTCAAATCAATTTTTCTGATGGTGTTTGTTCGGGTTGTACCTTGGGAAGACATCTCGAGGACAAGTTTGACAAAGGAAAGGCTTGGAGGGCTTCAAAATTCCTTGAACTGGTTCATAGTGACTTGACATGTCCTCTTCCCTCATTATCCTTCAGTAAGGCTCGTGATTTGCTCACCTCCATTGATGACTTCCAAATATACATGGGTCTACTTTCTTTGACACAAAAGAGAAGTCTTTGATATATTTCAAGAGTTTAAGGCTTGTGCTGAGAAGCAATCTGGAAAATTTGTCAAAATTCTCCACATCGATAATCAAAAAGAATATGTGAACCATCGATTTGAACAATTTTGTACTCTCAAAGGGATTGATCTTCACATAATTTTTCTTACACACCACAAAAAAATGCTGTAGTTGAGAGGAAAAATAGGTCCCTGAAAGAAATGGTTGGTTGCATGATAAACATGCACTCTCTTGCACCTACATATTGGGCATAAGCTATCAATTGTGCAGCTCACATCTAGAATAAAGTTCCACACAAGGCATTAAAGGGCATCACTCCCTTCGAAGCCTGGTGTGGCAGGAAACCTGTTGTGCGACACTTTAGAGTTTTTGGCTCCCCTGCATGGGCACATATTCCTTCAGAGAAGTGCAAGGCCATGAAACCTCAGATTCGACCTTGTATCTTTGTTAGTTACCCTGATGGTGTCAAATTATATCGGCTAATGGATCCTACAACACATGAGCTCTTCATTGAGCGTAGTGTATATTTTGAGGAAAGCTCTTCTAGCTCATCCTTTATTCTTCCTTCCTCAACAGTGGATTTAGATGATTTTGACTTAGAGGATTTTCCTTAAGCTTCCTCTGGTCATCAAGTTGATCATGAGATTTCATCTTCCTCTTCACAAAGTTCAAAATCTCCTCCTCCATCCCTTACCATGCCTCATTGGGCTTGCTAAACACTTGAGTTTGTAGGCACTCTTGTTGGGGATCCTTCAAAAACTAGGACTTGGTCACAACATCATGACATTCCACATTCCTACATCGCCATAGCTTCAGATCCACAATCATTTCATGAAGCATCTGGTATTGTTAAGTGGGATTCCATAATGGAGGAAGAGTACAACTCTTTAATGCAAAATAAAACATGGGATCTTGTTCCACTTCCTAAGGGAAGAAAACTGGTTTGGTGTAAGTGGATCTATCAAACCAAATTTTTAGCAGATGAATCAGTTGACAAATATAAAGCATGACTTGTGGCCAAAGGTTTCTCTCAAGTACTAGGCATTGACTACACTGAGACCTTTGCCCCTATTACCAAAATGAACTCCATTTGCTTGCTACTTGCTATTTTTGTAGCTCATGGTTGGGTTGTACATCAGATGGATGTGAAGAGTGCATTTCTTCATGAATATCTATATGAAGAAATTTACATGGAGCAACCACAAGGATTCATTCAATATTCTTCATTAGTTTGTGAACTAAGGAAATCTCTTTATGGCCTCAAATAGGCTCCACGAGCTTGGTATGCCAAAATGGACTCCTTTCTTCTTCCCATTGAGTTCTCTAGATGTCACTCCAATCCAAATGTCTATATCTTGTGATAGGAGGATGCTCTCCTCTTCTTGGATCTCTATGTTGATGACTTAATTGTCACAGGGAGCACTTCATCCATCATTACATCTGTCAAGACTGCTTTGCATGACATATTTTCCATGACTGACTTGGGTCTCTTGCACTACTTTCTCAGGATCGAGATCACTTAGACCTCTTATGGGATCTCTCTTCCATAACCCAAGTATGCTCTTGATCTTTTGTCATGTTTTCATATGGATGATTGTAAGCCTGCACTGACTCCCTTTTTTGTTTGGGGTTAAGCTCGAGGCAAAATGTTCCACACCACTAGATGATGCTACTTTGTATCGCCAACTTGTTGGTAGCCTCATCTACTTGACTCATACTTGCCCTGACATTTCCTTCGCAGTTGGCATTATTTCACGCTTCATGACAAAACCCTATGAGCTTAATTGGAAAGAACTACCAAATGCATCTTGCACTATATCTAGGGCACTCATAGGTACGTGATTCATTATGCAGCAGGCACAAATTCATACTTACCTAGATACATAGATTCTGATTGGGTTGGTGATATTGATGATCACAAGTCCACCTTTGGCTATAATTTTCACTATGGTTCTGGTCCCATTTGTTGGCAAAGCAAGAAGCAACATGCCATTGCTCTTTCTTCAATTGAGGCTAAGTATCAGGGGGTTGTCAATGCTGCCATTGAGGCTATTTGGCTTCAAAATATCCTCATTGAACTTGGATCACCTTTCAGAAACCATCAGTCATCTATTGTGACAACCAAAGTGCCAACCAAATCTTGAAGAATCCAATCCATCATAAATGAACCAAACACATTGAGATCCATATGCATTTTCTCTAGGAGCTAATTTAGGAGTAGGTCATTGATTTATGATATTGTCCTACAATAGATCGAGTTGTAGATATAATCATCAAACCCTTCACTAAGAGCAAGTATGTCCATCTTTGGTCTCTCTTGGGGGTGAGGGAAATCTCTTCTGGGGGGGTCACTTAGACCCACTTCATCAAGCTCTCATAGGAGGGAGTTTTTTTCCACTGGGTTTTCTCCTTCTTTTATAGTTAAGAGGTTATTATGTATCTAGGTACCTCATTAGGCCTAGTAGTTGGGACCCATATTTACATCTTTGCATTGTATACTTATCCCTAAGTTGCACTTAGGGGGGGTGCTAGTGTGAAAGGGGTGCTTTATCTAACTAGTTCATTTCCTAGCTAGTGCTCCACTTAGGTCCTCTTGACACTAGCTTAAATTTACATAGGGATAAGGTTGTTGAGCTTTAATGACCTAAGTTGTCACACCTCATAGGATGACAACACTTTTCATAATCTGGTTACATCCTATCTCTACCCTTGCCCTATATAACCAAGGCATTTCCTTTGTAATCTTAATTCTCAAGCTCATTGTAGCTTTGCATTCTCTTGAGAGGAATACATTTTATTATTTCTCATCTCTTATTTTTGTATTTGCTTTCCTTTTTGCTTTCCTTTAGTCATTTTCATCTTGGGCAGGTTATTTAGCAAAATCTTACAACAAGCAAAACCCTAAAAGGAGTGAAGTAATGAATGATCATATAAGAGCATGATCCAACCCTTTTGATATAAAAGGAAAGCAATCATAAAAATTAGATCTAAAATCCTAATGAAGGAGAAGGAACCCTAAGTTGTGTTTAAAAATGTCAGGTTCATAACAATGTAAAGTAAACAAAAATGCTCCACATAAATTACTCCTAAATAAATGAATGCAATCAAGTAAATGATTAACCTATATATTTATAATTTGGACTAATAAATAAACTAAAATAAAAGTGTTAATTAGACAGAAGGATATGTGTACTTAGCTCTACAATTGATAATAAATAAATGATGTAGATGTTAAAAGCATAAAGTTTCCACAGTCCATGATAATCAAGTGAGCTATTTTTCTGGATTGAAACTATGTCAGTTTTTTGTATTAACATTTCAGATCATACTCCATGATCCATCATCACTCTCTCTATCTCTTTTGCTTGCATATTATCCTAATGATGGATCATGGAGTATGATATGAAACATTGATACAAAAAAAAATGACACAGTTTCAATCCAAAAAAATAGCTCACTTGATATTGATGTTGTTTAAAAATTATTTTTCATTGTTAGAAAATCAAATGCCTCAAGGTCTAATCAATGTTTTAGAGTTTGAATTGACACATAACCTTTGTAGGTCAATTTTGTGCCTTGTGTGATCGATCTCAATTATCGCAAACCTGATTTATGACATATAGTAATGATTTGATAGGCAATTCTCTCTTGGAATCCATTCACCTTTGATTGCTCTTAGAATTCAAAGTGACATATAGAGACGCCAAAAAGGAGCTTGTTGATTCAATAGGTGAATGAGTTCTTCTAGGTCGAAGCCCTTGATGGACTCAATTAATAATAATGAGAACTTGATCAAAGATAACACTTGTAGACATGTAAATGACTTCTATGATGATGTCTATTCAATTTCTTCATTGCCCTTTAAAATTGAAGTGTGCTCTAATTATTCTTCTCCATGATCCCTGGATTCTCCTTCACATTTGTTTAAGTGCAAAATAAATGCTCTTAAATACCATGATATACTAACATGTCCCATGAAATGTGTATTAAGTTAGTCCCTAACATCTAGTAAAGAGGGTGAGAAAGTTTAAATTTGAATTTAGTGTTTTGGGATTTAGGGGCTATTTCAACACTTCGTGATATTGGCTTGGTTAACCTCTTTTGGAAATGATATGAAGGTCTAAAGCACTAATTTTACAACAAGGCATGAATATCATAGAACTAGTGTGAAAGGGGTGAATAAAGATGAGATTGTGAGACCAATCTAACACCAAAATATACCAATTGTCTATATGCTTTTTTTTATTCTTCAATATTAAATGAAGCTAATAATTACAAGAAAAAGGTAGCTATTAAAGGCTTGCACATAGAATCAAGTCAAACTATATTGTATTAAGATACTCTTATCAAGCCAATCACAAAACTAAATGGAAATGACAATCCAACTATTATAAAAGGATGTGCCAAACCACCCCTCTAATATTAATCAAGGTTAAGGTCCATCAACACACAAAACCTATCCAAGACTACAAGAATCTTACTCTCTTCGATACTCCTTACAATTTATTTAGCAAGGAGGCTATTAAGAAGATGAAGATGCTTGCAATCTCTTTGAATAGGAAAAAGATTGAATTGCAAAAGAACAAAATAACAAGGTTGACTGTTCCATAGACTATTTTTAACCTTATGAACATTCAAAATTATTCATTCATTCATATACACACAATGCATAAGATATGCATAGACCATATTCATCCAATGAAAATATACCTTACGTGTAATATGTGTTTTAGAGCATATACCTTAAGTGTAGTATACCCTTATACATACACCCACGGGAGGTGAATCTTAACGCGATATGTATATAAATAAATAATGTGTATATATTAAGTTTACTGATATATATAAATAATGTGTATCTATAAGTTTACCCTTCCACGAGTGCCCACAAATAGATATCTGTCTACAGAGCTGAAATGAGGTATTAATTTGTTGATTTACGATACAATTTGCTGCATATTTGGCTTTGACTGTTCGAGAAGAATCGTTGGTGCGAATAGCAGGTGAGCATGAAATCAAATATTTGAAAATGTACTGAAGATAAATTCATGGGAAAATACAGTTACACCCTTTTCTGGGCTCCACACTGCTTATAAATATGGCTTTCACAAATCCTCACATGAATTCTATGAAACCCATGGTTTGTCTCAGCCTAAATTTCACTTGTCAGCGTAATGGAATTAAATGGTTTTGATTTGTTTCCTAGCGGTTTCATCTACGTAAAAGTAAGAAATTCGATATCTACTCAAATTTGGGGGGATTCGAGGGTTTAATTTTTCCCGGCTTTGAGCTAAAAATTGGAAAAATGATTTCGACAAGTAGGAATTTGGTGAAGTAGTGCTTCCTACTTTAGAAGCAATTGTATTTTGAATTTGATTGTATAAAGTTAAGTGGGAGTTTGAATTGAACTGGTTTTTTGTTCCTCGAAATTCAGTGAGCGGAAGCTTTAGATTTTTTTGACTGTGAAATTATGTCTCTTTAATTTTTGAAATAGGGTAAGTGAAAGTTTAAATTTTTCTTATTATAGTTAAAATTGTGTGGTTTTTGTATCTCGTTGAAAGTGGAAGCTTAAGTTTTATTTGATAAATAAATTATGAGAGATTTAAAAAAAAAAGAAAATTGAACAAGTGAATGTTAAAGATTTTTTTGTAGAGGTAACCTGCAACACTCGTGCTATAGATAAGATCTAAGGTTTAAGCTTAGATGCCACGTCCTAGAGGGTTTCCTTCAGCTAAAATTTATCTAGGTTTTGCTCTCAGCAGTTGGCTGCAGTATCCAGGAGAATGGAATTCTGGGCAATAATGCTAGTGGTATTAGGCATTATATTTTGAATTCAATTGGAAAAAGTTAAGGGGAAAATGTGCTTCTGTTTTTGTAAATGAATAAATTGAAGCTTTAATTTTTTTTTGTTTTTGTGTTTTTGTTTAGAGTTAAATTATGAGTTTCTTTTTGGTAATCATAAGCGGAAGGTCAAGGTCAAGATTTTTTTGATAGTCAAATTATGGGGTTAAACCCTTTGCAATTGAATAAATAAAAACGTATTTTTCAATAAACAAATTGCAATGCCCATGTACTATCAGATAAATTCAAGGATTGCACCAGAAGCTTAGCAGCTTAAAGCAACTTTTGGCCTAGAAGCCATGTCCAAGGGGTTTCACTTCACGGTAAAATTTGCCCAGGACTTACAGCAAGCCTCGTTGGGCACATTATCATGGTGAGCATTGGGGCTCAAACCCAGGTTATCATATTGTTAATCGCACCACCTTTACCACTAGATGAGGATTGTTGAACTTATGAATGCTTATGTTGTGTGGGGAGTTATGAAGAAATTATAATGAATAAGCATATGTTGTTTGGAGATTTTTTAGTGATTGTTCTTGTTATTAAAATAATGCTTATTTATTTATTAATGCTCAATATTGTAAAATATTGTAAGATAGAGATAAGATCGTCTCCGATCTTATCTGGAGTTTCTTTTTAGAAACTTTCCAGTTTTTTGTAAATCTTGTAAACTATTTATTGAGCGTCTTGCTCATTGTTAATACATCAATTAATTTACCAATTACTTGCGTAATATGGTATCAGAGCAGTAAAAATAATTTTTTCGAAATTTTTTTAATAATTTCATTTTGAAATTATTTTAGTTTGTAATTTTTTCGAAAAATCTGGGACTGTTCTTCTGGTTTGAAATCGAAGGGCATCATTCGAAAATTATTTTTTGGATAATTTTTCGTGGCTTATCTGAAAATTTCGTGGCTGTGCTTGCGTGTTCGTGGGTTTGTATTCTCTTCGACTCCTGGCCAGTTCGTGAGAGTTAGTGCCTGGAAGTTGTGGCCGCGCGTTTCTTCTCTGCAATTTGAAGCACGCGTTTCTTCTCTGCATCTTCTTATACTCGCGATTTGTGGGTTCTTTGAGGCCGCGTTTTTTACATCTGGTTTGGCCGTGGTTTTCATTCTGGTTGGTTGCCATTTTCTGTGTTTCTGGCGTCTCTGTCTAACGCCGCGATTTCTGAAACCTCTCTCTCTTGCCGCGATCTAAAGACACGACATTTTCGTGGAACCCATTCGTGTTTTAAAGACGCGATTTGTTTTCTTCCTGGGTCGCGATTTCTGGCATTTTTTTGTCTTCTGCAAGCCGCGCGTCTTAGATCTCTGCTCTTGTTTGGCCGCGACAGACGTTTTTTTTTTTTCTAGCGACAAAGATCTCTGCACGTGTCTAAATGCAACTTCGTTTCTACGCGATTTCAGACACGTTTTTGCTGTTGGTTTAGTCTTTTTGGACCGCGTTTTTTCATTAGTCTTGGGAAACGTGGGCGCCCAAGCCTTCTGCAATTTTTTGTTGAGATTTCAAGCTATTTTCTGCAACTCTCTGGTTTGTCAATGGCGGCTAGGGCATCCTGAGAATTCGTCTAGGGTTTTGACACGTTTTTCGAAGTCAAAATTTTTCTTCGATCATAGATTCCTGGTGGGTTTTTCGAGAGCTCAACTGGGTTGGTCTCCGAATTTTCTGGGTGCATCGTTTTCCGTGCCTCGAATTTTGTGCCATCCGTACACTGTACTTTATGCAGTCTGTACCTGAATCTGTCCCTGTTTTCTGCATTGGAATTCGTGCCTCGAGTTTCGTGCATCAGCCTCTTCTCAGTACCTCGTTTTTCGTGCCTCGAAAAGCGTGAAGATGGCCAGTTTAAGCAATTTAATGCTGGAGGGCAGCCAAAGATTTAATGGCAAAAATTACAACACCTGGAAGCAGCGGATGTTAACAATTTTTGAATACCGCTGCCTTGATCAGATGATCCTCGGCAACGCTACTCGTCCTGAAGCGGCGGGTAAGGATCAGGATAAGTTTGATGAGCAGAATCGTGAAGCCGTCATGCTTATTAAGCTTTCGGTTACTGATGATCAGCTCCCTCAGATCCCACTAAGAAAATCAGCTAAGGAGATCTGGGATCACTTGAAAGGATTTGCATGAAACTTCCGACAAAAGCCGTGCGTTTTTCTTGAAGAATATGCTGTTTTCTATCATGATGGATGAGAAGACAACTCTGCAAGCGCACTTGAATAAAATCCAGGAGATCAGAGATCAGTTGGAGGCGATTGGTCGGAAAATGGAGGAGGAAGACATGGTTGTGATCACCCTGAAGAGTTTACCGAAGTCCTATGAACATTTCATAGAGACCCTCAACATTACGTCTGCTAATGTTGATCTCAAGTTTCCGAATTTGTGCACTATCCTGTTGCAGCAGGATCGCTGGAGACAACAGTTCGGTAGCAGTGAATCATCATCCTCCACGGAGCAGGCCTTTGCAGCAAAAACTCAGTCAAAGCATCATGGGAAAGGTCAGCCTTCACAGCAGAAAGGCTCAAGTCAGCGCTCCACCAGTCCGAAGAAGAAAAATGTTCAGTGTAACTACTGTCATAAATTTGGCCACATCAAGAAAGATTGCCGTGCTCGTTTGGCTTCTGAGCAAAAGAAGCAGGGAGGGTTTCAGAAAGCGAATGTCGCCGAGCACTCTGAGCAGAAGGAATCTGCCTTTTATGCACTCATGGCAAAAAGGCCCGCAGACCATGTCAAGTCCTCTGCTTGGTACATAGATTCTGGTGCCTCGCGTCATTTCTCACATAGGCGTGATTGGTTCACAACTTTTCCCCTTGCACTGACTCAGTAATCTTTGGAGGAGGTGAGGAATACACAGTTGTCGGCACAGGCACTGTTCAGGTTCAGTCTGGCGGGAGGGATCTCATATTCCTCAACGTGTATTATGTACCTGATATCGAGCTCAATCTTCTCTCAGTCAGTCAGATCATGCGGCATTCTCCCCAGATGGATGTGGTATTCAGCTCGCATAGATGTTCAATTGTTGATCGAGAAACTCGCACAACGGTGGCCGTTGGGATAGAGGATCATGGCCTTTACAGGCTTGTGGACACTGGTGATTCTCCGGAGTTAGCCTTGGCACCGGACAATTATTTGTCACCAGTCTTTGGCACCAGCGGTACGGGCACTTGAACGTGCACTATCTCTCTCAGCTTGCTCGGGAGGGACTTGTAGATGGCTTACGACATTCAGACTCAGCATCAGGGCGTTTGTGGTGCTTGTCAGGCTGGGAAGCAGCATCGCACACCGTTCAAGGATGGCGACTCTTGGCGGGCTTCTAAGGTACTTCAATTAGTTCATGCTGATATTTGTGGCCCTATGTCTATTTCTTCTGTAACTGGTTGCAAGTACTTTCTACTTTTTGTTGATGACTATAGTAGGAAAATGTGGGTGTACTTTCTTAAACAGAAATCAGAGGTTTTTAATGTATTTTAGAAGTTTAAAGCTTTAGTTGAAAAAGAGTCCAGTTCTAGTATTATAACTCTTAGGTCAGATAATGGGGGGGAATTCTGTTCTAGTGCATTCTCCAACTTCTATGATACTCATGGGATAAAACGTCAGTTAACCACACCCTACACTCCTCAGCAAAACGGTGTTGTAGAGCGACGCAATCGTACGATTGTTGAGATGGCTCGCTCCATGTTGCAACACAAGAGTGTTCCTACCAAGTTTTGGGCAGAAGCAGTCAATACATCAGTCTATCTCCTTAATAGGTCACCCACTCATGCTGTTAAGGGGAAGACTCCTGAGGAAGTTTGGTCTGGTCGCAAACCTAGGATCAGTCATTTGAAAGTTTTTGGCTCCCTTGTGTATGTTTGGATTCCAGAGGCCAAGCGCACTAAGCTGGACTCCAAGAGCCAGAAACTCATGTTCACAGGGTATAGTGACAATCACAAGGCATATAGGCTGATTGATATAGACACTGATCGTCTTATCTTCAGTCGAGATGTTGTCTTTGATGAGGAACGAGGTCCATTTCACTCTTCCTCACCTGTTCAGCATTCAGAGGATCAGCCTCTACAGGGTCCTGATATGAGTGTCCGACTTCCATTAGGTCCACCTGATGGGAGGGATGACGAAGACCTAGTCTTTGATGATGCTCAACCTGAGTTTCCTCCAGATGATAATGAACATCCCCCTGCTGAACCTGTTCCAGATCCACAACCAGATCCAGCTCCTCCTGTTACATCTGATGTTGGCACATCTACTCTCCGACCAAATGGTGGGCTAAGACTATCAGTGATCTTCGTGTTGATGAGCTCATTGAGAGTAGATCATCCGAAGCAAAGCAAACAGTAGTCTACAGTGAATTTTGCTCTCATGGCCAACATTCCACGGTGTTTATGAGCCTCAGACATATTCAGAGGCAAAAGGTTCCTGAGTGGGAAAAGCGATGGAATCGAGAATACCAGAGTCTTCAGAAGAATCACACTTGGGCCCTTTCTAATCTTCCTCCAGGGAAGAAGCCCATTAGCTGCAAATGGGTGTACAAGGTGAAGTACAAAGCTGACGAACCCTTGATAAGTACAAAGCTTGTCTAGTTGCACGAGGGTTCTCACAGAAAGAAGGCATTGACTATGAGGAGACCTTTGCTCCTACAGCCAAAATGAGTACCATTAGGCTCGTCCTTGCCTTAGCAGCTCAATTTGGTTGGAAGGTCCATCAGATGGATGTGAAGAGTGCTTTCCTCAATGGTGAGTTGAAGGAGGAAGTATACATGACGCAGCCTCCAGGTTTCAAAGTTGCTGGTCAAGAACAGAAGGTGTGCAGATTGGTCAAGGCACTCTATGGCCTGAAACAGGCTCCTCGAGCTTGGTACATTAAGATTGACACGTACCTCACAGATCATGGCTTTCAGAGGAGTCCATCTGACTCGAACCTGTATGTCAAGAATACTGGTAATGAGATCTTGCTTGTTGTTGTCTATGTGGATGACTTGATCATTATTGGCAGTTCAGCACTTTTGATCACTGAGATCAAACAGGACTTGTGCAAAACTTTTGACATGACAGACTTGGGCCTCCTGCATTATTGTTTAGGTGTTGAGGTTTGGCAGACAGAGAGCAGCATTTTCATCTCCCGGTCCAAGTATGCTCGAAGTCTTCTGGATAAGTTCCGAATGCAGGATTGCAAACCTGCCTCTACACCCATGGAAAAAGGGCTTAAATTGTCAGCTAAGTCCGATTCACCTGTGGTAGATGAAACATTGTTCAGGCAACTAGTAGGCAGCCTCATCTATCTTGCTGCTACTAGACCTGATTTGAGTTTTGCAGTGAGCTACATATCACGCTTCATGACAGCCCCCAAGGCTGATCATTGGGTAGCAGCGAAGCGTGTGCTGCGTTATGTGAAGGGCACTCCTGATTTTGGACTCTTGTACACTCGGAGTCACGATCCTAAACTCAGTGGGTTCACAGATTCAGATTGGGCAGGTTCAGTTGATGACAGGAAATCAACATCTAGGTATGTGTTCAGTTTGGGATCCGGTGCAATCACATGGACTAGTAAGAAGGCTGACGATTAGCTCTCTCCTCGGCGAGTAAGGGGAGCATGCGGCATGTGAGCGGTTGGCCGCGGATGCTTGCAGAATATGCAAATATCTCAAGCAGGTCCGACTCCTTGTTACGTGATAATCAGGGGAGTTCTCAAACTTGCCAAGAATCCGGTCTTCCAGAGCGAGCAGGCATGTAAACTCATTGTCATTTCATTAGGAAGCTGGTTGAAGGCGGATCATTCGATTCTGTATGTTAAGAGGATCGACAGCATGAACATTCTCACCAAGTTCGCTCAGTACAGATAAGTTTGTAAAATTCAGGGGGCATCTTGGTGTAGTTGATAGATTGAGCATTAAGGGAGGGTATTAAAATAATGCTTATTTATTTATTAATGCTCAATATTGTAAAATATTGTAAGATAGAGATAAGATCGTCTCCGATCTTATCTGGAGTTTCTTTTTAGAAACTTTCCAGTTTTTTGTAAATCTTGTAAACTATTTATTGAGCGTCTTGCTCATTGTTAATACATCAATTAATTTACCAATTACTTGCGTAATACTTGTAAGGTGAATTATGAGAACATTTCATCTTTACTGATGGACCAACTTACAACACTCTATGAGTTGGGGATTTGTAAAGGATGTAAATAAGGTGATGTAGTCTGTAGAGAATGTTATGTAATAACATTAGGGGTACCCCAAATAATTTTCAGGCAAGTGAATCTTAATTCTTAAATTAAAACAATCAAACATAGCATGGAGAATTTATTTGAAAACTGTGTTAGTCGGAGATGATGTTAGTCGGATATTTTACTTGTTGTCGGCCGTAGTTGGCCTCGGTCGTAGTCGGCCTCGGTCATACTCGGCAATTGTTAAATAAAACAATAGTTAGTAGAGAATAATAATGTCATGTAATGTCATGTACTCTCGGCAAAACATGTTCAGATTAGTGTTAATGTAATGATGTTATGAAACGTCGTGTCGGTTGGTTGTCTAACCACCGCCGAGCGTTATATGTAGTCGGGTGGGAATAGTCGGGAGGAGAGACTGATGCTATGATAATAATGAATGAGTTTTGTTGCCGATGATTATACTGTGAGCATTGTGATACTCTTGTACATGATATTCCTGAGAATGAATAAAGGTTTTGGCATTTTACTATGATATCTTTCAGTTTACTGTTTTATCCTATGTTCTGCATATTACAAGTTTGCCAGTAGTACGTCAGATTAGAATCCCATTCCGTAGGCAAACAAACTGGTGGCCTTGAGGAACAACAATTTAAACTAGTGGATAAACTATGGTAGGTTATGCAGATGAATTTGGTCAAAAGTATTTTATAAAGGGTGCATGTTAACAAGGTGGAACATTTGTGCAGCCTTGCCAATCTTTGTCTCTGTGGCTGACTGTCATGTTAAGAGAAGCTTCGTGTTGTCCATTAGTTGGAGTGGCTTCTATCTATCTAAAAACTTGGTAGGACAGGCAGGCTTATTTGGTTAAAGGACAATACAAAGACTGCAAGTGTATGCAGTGGTAGATTTTGCAGCCTGGTAAGGTAGACTTTGTGGCTGTGGCTGACTGTTATGCCGAGTTGAAGCATTATGGTGTCTTAAAGATTGAGGGGATTCTATTTCACCAAAGTTTTCATGGTACTTGCATCCAGCCTGGTTGGAGTGTGGGCTCTGTTAGCACGATTGCCTCAAAACAAGTCACATACATGTGGTGCTTGAACTCTGATGACATCCTTTCAATTGCTCTGCTCTTGCCACGTTACCATGGCCCACTGTAATGATTGGATTTGAGGCAGCTTCAAGTGTGATTCCCTGCTGATTATTCTAGAGAAGATGTTTTTAAGGCCATCATTTCAAAGAATTACATCTTAATTGATGCTAAATGAGGCTATTTTGAGCTGAGATCAATTTGACATGATTTTGCAGGAATTTACTGGAACAAACAATCTTTAGATTGCATATGCACAAGGGGGACTTTGAGAAGCAGATTATTCGAGAAGATGTTTTTCAGGTCATCATTTTTAAGAATCACATCTTAATTGATGCAAAATGAGGCTATTTTCATTTTGAGCTGGGATCAATCTGACATGTTTTTGCAGGAATTTACTGGAATAAACAATCTTTAGATTACATATGCACGAGAGGGACTTTGAGAAAAAATATAATGAAACCAAATGCACATGCTTTTCTGAAGCATTACCAGCCAAGTCTGATTTGTGCTTTAGTTATTTTTGCACAAATTGCTTTTCTGTAACATGATTATATGCTTTTAATTATGGGTATTTTTGATCCTTACTTTCCCCTTAAACCAGGTTAGAAGCCAGGAAATCAGACATTGATGTTACTGTTGTACTTGAAATCCAACTGATAGTGGAAAATAGAGGTATTAAAATACTGCTCTACACAAGAATGGAAGTACTGAAATGTAAATACAACATGACGCTATGATATGAGCTGGGAAAACCCCTATGAAAGGTGAAAAACCCAGTTGGTAGGAGCAATTGTTCTCTACGAAAGCATAGCACTCTCAAATAGATTAGTACAAAGACATTTCTTTCCTTTGTCTAAACTATGGCTAGTTCAATCTGGGAGATACAACATTCAATTGCCTCCTCTTTGCTGAATTCCGGAATGGTACAATATTTAATTGTTTTCCTTCCTTCTTGTTTTAGATTCCCAGTGGTGTTTATAAAGTCTTAGAAGACTTCCCTTACGTTTGCGATACCATCAAATTAGGAACTTAAGAGTCAGGAGTGAAGAATCATCTTAAATTCTACACTTTTTTCTAGCTTGTGTGAAATTACTCCTTTCAACTGGTATTGATTGTGAAACTGCTTGCAGGCCCTTTCAAATTTTTTCAGTGTTGTCAATTTTATGTCTTGCTTCTTTTGGAGGCCATATCTTTTACATCTGAACTTGGAATGAGATGCCGTCTTTTTGTAATTGCTTAGAATGTGCACTGTTCACTGTTCAGAGAAACTTATTTAATTATATTCAACTTTTGGTGCCAAATGGGTATAGGTTTTGGCCCTGCAACATTCCGAAATGTCTTCACCCTTATGGATGAGCTGACTTCTTTATAATACACCCCTTATTAAAGAGCTTTTGGTCCCACAAAAGCTCATACTTGGGAAATAGGATAATATCCTTCCATGTGTGTAATAACTTAACAACCCCTCTTGTGCTGCAACTCCAATAGCTACATACTTTGGTGGTTCTCAAGCCAGTCTACAATGGCTGCTATGGGTTATGAATGAAAACCCCCTGCATATAATTCAGTGGTACCAATTACATGCTACAGTTCTTGTGCATGTTGATCCTTCAACCCCCTATGATGCTTTTCACATGCAACAGTGATTGCCTTCTTTGTTTCTTCTACAGACCCTTGTGCTACAGTGACTGTCAAGTGACAACATATCCTAATGTTTTGAATGATGCTACAACATACACTGCTGTTATGAATGGTCCTTCTTATCAATGAATGCTTATACAAACTATTACAAAGTGGTCCTTCTTATTGCATCTATGTACAATGAAGTCCATACAATTTTTAGAACAAGAACTTCACACATGTTACAGTTGTGATGGAATTCTGTGCAAAATACAGTAATGCATACTGTCATTATGATGCCCTTGGCTGTCTTCATGCTCTTTTTTGATGCATAAGGTGCCTCACCTGTTGTGCTGCAACTTTAATAGCTACATACTTTGGTGGTTCTCAAGCCAGTCTACAATGGCTGCTATGGGTTATGGATGAAAACCCCCTGCATATAATTCAGTGGTACCAATTACGTGCTGCAATTCTTGTGCATGTTGATCCTTCAACCCCCTATGATACTTTTCACATGCAACAGTGATTGCCTTCTTTGTTTGTTCTACAACCCCTTGTGCTACAGTGACTGTCAAGTGACAACATATCCTGCTGTTTTGAATGCTGCTGCAACATACACTGCTGCTATAAACGGTCCTCCTTATCAATGAAGGTCATTTTACAATGCATATACAAGCTTTTACAAAGTGGTCCTTCTTATTGCATCTATGTACATTGAAGGCCATACAATTTTTAGAAGAAGAAAGAACTTCCCATGCTACATACCATAATAATGCACATGTTACAGCTGTGATGGAATTCTGTGCGAAATACAATAATGCATACCATCATTGTGATGCCTTTGGCTGTCTTCATGCTCCTCTTTGATGCATAAGGTGCCTCCCTTACTTGCCCATGCAAGCAGAATTTGTTTGCTTCTCTTGCCATATCAACCAACATGTGAGTCATGCCACATGATATATTGTTTACATTGCCATGGAATGAAAATGTGCATGCTTACAACACCCACAAATGCTCCATAGTGCTGTCCATACTCAACTCAAGGAAACATACATTTCTTACAACACCCACAAAACTGTCATAGTGCTGCCCATGCTTTGCAACCAATGGAAATCTACATGACTGCAATACCCAATTGCTTTATGGTGCTGTCCATGCTCTATCTCAAGATGTATACATGTTTTTATGACATGCCATAGAGCTGTCTCATGTTAGCAATACTTGCTATAATCTCATGTCCTCTCGTAACAATGGAGAATACATGCATCCAACAACTAAAAATGCTTCATAGCATTGTACATGTTCTCAAACAATAAATATACATGTGATACAACACCCAATAACATGCTATAGTGCTGTCCCATGTTACCCATACATGCTAGAAGCTCAAATTCTTCATGCAACAATAGAGAATACATGCCTACGACTATAGTTGGCAGACTTGGACTCAGCAAAAAACTTGGCAGACCCAAAATTTGTGACTTGGCAAAAACTTGGCAACTTAAAAAATTTCTTAAATTTCTTTAGAAACACATTTTTTTGCAAAATTCAATTACAAGATGTATCTAATGAGTCCATAAATGAGTACAAAAGTGTTTTTTATTAAATTTGATTAATTTGAATACAAATTGAGTACAAATACCCATCATCATGCGGAATCCTCATACAATAGATTGCTGACAATTATTATGAATTTATGATGATTGCCTTCGGAAATCAACATCATAATTCATAAATTACATATTACAAAATGCAATATTTTGCATCTTCCTCTTCCCTAATCTAGTGAAAACTTGGGGAGAGGTTCAGGTTCTAATCCTTGGAGTGTGTTGTCACTCCTCGCTCGGCATTGAAGGTTGTGCTTGTGGCTCTGGCTCGACCTCCATCTTGCTAGTAGATGGCAATGACTCCTCAACCTCATCAATGTCATCGAATCCTATAGCTCTTGCTACACCCACATCCTCCAATGCCTGCCTCTCAAAATCAAGAATCTCATCTTTGGTTAACAATGGGGGCTGCTCATACCACCCTATCCAATCGCTATAAGGATCAATGTCATCCAAAGCAATGAGCTCCTCTGATTTATCCTCTACCCTTCTTGTGCGAAGCCGAAGGTTGTATTGCACAAAGACAAGGTCATTGAAGTGTTTTTGAGTTAATTTGCCTCTTCTTCATGTGGATGGCCTCAAACAAGCTCTAATTGTGTTCACAATTGGGTGCACTACAAGGTTGACACAAAATGCAGAGGGCTAATCTTTGAAGGTTTGGGGTATTTGCATCCCAATCTATCCACCAAGAATTTACAAAATAAACTACTGAAGAGTTAGAAAGCAAACCATATTTTATCAAATTATCAATACTTGTAAATTTGAAATTTGTAACTTATAAGATGCATGTGATGTAAAATCCAAATTTTGTTGCCTGGTGATTGAGTGGTTCTTCCGTGGATAGCTAATTTTGAAGAAAATAGCTTACCCCTACTAGTCCTATAACTGTGCAATTCTTGAATAATGAGGTCGCTCACCTCAACTTGGGGTGTCATCCTCTAAATGTATGTCATGAGTCCCTCCATAACCTCTCCATTAGAATCTGAGAAACTATTTGAATAGAAAAAACTGGGGTTGAGGAAGTACTTTACTGCATGGATGGGTTGGTGGAGTTGATTGTTCTACCTCCGATCAATGATCTCTCAAACGGGATCAAATTTGGGATTGTTCCCCTTGTAATAATTTCGGATGGACTCTTTGGCTGGCCCTATCCATGGCCTCTTAAATATACCCCATTGGGTTTTGATCCCCATCTACCAAACAAAGAACTCTAACCAAGGGCTTTGACATCTACAATTTTCAAATACAAAAAGATTATACAAATTTATAATAAAAGACTTAAAAATAAAATATTCATTTTGAATTTGAAATAGAAGTTTTGAAGTTACTTTAACGATCTTTGTAGCTTTTTGTGCAAAAAGATTGTCAAAGACTATGCTTGCAACCCTCTCTCCTTCAGGCTTCTTTGAATATGATGAGTCTAGCCATGCTTGACTCACAAATATCTATTTCAAAGAGTCGACAAACCAATAATGCTTTGCAATGTTAGGAAAATTGTTGCAATTCTTGTGAAACCCAATCACACCATCTCTTTCCCTTTGGTGTGATCTCTCATCAAATTAAGAACCCAAGGGTGATTGTAAATAAATTTTGTTATGCTCCTTGCGTCATCTACAACTGGTCTCACCCAATCAAGTTTTCGTATGTCCTCCAAAAGAAGGTCAAGGCAAAGTGTTGCACAAAGGGTTTAAAATAGTGACCAATGCCTCTCTTTGAGCAATCTCTTAGCCGCCACGTATGTCGTTGCGCTATTAGTTATGATTTGAATCACATTCTCCATGCCCACCTCCATAACAACTTCCTCCAACATTAGACTCAATGTTTCTGCATTTTTTACTTTGTCAGAGGCATCAATTGATTTCAAAAAATCACCTCACCATTTGAAGCTACCAAAAGGTTGATAATGGTGTGGTTCTTTCCATTTGTCCACCCATCTTAAAGAATAGTGCAACCATATTTTCGCTATTGCTTCTTTTGTTCTTCCACTACTAGCTTTGCCTCTTTAGTTGTATTTGTGAGCAACCTACAAGTACAAAGTGAAAGTAAATTTTTAAAATTTTTAAATTCAAGAAAAAAAACCCAAATTCAACATAAATTAGTAAAGTACTATAAATTAATCGGTAAATTTAGCCTAAAATTCAACATAAATCACTATAAATCAACATAAATTTACCAACCTTCCACTTAAGTCTTTTTTGAGAAGGTTCCTTGTAGCCTTTTCTTGCAATTGTCAATGCAATTACCAAATTCTCCCAATGAGGACTGCTTACTATATTGAAAGGAAGGTTGTTGAAGTACCAAAAATCGGCTAACTCCATTTGAAGTACCAAATTCTCCTAAGTTATAATGCTTGGATAGGGCACGTGCCAAATTTATAAATCAAGTGGGGTAATAGAGGTTGTTGGAAGCAATGCATATTTGGTTTGTAGGAAGATAATGGATACTAAATGGTACATTGGTGATTTTTGTATTTTGATTTGCTTTGCGTCATATCAATAAAATTAACGTCCTTTAACAAAAAATGGTAGTAAACCAAAAGAGAGTACACACATGCCATATAGTTGGGATTGGCAAGTATTGAGGATTGTTGACATGCTCATGTATAGATAGTATAGCCAAGGTTTTTCATTTTGTGACATTGGAATAGCTCATTAATATGTAAGGAACAAGATCAAATAGCTTATCAATCTGTAAGGAACAAAATCATTCTTTACTCATCTAGGAAATTTTTCTATGCAATATTTTGGAGAAACTTATGTCATTGGCATATTGTGTTTATTTGAACAGCCATGGGGGATAGCACTAACAACATTTCTTCATTAATGTATCGTATTGAGCAACTTGAGCAAGGTACTTTTTTCTTTCCTTATATTGTAAGCCTATAGGGTACTTTAGTATTTGATGAAGTTTACTTTCATTCTATATTTCCAAATAATAACTTGATTAGGATTCTTTTTAATTCAAAAGAGAAAATGTTATAGCATTTGTATCCACATCAAAGTACTTGGAACAATTACAATTTGAGTTAGCTTGGGTATGTCTATTCCATCAACAGGGGCTCAAATCACATGGGTTTTAACTTTTAAGCAATAAGACTCCAAGAGAAATTAGTCATATAAATAGCAGTACTGGTGGAAATCAAGAAACTGTAGCTATTTTGCTATTTTTAACATGGAAACTAGCACAAATTCACAGTTTCCTCATTGCCCTTGTGCCTCAACCATATCACCTCGCTTTGCTAGAGGATGTTAAATTGTAGCTTTCATTTCTTGCTCATTCTTGAACCATCTTGATTGTTTGGATGTTATCTTCCTTTTACAGCATCTAATTGCTGGGAAGAGGCACACTTTGGGCACTTCACATTTGTTTTTACATAGATCTTTGTATGGTCTTATAGACCACTTTTGGTCATCCGTGAAAATCAATAACAATTTATTCCTTTATATGCTTCAATGGACTAATATTTCTGTTGACCAACTTTCTAGATTTAACCCCAGCCATTTAAATCTGAATGGGTCAAACTAATCAAGCCATAAAATGCAGTTCTATCAATGTACACTATTATTCTACTTTACAATAAACATATTACACCAGAAATTAACTGTAATATCCCTAAATAGGGATAATAGAAAAACAACAATATCTCCAAAAACATGCAATAAAAAATTCTGAAATTTTATTTGCAAATAGAAAACCCCTCAACAAACTCAGATCAATGCTCAAAATATTTTTATGATTTTTCTATGATTTTATAGGAATTTCTGAATATTTCTGAATATGAAAAAGTTACAGAAAATCCACTAAAACTGCCCAAAAATTTCAAAAACAACTTTCATTATTTTTCTTATTTTTTTCCTGAGATGAATGTAACCAACAGTATACAAGTTAATGCCCAAATACCTCAGAAAATGCTTTAAAAACCTTAGCTGCCCTTGCCAAACCCCTAAGAAAATCAGCGCTAGGTCTGCTCCACTTGTCCTTTTTTGTTGCTATCTTCAATGATGCTTAGTAACATGAAGACACCTTGCTGTAGATTATCCAAATCTGAACTTGATGCTTTGAATCTCACCTCCAAAAATGGCCTCCAAACCTGATAAAGAATTGCAGCTCTGAAAAATGATGTGCTAGGGTTTCACAAACCAAAGCTCTTCGATCAAAACACACCCTTCTGACTTGGAGAGCCTGTACGTCTCTCCGAAACCAGGGATACTCAAGGGTTTCAGACCTTAAGCCAAGTTGCAGCAGCAATAAACAGAAACTCACAACATAATGAGCTCTAAAATACCCCTAGAGAGTTATATAATAACACCCAAAGAGATGAATTAATCTCAGCCCTTAAATCACCACCTCTTAATCCAAAGCTCCACATTAAAAACCTAAAAATTGATCCAATAAGCTCTTTGAAAACCTATGCCCCCTTTGTCTTTTTATCACATGCTTTTTAAAGTACATAAAAAGGGGACAACTTAAGTCTTTTGGCTAGGAGTTATTTAAGTTGCCTAAAATGCCCACAACTTGAAATGACTTAAATTCACTTAAGTTGAATTAAAAGACGTGCATACAATTTAAGAATAGAATATAATACAAGCCACAGACTCCATACTTACCCAATAATGCTCTATGTCGTCTTCCTCTTGGGTAATCCAAGGAAAGGACAGCCAATGTGCTACTAATCCTCATGATTTGAGTTGGGGACATTATAGTCCTCCCCACCCAAAGAATGCTTGTCCTCGAGCATTTGTAGACTAGGATGCTTAAGAATCTCCTCTCCTTCCCATGTTGCATCCTCCAAAGACAAGTTTTTCCATTTGATGAGATATTTAGAAATTACGTTATTCCTCAACCTTTTCTCTCTCACTTGCAAAATTGTTTCTGGAATGAGTATCAATTTACCTTCTTCATCCATGGGAGGCAGTTTCGTAGGAGTCATATGCTTTCCAAGAGCCCTTTTGAGGTATGACACATGGAATACATTGTGAATTTTGCTTGTAGTTGGTAACTCTCACTTATATGCTACTTCTCCAATTCTTTTGATCACCTTGAAAGGCCCATAAAACCTTGGTTTAAGATTTTTTGCTCCACTTGCCTTCAATGAAGATTGTCTATAAGGTTGAAAACGCACAAATACCATGTCTCCCACCTCAAAAGACCTCTCAACCCAATGGCGATTAGCATATTTTTTCTGTTGTTCCTGTGCAATCTGAATATTATCCTTAAGTTCCTTAAGGATCTCTTGATTCTCTTTTGCCCACTCAAGAGCTTCTGGAGCTCTAGAATTAGTAAAAACCAAATCCACAAACATAGAAGCTTCATAAACATACAAAGCTTTGAAAGGAGTAATACCTATGCTCATATGATATATAGTGTTGTAGCAGAATTCTGCCAAATGTAACCACTTTGCCCATGCTTTTTGCTGCCTCGAGACATAGTTCCTCAAGTAACTTTCAAGCCATTTGTTTACGATTTCAGTTTGACCATCTGTTTGTGGATGATAACTAGTGCTATGATTGAGTTTTGTTCCAGCCAACTTCATCAAATCTTGCCAAAAAGTGTTGATGAATATGCAATCTCTATCACTTACAATTCTTTTTGGCACAACATGAAGTCTGAAAACTTGTTCAAAAAATAGACCAGCAACTTGTGGTGCTTTAAATCGAAAGGCATTGGCATAAAATGAGCATATTTAGTGAGTCTATCCACCACAACAAAAACACAGTCCTTACCATTGACCTTAGGCACTCCAGTAATGAAATCCATCGATATTTGTTCCCACTTTTGATTGGGAATGAGAAGTAGTCGTAACAGCCGTGCTGGAAAAGAAACTTCAACCTTGTTTCTTTGGAACTCTATGCATTCCCTCACATGTTTGAGAATATCATCTTTCATACCTGTTAGAATTGGGAAAAACCACAAAACCACGAGCCACAGGATCAAACAACAAACAAATACATCTTCCACATAAGAGATCTGCAAACAAAGAATTACAATATTCCTCAACAAGAAAAAGCTACATAAGAACCTCAAGAAATTTCAAGGAAAACAAGAGTCCTCAAAGGTTGAGAGTTCGAGAGAAGATGAGAAAATCTCAGAGTATAATACAATGAGGGTTGAGTTCTATAGGAGCAACCCTAATAATTGCTCACTTTAGTTAACAGAAAAGCACTTAGTAAACTAAATAAAGAATTCTTAAGTTTAGCTTAAGTGCATGAGAATAAATTAGACTAATAATTAATTGAAGAGTAATTAATTATTAGTTAATGCATGATTACTCTAACACCCTCCTTAAGATGAACTTAGGGAGTAGCTAAAAACACTAAAAAGAATGCATGATGGGTCCTGACAAACAAGGCCTAGTGAGGTATCTATGTACAAACAAAAGATCTCTCAAAATTGGAGAAAAAGGAGAAAACCACAGTGAGAGAAAACTCCTCTCCAAAAGAGAGAAAGGCGAATGAAGGATTGAAAGCTTCCAAATCAAGGTGTGAAGGATTGAGTAGCCTCCAACCAAAACAATGTCCTGAAAAGAGAGGAACATGTAGAACATCACAGAACCACGAAGCTATAGACTGCTGTTGAAGATAATTGATATGGTGCTGAAATGAAGAACCTCTAGAAATAGGAATGCAAGAGTGTCCATAGCTGAAATGCATGTAACTGGCCGCTGATGTACGCTGTATCTGAAAGTACATAGGAATAAGAACTAGATACGTAGATCACTCAAACTTCGAAATGAAGGAAGCATTAGCACCAACAGTAGAAATCCCCCCCCCCCCATAATGTTTGTGGACACGAAAAAAGTATCCCTTTTTCTTTACTTGATTTGGGATTAATTGATGACAAATTGAACTTAATAAGGCCTTGATTTAGTGTTGTGAGGTGTTTTACACATCCACATTAGGTCTTGGACCTTTACAAACTAAATAAAATACATGTCTTGTAAAGGTGTTGTAAAGAATTGTAAATGACTTTCACACTTTTCTAGACTTTTATTGGTCTTTTCCTCTCTACTTTTGAATTAAATATTATTTTAATTCAAAAGTTAGCTTTTCCCTCTTCTCCTATAATTAAATAATTATTTCAATTATTTTAATTATTCATTAACCTTTTATCTTTTTAATTAAATAAATGTTATATTTATTTAATTATTTATCCTTTCTTTATCTCCCCAATTAAGTAATTATTTTTAATTATTTAATCATCTCATTATTTGTTCTCACCTTTCTTTTTAAATAGATAAAATTAATATTTTATTTATTTCTCCTATGTTGGCCACCTAAATTAAATAATCTTTAATTTTCTCCAACAACCTCTTTTTCTGTGCCAATCTTATCTTCTACCTCAAGTCTTTATCAATCCATGTCTTTTTTCTCTCAATTAACCTCCACCCTTGATTAAATTATTTTCCAATTTAATCTTGGCCCTTGATCATGATCCTTATTCTATCCATTCACTTAACTCTCCTCTATAAAAGGAGACCTTTAAACCCTAATTCATGGACCTAATAATTCATTCATTACTCATTTGTCATTCATTATCTCTATCAAGTCAAGCAAGTTAGGATTTTAACATCTTAAGTCATCAAGATAGCATTCAAACTCAATTCTAAGGCATTCAAAAACAAGATTCTTCATCCATTGTTGCAGCAATTCAAGATCAATCATCATAGCAAGTTTCTAATTGCATTGTTTCATGTTTCATGTTTCATTATCTTATTTCATCATTTTGGTTTAATTACCTAAACAGGGTTTGACCAAGGCAAACCCCCAATCCCTAACAATCAACATTTTCTCTCTTCCTTTGTGTGATTGCAAATTTAGGTGCTTGGATGGCTTGGACATGATTGAAGAATAGGTTTCAAACTTGTTGAAGTCATCTTCCTATTGGCAAGGTCAAAATCTACACAAAAAGTCACTTACAGCCTCAGAAATCAGGGTTTCAGAACCGAACACCTGGAAGAACAAAAAGAGCAGACCGAGAGCTACAAATTCCACTTTTGACTTTTCGGAAAAGCCAAAGTGGACTAAGTCGCCAACAGTGGCGACTTAGTCCCACTGTGCATGTTTCTTAGAGTTTTCTGTTGTTTTGGATACCCATTTGGCTGAAACGGGTTCCGAAGCAGTTTCCCAGATTCGGGACTAAGTTGCCTAGCTTGGCGTAAGTGTTCCAGTTGGCCAGAAAATCAGATTTTCCAGAATTTCAGAGGCATTTACAATCTTCATTTCAGCCTTCATTAGTTTCTAGGTGCACAACTTCTATTTAGCATCTTTATTTTATTCTTTATTGCATTTATTCTATCTTTCTACATATCACAATGTGTTTTCAAACAACTTGTATTTCTTAGGTTGTGCATTAATAAGTCATTTCTTTTATTAGTTTATTGCATTTAGACATACTTCACCCATCCTTGCATTGATTTTGAGTGTAGACATTGCCCATTTTGGCCCATCTTTCTCCTTTTAGGTGAAAAACCCTAGAAGTGTTAGAAAGCCATTGGGTGCCAAAATATTTGTATACAATGCTAAAAAGGGAGAGCCATGACGGGAACACTGAAACTGTGTGAAACCAATAAAGTGCATGTCGGAGAAGCAACCTGCAAATAAAAGGGTGTGCAAACTAAGACACACACATGAGGCAAGAATCACTAGGATTCACTGCTATCATGGAAGGGACACTCACTTGATAAAGGTGTGATGGCAAACCAAAGGCAAACATCAACCCCCCCCTCCCCGAATGGCACTTTACATCATAGTGTGAATACAAAAGGCACAACAGGATGTGCAATATCCCCAAAAAGTATACACTATAATGGCTCTTTATCTTAGTGCGTCTACAAAAGAGAATGTGCATGAAAAGAATGTCTACAATGCCCAAATAGGATAGAATACTGGAAATACATGAAGAACAACAAAAAACGAGTCATCCCACACAAAGAACAAGTTTCTAGGAGCTAAGACGTCCAAGTAATTCACTAGACTATAAAAACACAAAAACCTAAATAAAATGTGCTTGAAGAGAAATCTGGAAAAAGTGCATGGATAGCTGTGAAGAGCTCTGAGAGATGGTTCCAATGTCGTTGGAATCACAAAAAACGGAGAAACTGATCAAAAGTTATGAGCTCGGGATTGAAAACATCATTTCTGAATTCAACAGGCTGTAGAATGCACCAACAACAAAAACAGGTGATGAAACCCACACCATTGGAAAGTTGACGGAACTAGCTTTCCGACGATATCTTGTTTGTCAAAATCTGATATTGTATGCCTAAGTTATGGCCAAAAGAAAAAATACACCTCCTTTAGGGCACGAGGAGGGTTCAAAAGGGTCTAGCGTCCAGTCCGTATGGATGACGTTATGCTGACATCAACATGCGTATAGATGATGTCATTTTGACGTCAATAGGAATATTCAAGGAATATTCCTTTTGGCCGGGAAAAATCCCCTCCTTGAAAAAAGTCGTTGGGAAAAATAATCAGCTGTTGGAAAAAAATGCTATCGGGATATTCTATGTGTTGGTCGGAGGTTCATTGCATCGGAAAATTTTGAGGGTGCCAGAAAAAATGAGACTGCCGAGAAAAAGCGCAGTAGCTAGAAACTTGCCAGCCTTTGTTTTTATGGCGGTTGGAAGCTGCTGGCTGCCGGTATTTGGTCGTTGCCGACAAGGATAAACCATTGGTCGGCATATTCAAAAAACCTCCGCCCATTAATGCAAGGTATGGGGTACCCTCGTGGGTAGCATAAAAAGCGCCCCACTTAAATTTAAAAACCGCCCTCATAAAAAATGCAGACTTGCATTATATTTTTTTGAAAATTTCCAAATAAAAAGAAATTTTAAAAAAGCCGGCCTCTTTTTGAATTTTTTGTGCTTTTTTTGATTTTTGTGCATAGGAGTCCATACAGGGGCCATACGGGCTCCTGTGCAAAATTTTAAATTTTTTTGCCTCAGGAGTTCCCGACGGCGAAATAGGGCAAATTTATAGTCAAAATTTGTGGAATCAGCCTCATGAATCCAACGGCGAGGTCCTTTTTGCACCAAAATGCATGAAAAATGCAGCTACCCTCCAGATCCGAAAAAAAAACAACCGCTTGAAACCCTCGTAGATTTGACCTTAGGAGTCCAAATCAAGCCAAACAAAAGACAAATCTGACTTTCTCGATAGCTCTGAATCCAACAGTGAGGTCCTTTTTATCCCAAAATGCACAAAAAACGCCCAACTCCAAAATTTGCAAAAAAAGTAAAGGGGATTCTAGATCTGAAGCTTGTAACCCTTGTTGAGGGAAAAAATCTCATAAATTGAGAAGGGTTCGATGAATCCATGCTCGGATACCATGTTAGAATCATGAAAAACACAAAACCATGAGCCACAGGATCAAACAACAAACAAATACGCCTTCCATGCAAGAGATTTGCAAACAAAGAATTACAATATTCCTCAACAAGAAAAAGCTACAGAAGAACATCAAGAAATTTCAAGAAAAACAAGAGTCCTCAAAGGTTGAGAGTTCGAGAGAAGATGAGAAAATCTCATAGTATAATACAATGAGGGTTGAGTTCTATATAGGAGCAACCCTAATAATTGCTCACTTCAGTTAACAAAAAAGCACTTAATTAACTGAATAAAGAACTCCTAAGTTTAACTTAAGTGCATGAGAATAAATTAGACTAATAATTAATTATTAGCTAATGCATGATTACTCTAACAATACCTTTCCATGAGAATCTTTCACGAATGTACCTATATGTCTTCAAATAACCCAAATGACCAGGAAGTTGATTGTTATGGACAACAATAAGAATCTTATGTTTGAGCTTACTTTCCGGTATTAAATAGTGTCATGTCCCCGAAATTATGACACTAAAAACCCTAATGTTGAAATACAAGCGAATAAATAAATGAATAACAAAATTCATATTAAAAATATAAAACAAAATATTAACAATTTAATATTATCATAACATAATATTATAATTATCAAATATATTAATATAAATATTAACAATACAAAATAAAACAATTTGATATTATTATAATATAAATATAAATATATATTAATTCAAATTTTAATTACCTTAATTACCTTGATGACATTTTAAATTATCATATAAGCCAAAAAAATAATAACAGTAAGGCACATAATTATTATTATCAAGAAACATAATAATGAAAAACATAATAATAAAATAAACATAATAATAAAATGAAACACAATAATAAATAATAAACATCATAGTAATAACACCATTGTCTACTTATCATAAATTGATTCATACTAAATAATAAAACCCATGCAATTTATACTCAAGGCAGTGATTAAAGTCTAGTTAATGAAAGGCAGCGATAAAGGGAGCAACGATTCATTTAAATGAAGACATATAATTTATTAAAGGCAGCAATTATTTAAGAAGGCAGCGATTGATACTAAGAGAGGTTTGTTGTCTAAAGAAACGATCCTCCATATCAATTGTGTCTCTTCTCCAAAGTGGGGAGATATAAAAGGGGAAACATATGAAAAGAGGATTAGGCAGCAACTTATGAAAACATCTCGGTGGCTGAGATAAATAGAAAAGAACCAGTCTTAGATATGATCGGTGGCTGGATAGGAGATAAGAAAGGGTGGCTAGAGATAAGAAACATGGCTGAGAATATAGGAACTCCTGCAGATCGTGTATATTAGAGAGGCAACAGCAGTAAAAGGGAATCAAGTATTCATTAACTGTAAGTTAAATATAATAAAATAAAGACATATATATATATATGTGTGTGTGTGTGTGTGTGTGTATGTATGTATGTATGTATGTATGTATGTATTCATGTCAAGAAATAATTGTAAATTGATATCAGTTGGAAATTGATATTATTTCCAACTGATATCAATTTATAATTATTTCTTGACATGAATACATATATCTATATATATATATATATATATATTATTTCCAACTGATATCAATATATAATTATTTCTTGACATGAATACATATATCTATATATATATATATAGATAGGGGAATCACTTGTGAATATACAATAATGATACTTGCGACAATTATTAAGCCTTATAAATAATGATGACTCTTTAATATAAACATAAGTGGATTATGTATATATATGAATTGTCCTCATCCTATGATCAATCCAGTATAAGGTTGAAGGAAGATGATTAAGGAATAAAGAGTCATGGGAAGACATAGCCGATCAGGTGAGACTACTCACTTAGCTTTAATATTTAGCTGTCCTCAATCTGACATAACAATGCTGCATGAACCTTGTATGCCCAGACAATCTGTGTATTATTAAAAATAATCGATATGCTTTATTCATTGGAATGCACACAGTCGCCTCTGATGTGTTGGAACCATTCCTTCTTGATATTGAATTTGGAAATAGACTCACCATAATGGAAATCAACAGTGTATTTAGACAGACTGTGTAGTCCTTGACTGATCATAGGCCAAATGGTTTACCTTCTATAGATATGGTTCTAATGATGGTTGATCTACATCTATATTTGATTGATGTTTGATTTTTTGCAATTACATTTGTATCGAACTAATGTTGGACTTGCAGGATATATTGAATTGCATTATTGAAAGAACATAATGAACATGTAGACATGAATATTGCTTAATTTAGTTTTGTATTCTGATATACCTTCATATTAGGACTCAATGAACTGTTTGATCATATTGAATACTCTTATTGCATAATATGTGTAAATATAGATGAAGTACTAATGACTGCATATGTGGTGATTGCATATCAATTGTCTGAATTGTGTCTGTAATCCTGCCAGGAGTAGTGAATCATGACTTAAGTGGTTTTTCTAAAAATCCCACCCTGGTTCCACCCCACAGGCCCGAAGCAAGGGTTGGGTCGTGGAGGGGTGGGGGTCCCACCTAGGCATTCTGCCCCGCAGGTCTGAGACAAGGGTTGGGCAATAGGAGGTGGTAGGCCCTAGGCCCCTTCAGGATTCCCCTCTCCTGATGGGTTGAGTGACTCTTCTTATGTTTTCAATCTGCAAGTATGATAATGTCTGCATAATTGCATTATGATTATGTCTTATTTTTGGATACCTAGATATTAATGCTAACAGATATGTTGTCAATATGGATGAATATAGGATTCCAATCTAGAGTTATGGAATTAGGAGAATACTTATTTGGAAGAAAGAAACCCTAATCCTAATCAACAAACTAATTCTAAGGCAAACAAGTGAGTTCTAGGACAAGGTTGGGTGAAGGACATTACAAATAGATTCTATCCTTATAATAGATGACGTCATTCAACACTTTATACCTTTCATCGATTTTATCATCTAGAATGTCACAAGCATGCTGAGTTTTTGAAAATTCTGCTAGTATGTGATCCTTCCAAGAAGCTGAAATTTCTGAAAGTGAGCAAAATGAAGGGTTCTAGATAATGCATCAACAACAACATTTTTTCCCTTGACAAATTCAATGTCAAAATCATTCCGTTGAAGCTTACTTACCCAACGTTGTTGTCTCTCATTTAATCCTTTTTGCTCCATGAAAAACTTGAGGCTATTATGGTTAGTCCTCACTATAAACTTGCTGCCCACAAGATATTGACGAAACTTTTCAAGTGCATCCATGATTGCCAACATTTCCTTGTCATATGTGGAGAACCTCCTTTCAACCTCATTCGATTTTCAGCTCTCATAAGCAATTGGATGCTTGTCTTGCATCAAAACAACCCCAATACCAATACAGGATGCATCACATTCAAGCACAAAAGGTTTAGAGAAATCCGGTAGAGCCAAAACAGGACAAGTACTCATTACCTTCTTAAGATGATCCATGATTCTTTAAGTCTCAACTGTCCAAACAAAGGTATCCTTCTTGGTCAAATTTGTCAAAGAAGTGGTTAATGAAGAAAGCCCCTTCACAAATCATCTATAGTATGTGCATAGACCAATGAAGCCCCTCAATTGGGACATGTTCTTTGCTGGTGGCCAATCAAGTATAGCTCGATTCTTCTCCTTATGTGCCTTCACTCCACCATTTTGGATGACATATTCCAAATACAATAGCTCAGTCAAACTGAACTCATACTTAGAGGATTTCGCGAAAAGGGAGTTAGTCGCTAAGATGCTTAAAACACCTCATCAAGATGCCGAATATACTCCTCCCATGTCCTGCTGTATACTAAGATGTCATAAAAAAAAACCAACACAAATTTTCGCAACTGCTTGTTGAATACATGGTTCATGCAAAGATTGGAAAGTAGTTGGAGCATTGGATAACCCAAAGCGAATCGCCAAATACTCAAAATGTCTATAGTGGCACCTGAAAGCTGTTTTGTACACATCCTGCTCTCGGACCCAAATTTGATGGTATCCTGGACGAAGATCTATTTTGAAGAAATAGATCGCTCCATGTAGCTCATCCATCAACTCATCAATACGTGGAATAGGATACTTGTTCTTGATGGTCTTCTTATTTAGTGCACGATAATCAATGCACATCCTCATAGTACCATCTTTCTTCACCAAGACAATAGAAGAAGTGAAGGGACTAGAACTAGGCTGTATATGTCCTGCATCTAATAACTCCCAAATAGTCTTCTCAATCTCATCCTTAAATCGTTTAGGATGACAGTAGGGGTCGATAACAATTGGCTTGCTATCCACAAGCTCAATAACATGCTCAAATCCACGATCTGGAGGTAGTCCATGCGGTAGATTTGAAAATACCACACTATGCTTGCCCAACAAGCCTTGTATGTCAACATGATATCCACCTTGTCTTGTATTGATAGACTTATCTGAAATGATACATTGTACTACCCATTCAACCTCTGAATGTCGAAAAACTCTCTCCATCCTCCTAGCTGAAATAATTCTAGGAGCATCTGAAGATAAGCCCCGTAATACCACCTTTTGATCACCTGCCTTGAAACTCAATTGCATAGTCTTAAAATCCGTGACATAAGGACTTATTGAATGCAACCACTAAACGCCCAACACAACATTGGTATCCTCAATGCCAACCACATAAAAGTCGTCAGTAAGGGTGTAATTGCCCAAGGTCATACTCAATTATGGGACATGATTAACACAACGCAACATTGTGCCTCTTGCTGTCTGCACTCGGAAACCATCATGCTCCTCAACTTGCAAGCCTCGCTTCTTCACATAGGACGAATCAATGAAGTTGTGGGTAGCCCCACTATCAATCAACACAACAACTTGCTGTCCCTGCATGATGCCCTTTACTCTAAAGGCGTTAAAATGAGGAGTGATAGTGAGGGTTGCAATCGCGCCATCCATTTGGGCCAAATCATCCTGGTGCTCATCTATGTCTATTTCCCCATCCATCTGCTCATGTTGCTCATCAAGAACTTGTGCCTCCTCCAACTCATCATCACTAAGTTCCTCGAAGACCTCAATCCAATAGGCCTTGCCTCCACTTCTACATTTATGTCCAGGTGTCCAAGGCTCACGACAATCAAAGCAAAGCCTCTTTTGTCTCAACTCATCTCTCAAATCACAAGATGCACCACTAGCTGGCTTAGAAATCTCACCCGTTGGTCTAGTATATTTTGGTTTCTTGTCCTTCCTTTGCGACAAACTCTATGATAAGGGTTTTTGCAGAAACTTGCTAGGAAACCTAGCCTGTGGTGTAGATAGCTCCATATTCCTTGTATTATGCAAGTAATTGGTAAATTATTCGATGTATTAACAATGAGCAATGTGCTCAATAAATAATTTACAAAATGTACAAAAATCAGGAAGTTTCTAAAAAGGAACTTCAGATAAGATCAGAGACGATCTTATCTAAATAATTTACAATAAAATACAATATTGAGCATTAATAAATAAATAATAAATATTATTTTAATACCCTCCCTTAATGCTCAATCTGTTAACTACACCAAGATGCCCCCTTAATTTTATAAACTTATCTGGATTGAGCAACTTGGTGAGAATATCTGTTGTCTGCTCCTTTGTCGAAACATACAACAACTGAACTAATCTGTCTTCAACAAGCTTTGGAATGAAGTGACAATGAGTTTCCACATGCTTGGTTCTTTCATGGAAGACTGGATTCTTGGCAAGTTTGAGAAGTCCCTGATTATCACAAAACAGGGGAGTCGGACCTACTTGAAATATTTGCATATCCGCAAGCATCTGACGAAGCCGAACTGCCTCACAAGCTGCTTTAACTGCTCCCCGATGCTCTGCTTCTGTCAAGGAGAGAGCCGTTGCTTGCTGCTTCTTTCTAGTCCATGTGACTGCACCAGATCCCAAACTGAACACATACCTAGATGTTGATTTTCTGTCATCAACCGAACCTGCCCAATTTGAGTCTGTGAAATCACTGAGTCTAGGATTGTGACTCCGAGTGTACAAGAGTCCATAATCAAAAGTACCCTTCACATAACGCAGCACACGCTTCGCTACTACCCAATGATCAGCCTCCGGGGCTGTCATGAAGCGTGAAATAGCTCACTGCAAAACTGAGGTCAGGCCTAGTGGTAGTGAGATATATGAGGCTGCCCACTAGTTGCTTGAACAATGATTGATCTACGACAGGTGAGTCTGACTTAGCTGACAACTTGAGCCCTTTTTCCATGGGTGTGGAGGCAGGTTTGCAATCCTGCATTCGGAACTTATCCAGTAGACTTCGAGCATATTTGGACTGGGAGATGAAGATATTGCTCTCGGTCTGCCAAACCTCAACACCTAAACAGTAATGCAAAAGTCCCAAATCTGTCATGTCAAATGTGCTGCACAAATCCTGTTGTATCTTAGCAATCAAATGTGCAGAGCTGCTAGTAATGATCAGGTCATCCACATAGACAACAACAATAAGTATATCACTACCAGTCTATTTGACATACAGATTAGAGTCAGATGGACTCCTCTGAAAGCTATTATCTGTGAGGTACTTGTCAATCTTGATGTACCAAGCCCGAGGAGCCTGTTTCAGGCCATAGAGTGCTTTGACCAATCTGCACACCTTGTGTTCTTGACCAACAACCTTGAATCCTTGAGGCTGTGTCATGTAGACTTCTTCCTTCAACTCACCATTAAGGAAAGCACTCTTAACGTCCATCTAATGGACTTTCCAACCAAATTGGGCTGCTAAGGCAAGGACGAGCCGAATGGTACTCATCTTGGTTGTAGGAGCAAAGGTCTCCTCATAGTCAATGCCTTCTTTCTGTGAGAAACTCCTTGCAACTAGATGAGCTTTGTACTTGTCAAGGGTTCCGTCAGCTTTGTATTTCACCTTATACACCCATTTGCAGCTAATGGGCTTCTTCCTTGGAGGAAGATCAGAAAGGACCCAAGTGTGATTCTTCTGAAGACTTTGGTATTCAACTTCCATAGCCTTTTCCCACTTAGGAATTCCTTTAGCCTCTGAATATGTTTGAGGCTCATACACACTGTTAATGTGGGCCATGAGAGCAAAATTGACTGTATGCTGTTGTTTGCTCTTCTTTCTTGATGATCTACCCTCAATGAGCTCATCATCATGAAGATCACTAATAGTCTTAAGCCAACATTTAGGCCGGAGAGTAGAAGTGCCAACATCAGATGTAATAGGAGGAGTTGGAACTGGTTGTGGATTTGGAATAGGTTCAGCAGGGGGAATTTTAATATCATCCGGAGGAAAATCAGGTTGAGCATCATCAAAGATAGAGTCTTTGTCATCCTTCCCATCAGGTGAACCTAACGGAAGTCGGACACCCAAATCAGAAACCTTCAAGGGCTGATCCTCAGAATGCTGAACAAACAAGGAAGTGTGAAAAGGTCCTCGTTCTTCATCAAAGACAACATCCTGACTGAAGATGAGACGATCAGTGTCTACATCAATCAACCGGTAAGCAATATGGTTGTCACTATACCCTGTGAACATAAGTTTTTGACTCTTGGAATCCAACTTTGAGCTTTTGGCATCTGGAATCCATACATATGCCAAAGAGCCAAAAATTTTCAAATGACTGATCCTGGGTTTGCGACTAGTCCAAGCTTCCTCAGGAGTCTTTCCCTTAACGGCATGGGTAGGAGACCGATTAAGGAGATAGACAGCAGTGTAAACTGCTTCTGCCCAAAATTTGTTAGGAACACTCCTGTGTTGTAACATGGAGCGAGCCATCTCAACAATTGTACGATTGCACCGCTCTACAACACCGTTCTGCTGAGGAGTGTAGGGTGTGGTTAACTGGCGTTTAATTCCATGTGTATCACAGAAGTTGGAGAATGCAGTTGAACAAAATTCCCCCCCCATTATCTAACCTAAGGGTAATTATGCAACAACCGGACTTTTTTTCGACTAAGGCCTTAAATTTCTAAAATACATTAAACACATCTGATTTCTGTTTAAGAAAGTACACCCACATTTTTCTACTGAAATCATCAACAAAAAGCAAGAAATACCTGCAATCAGTAACAGAAGGTGTATTCATTGGCCCACAAGTATCATCATGAACCAACTGCAGTACCTTAGAGGCTCCCCATGAGTCACCATCCATGAATGGTGTCTTGTGTTACTTCCCAGCCTGACAAGCTCCACAAACGCCATGATGCCGAGTCTGAATGCCAAGTAGACTAGCTACAAGTCCCTCCCGAGCTAGCTGAGAGAGATAGTGCACATTTAAGTGCCCATACCGCTGATGCCAAAGACTGGTAATAGTAGAATTTTTGGCTGCCATGGCTAACTTCGAAGAATCACCTATATCCACAAGCCTGTAGAGGCCATGATCCTCAATACCAACAACCACAGTAGTGTGAGTCTCCCGATCAACAATAGAACATTTGTGTATACTGAATACCACATCCATCTGAGGAGAATGCCGCATGATCTGACTGACTGAGAGAAGGTTTAGTTCCATGTCAAGAACGTAATATACGTTGAGGAACATGAGATTCCTCCCACCAGACTGAATTTGAACAGTGCCTGTACCGACAACTGTATATTCTACACCTCCTCCAAAAATAACTGAGTCAGTGCACGGAGAGAAGTCTGTGAACCAGTAATGCCGATGAGTGAAATGATGCGAGGCACCTGAATCAATGTACCAGGCATAAGACTTCACATGATCTGCAGGCCTTTTAGCCATTAAAGCGTAAAAGGCAGATTCCTTTTGCTCAGAGTGCTCGGCAACATTCGCTTTCTGCTGAGACCCTCCTTGCTTGTTCTGCTTAGAAGCCAAATGGAGACGACAATCCTTCTTCATGTGACCATACTTGTGGCAATAATTGCACTGAATGTTCTTTTTCTTAGGGCTGCTTCGGAGGTTGACTAGAGCCTTTTTGTTGTGAAGGCTTACCTTTCCCTTTGTTTTTAGATTGGGTTTTAGTTGCAAAGGCTTGCTCTGTAGAGAATGAGGATGCACTACTACCAAACTGTTGTTTCCAGTGGTCCTGCTGCACGAGGATAGTACAAAGCTCCGGAAACTTTAGGTCAACATTAGCAGACGTAATGTTGAGAGTCTCTATGAAATGTTCATAGGACTTAGGTAGACTTTTTAGAGTGATCACGACCATGTCTTCTTCCTCCATTTTCCGACCAATAGCCTCCAACTGATCTCAGATCTCCTAGATTTTGTTCAGGTACGCTTGCAAAGTGTCTTCTCATCCATCATGATAGAAAACAACATATTTTTCAAGAATGCACAACTTTTGTCAGAAGTCTCATGCAAACCCTTTAGATGGTCCTGTTGATGCGGGTTTTGTGACCTCAACCAACATTAGAATAAAATACCCAATGAAATATCCTACTCTCTCTTGAACAAAGTTTCCAATGTGCTAAGCTAAGTGATCACAAAGTAGACTCCAAGGTTCCTGGTGCATATAGGATAGTCTCAGTTGGTTTTGCTATGTTTTGCTGGTATTGCAAGGGGGACTTATGCTTGATTTGTTGTTTCAATCCTTCTTTGTTTAAGACTTTAGCAACAACTTTTCAACACTTTGGAATACGGATACTGTTTGTTTATGAGTGTTGAGATCTTACTACTGCCAATCTTTGAAAATAAAATAAAAAAGGATAAGGGTGTTTAGAGACTGGGCTAATTCTAAACTATTCCTATGAACTCAAGAGACAAGTGTTGGATGGCCAAATTCAAACCTATCTTAGTTTTGCCTTGCCAAGTACAACAACTAGACAAAGATAGTGCAATCTTCAAAGGGATTCACAAATGATATCCTATTACTCAAGACCATCATCAATTCGAACAATGAACATAAGTAATAGAGTTCAAGTTTGGCAATTTGAAAGTTCAGACTAACCTTACACATCAAATTGAATATCATTCAATTTAAAAAAGGTATGAACTAATTTCACCATTATCAACACTATCAATCCTTCATTCATTTAAAATTGCTGAAAACAAATCTATTTTATTGAAGAAATATGAAACCATGCAAGCTTTCAAACTAACAAATGCTCATCAATGAGTCTAATTATTATTTTGATAGCGCTCTTAGCAACAATTTCACAAGTCTCCTTGAACAAATGAAATGAGAAGGGTTTATATAGGCACCCCAATTACAAAGCAACGATCCAGATTGATTTGAGATCAACAACCAAGATTATTCCCAAAAACCCTTAGAAAAGCTTAACTAACTTTTGGTACACATGGCGCAAGGAAGAAGAGCCACTTGGAGCATGGAAGACACTGACACCTTGCAAGCTAATCAAGCAAGCTAGATTCCAAAACGCAATTCCCCTTGGCTTGCTCTCTGGCTGCGAATGCAATGAACCTTGCCATTACTAAATCGAGCTCCTCCGTTGATATGTTTGGTAAGGTATCCAGTTGCACTCCTATTACATCCAAGGCTTCAATGCATTGATCAAACGTGTCCTCCCACTTACCCTCTTGCCTCTGAAAGTTGTCCATAAAGATCAAGAGAAATGACATATCATCCAGCTGATTTCCATTAATACCCTGCATCTCTTTGAAATAAGCATTTGTCACATTTTCCTTTAAATCCTCCAAGTCCAAACCACAAATACTCAGAAATTTAAAAGCCTTGGACAAAATTAAATTCGCTAAACGTGTACCGGAGGAAAATAAATTGCGTCGGACAAAGATAAAATCCAATGGTTAAACTTAAATTCGCCAATGAATTAAAGCTTGGAAAATTGAAATTAATTAAGGCATCTAATATTTTCAAAATTTCGAAAATTAAAGATAGACATCTAAGCAAGATCGAATTTTGGAAGATCAAAGAGATTTGCCTGGATAAGATTGCCATGGAGTTTTTTTCGAAAAATAATGGAAACTTGCCTGTTTGAAGAAGAGAAAACAAATTGAGATTGAGAGAGAAGAAGGCAGTTGCTAAAACAAATCAAGTTCTTCAGCATTATAATGAGTTTCAGCAACTCATTTTTCACAGACACAGCTGAAGAGAAGGTAATCTCTCGAAATTCTAAGACTATCATCTCTTCTGCAGGCAAGATCAATTTCTTTAGAGGAAGAAAAAATTTTATGCTGAAGAAGTAATTTTTTTCTCGAAGAAATGAAAGATTTATTCACTGAAAGTCGAATTTCTGTGCAAGAGAGGCACACTTTGTCACTTGCTTTTTGATTAAATCCTCAAAGTTTAAATCTGATCTGCAGCCGAAAGTTCTTTCCTGAGGTTTGAAGTTCAATTGGATAAATTTGCCATTCTCCTTCTGCCTTTTTTCTCTTAGCTAAGCTCTGGCCAAATTTCAAATTAAATCATTTACTTTCAGCTTGCTTTTTTGCAGAAGTTTAATTATTTAATAAGCTGAAAGTAAAATATTTTAACACAAGGCACGAAAATAAATTATTTTAAAAAGTCTTCGTATTAATGTTAATATTTTTGACTGCAGGTTGATGACCACGGCGGGAGAATCGTCAAAGAAGGTGCCAATGAATTTTGCCAGCAAAGGTACACAGCGAGAGTTGAAAATAAATTCAAAGTGGAAAAATGTCGCAGACACTGATATGGGACATGTTGACTTCATAGAGTTCAAAAAAAGAGTATATGGACAGGAGTCACAGGACGGACTTCCGACACCAATTGCCAGACGAATGGTGAGAAATGGAATTTTTCAGGTAGCTGGATTCCCGCCTGCGATGGAATGTGCTGAATTAATGGTAGAATGTGCTATCCACTACGATGCTCAGAAGAGACAAATCATTGCACCTAACGGCAGAATTCTGGCTCACCTAGGTGAGGTAGCCATACAAGAGACATTTGGCATCCCAGCACATTCCCATACCACCTACAAAACCAAGGAGGAAGCCAAGGGATTGTATGACAGCCAGTCAGACTTATGCGCCACAAATATTAATAAGGCATGGCTGGAGAAGCCTAAAACGACAATAAAGAAGATGCCTAAGAGGCCATGTCGGACAAACTTTAAAGAAGACTATGGGGACATCATTTTGATGCTGAACAAAATAGTTGGCAACCCACAAGGTGCATATTTTGAAAATTGGATGTATTACTTTATAGATGAAATCACTTCTGGCGTAAAAATGTTCAACTGGTCTCAAATGATAAGTAACAATTTTCACGAGTAATTGGTCAATTTGGAAAAGACTAAGTCTTTTCACATGAGCTCGTATATTGTCTATTTATTGGCCAGGTCATATAAATACCCAGGACTAGTTTGCAAAGGCAAAGTTGGCAACGGAGAAAATGAACTCAGACCTTATGATTGCTACCCACAACTCCAGCTGAGGGAGAAATCTCATTTCAGGAGGGTGCACGATGCCTTCTTAATGTATATCACCAGAACACTTCAAGGAGGAGTGCATTAAAGGTTGAGTCATGAGGCAAAGAGTTTGATCAGTAAATACGGATCCTGGTTCATCCAGTTTCCAAAATTTACGTATGTCAGGATCTAGGGATTTACTGGAAATCCCTATAAGTTGCCCATCTATCCGACAAATCGGATGATCTTGCTTGAAGTCCTGAGGCAGCTGGAAGAATATCAAAACATCCAGAGGCCGACTAAGAAGGCGGCTGTTACATTCCCATTCTTTATCGGGAATATGTTAGAATCCTGTCCATCAGCACAAGCAGCAGAGACCACCAGGCTAGAAATACAGTGGTACCCGTTCACAGCCTACAAGTCCAGGGTCAATTTTGACCCACATCATTATATCCGGACAGTGGATGGGAGAAGGTACAAGCACAGAGTGGAACTGGAGGACTTTTGGGCGAACGTTGCTAGTGAATATGAGGTCAGGAGAAGATTATGGTCTAGAATGCCAGTAGACTTCATGAGGGTGATCGAACTTTGTCGGGTGCCTAATCAGTTGGAGGACGATGGGAATTATGTCCAGCCACGCTTCGAGGAGAGTCGACCTCTTCCTCCCGTAAAGTGGTTAGAGCTTGAGCACTCGGATTTGGCAACCTTGATGAGACCAGTGACCAAGTACTCTCAGTGGTGGGTCGACCATCGTGTCCAGGAGATGAGACAGAAAAGAATAACGCTCACGTATGATTTACTGAGCGAGACGGAGTCGTACTCCAATGCTGGCGCATCCCATCAAGATTTGGTTGAGATTGGAGAGAAGAGGAAGGAAGTAGTTCCAAGTATAGAGCCTGTCCAGAAAAGACAGAGGGGAGAACCATCTCGTTCCGTGGCGTCTTGGAATATTGATGAGCTGGTGGCCACTGCAGATGAATCCTTGGCCTAAATGATGAGACCTTCTGAAGTTCAAGAAGAGAACAATGAGCCTATCCAGGTGGATAACGATGAGCCCTCATCTCCTACGGGCACAAAAATATTAGGTTCAGATAATGAGATGGAAGTCCAAAATGATGACTTTGAAGAGGGAATGATTTCTGCCCTCAGAGGAGTCTTGGATGTTCCAAATGAAGAGAATGTTCAGGAGGAAGATGGTATTGAGCAGCCTACCATTCCAGATTGGCTGATAGAGAGGATGAAGATTCAGGCACCTGTCGAGGCCCAAGAGGAAGATGATATTGCGGATTTCTTGGCAAGGTTAGAACAGGTTGCTATTAAGAAACCTGCCAAGAAATTTTCCACCATTCAGAGGGACGAGGCCGACAGCCGTTCCATACATATCGCAGTACCGACAGTGGACAAGCCACAAGATGAGATCACTCCTCAAGAGTACGCCATAACCACTATAGACCTTGGCCCAACCACAAAAGGCCAGGAAGTGGAAGAATTGGATAATTCTGTCTCAACTGTCAAGGTGAGACTGGAAAAAGAAGTGGCGAAAAAGAAGGAATATAAAAGGGAGGTCGAATGCTTGAAGGAGTATATACGACATCTGACCCAGCCACTCAATCAAGGTGATGCAGTAGCTCCTCCTCTTATCAGTTCTTCGCAGGAGATAGCCAAGGATGTAGAGCAAGGGATGGTCACAGCCAAGGAGGCTCAAGAATGGATGATAAGCAAGGGCACGGAAGAAACCTCGTTCATGAAGAAACCTCGTTCATGGAAGAAACGGGCAAACTTCTTCTTTTCTTTCTAGGTTGGTTGATATGGCAGAAACTTGGGACAACCTTCTAGACATTCAGGAAAGGCTTATTCCATGCCTCAGGGTCCTGAAGGGCGTTCCAAGGGAAGAGTTAGTTGAAAGAAAGGTGATTGCTGTAGGAGTAGCTTATGATTTTCACCATTGGTTTTGGGCAGTGACAATACAGAGAGAGATTGTGGAGAGGGCGAAAGCGGACGGGCTCAGAGTTGAAGAGCAAGTCAAAGAAATCTGGGAGAAAATTTATATGACAGTTGCAAATGTGTTTGACCGTGAGATTGTCCGGGAAAACGATATGCAGCTGGAGAGGTTGAAACGTAAGGTTCAAGAGGTCTTCTTCTCTACTACTGGACCAATTCTGAGATAGGATCTCGCGAGAGTGGCGAGTCTCTTGGCCATCTGGAATGATTTTGTGAGATAGGAAGCAGACTGGGAAAGCACCTTCGCCAGATGTGCTGAGGATTTGGATGGACTTGAATTCAGGATTAGCATGCTGCCGCCCGTCACGATGGAGGAAGTTGTCACGGTCGTGTCCAGATTCATCGAGCACAATGCTGCCCAGGAAGATAGGGACGCCTCTCCTTGAAGATAGCTCCAACTGCCACTTCATTGCCTGTTACTGCTTGTTTACTGGTTGTCAACTAATGTTATTTTGGGAAACCCTAATTAGGGTTGGGTTGTATTAATCTTGGCCATTGATGTTAATTTAATCTCGGCCTTTCATTTCATTTTGAAAACTCTATTTAAACTGGTGATCTCTCACTTTCATTTGTGTGGAGATAGTGTATGAAATTGTTGCATTGAGACTATTTCCGATAATAAAAGCTCTTATGCATGATTTGCTTTGAATAACTTTTATTGTCAAGTAGTAAGCAAGGTTGCATAGCTTCTTCTACCATAGATTAGAGTTAGAATTAAGTTAAGTAGAATCTGCTTTGAATATTGGTTAAGTGAATGTGAGATTGATCGTATAGATTCAATGGTGAAGTATTGCTCATACTTTCTTCGAATGGATGATTTGCATTCGATGCGTAAAGTTAGCTTGAGCTTGTAATTGTGGAAGCTTAACTTCGGTCTCATTCGAGATTTGAAAATTATAATCACACCCCTTGAAGATTGCACCCACTTTGCGTAGTTGTCCCAGGGATGCGAACCAAAGTGTGGTTATTCCTTTCACCAAATCTTTACTGTCTCTTAAATTCCTAGGCGTAGAATAGATCCCCTATACCTTTATCCTTTTGCTGTTTTTTGAGATCCACATTGAAAGTCCCAATTGAAGAAGCCTTTAATGATGAATCCGCCTAAGTCCCGAACTTGTGAAGAATTCTTTAACGTAAGTCCCTTTGTGTATTACCAGCAAATCACAACGCCCATTGAGCTTATCCACACATCAAGACCTGACAAAAGAAACCTTGGAATCGCCATATGATCTTCTCGCAATCTTAGCATACGCAGTGGTTTTTCAAGAGAGGATAGAGTGTCTTTGGACATTTTATTCTGTGTGTTCGGTGGATGATAAAACGTACACCAACACACACAAAACAAAAAAAACAAAAGATTTTCGAGAACCATACACAAATGATGCTGAAAACACGAGTATAAGCACAAAGACTTTTAAAATTTAATACACACAATATTGGGTACAAACTTAGTGGTTTACGCATAGAGGGTCTTTAACCTTCTTCCACTTTTCTGTGAGTCTGATACCACTTGCAGGATCAAAGAACACAGGGAATTAGAAAAACGCCATAAATTAAACTGTCTATAGTATTACTTCATCAAACATGCCTGGATGAAAACACATTGCAAGATAAATAGGCTTATACAAGTCTTCTTCCTTTTTTCCCACACACCAATCACTTGAGTACCTACTACTAACTTCCCAGTCAACTTAATAATTAAAAATTATACAGAACAATTAACTTCATGTACTAACTTACATACATACACAAAATTAGGTCATATTATAACCTAAGCTCAACACTACAAACATAAATATGCGCTTTTGGATCACACTGACTGCAAAAGCCAACATGCTATTCTTTAATCAATGAACCTTGATGCATTTTGAATTTTTATTGTTTGATGTTTTTTTCTCAAACCGTACATCTTATATTACATGAGGCAAAACAGAAACATTACAAAGGGGTGTTGCATTTGATTGAGAACAAACAGTTGTGTTGCCAAATGTGTCTCATGTACATAGGAATCTAGGATGAAGCTGAGGTTTGTTTTTCCTGGAAATATTTTGTCACAGAACGTGAGGAGTTGCGTAAAGATATTGAACAGTTGTGCATGCAACAAGCAGGAACTGGCTACATAGGTATTATAACAAGGATTCAGGCCCAGAGGTTTGTACTTTTACTGTTGTGAAAGCTTTGACTGCAGAAGCTTCAATTTGCAGACTTATTTTGCAAAAATTTTAGAACCTTGTGTCGAGTTTGAGTAGTTGTTGACTTTTCAATATAGAAATATGGTTTGAAAAACATTTTGTACATCAAGTCAAATTAAAAAGCTCTACCAGGACTGCAGGTTTGGAGCAGGAGATTGAAACATTGAAGCAGAAGCTAGTTGCCTGCACACGAGATAATCACACTCTTCAAGAGGAGCTTTCAGAAGTTTATCGTATTAAAGCAAGATATATTTTCTTTGTTTTCTTCCTAAATAAAACAAATCCACTTGCTTTTTGTCATATTTAAATATTTTCTACAGATTGAGGTCCAATTATGGACCTTCCATTTGTTGATGCTTTCTAATTACCCGTCTCATATATTTGCAACTGGATTTTACAGAGCCATTTTGCAGATTTATATAAATCAGAGCTTGAGAAGGTAATTTCATTGGCAGGGAATTGACATTTCCATTTATTGGGTTGAACTTTCATTAAAACAACATCCCTTTGATTTGAAATATATAAGGTTGTGGCTACTACCATGATGCTTAAATATTCTAAATAACATTATCTTTTTCTCAATTTATCATGCACTGTTGTCTTCAACTGATAATATTCCCAGGAGAAGAACACACTTTAATAATCTAGTAATGGAAGTGGCAATCCAATTTCTTCATTTATAATTACATGATTCACTTTTTCTGTAGACTAACCTAGGTTTTGCAGTTGTTAGCCAATGGAGAAAATTGACCATAGTGGCTTCAGTAGATTACATAGCATGTTGACAATAAGTCATTTCAGTAGATTGAGATCATCCGACTCATTCAAATACTAACCACGTTCGCAGAAAACTAGCCAACACCTTAAGACATGTAAAATATTGAAGAAATATAAAAAGATGCATATTTTCAAATTCTTACTATCCTAACCATAGCAGCATAAATCTGCAAAAAATCTGCAGGCTGGACGATTTTTTCCCCGATTTTTTGGAAAAATTGTTGACCTTTTGGTCAATGATTTCTTACCATTTAAAACTGCAAAATCGCCAAAAAATGTGTTTAAAACCTGCAAAAAAATGTGAATAACATCACGCTGATTTTCGCGCGAAAAAAAAAATCATGAGACCATAGCTTGTTGCATACTATTATTCTTTGATAGAATTTTTCCAAGCATCCATAGCTTGTTCCAAAGCACCTGTTTTAGGCTTTTAGCCATAGCAGCAAGGCAGTGAATTGTTTGAAAAAATGCCTCAAAGAAATGTGGTCTCATGGTGATGGAATGCCATGATAAAATGCTATGGATTGTCATGGCATTCGATCACCATGAGACCACATTTCTTTGAGGCATTTTTTCAAACAGTTCACTCTCTTGTCTATGCTATTGCTTACTATTATGATGCTTTGATATATTTTTTCCAAGCATCCATAGCTTGTTCGAAAAAATGCCTCAAAAAAATGTGGTCTCATGGTGATGGAATACCATGACAATCCATATAGTAGCAAGGCAGCAATATGGATTGTCATGGCATTCCATCACCACGTGACCACATTTCTTTGAGGCATTTTTTCAAACAGTTCACTCTCTTGTCTATGCTATTGCTTACTATTATGCTTTGATATATTTTTTCCAAGCATACATAGCTTGTTCGAAAGCACCCGTTTTAGGCTTTTAGCCATAGCAGCAAGGCAGTGAACTATTTGAAAAATGTGGTAGCATAGACAAGGAGCTTCATCATCGGGAGCTTCTGCCCTCTAGCACATCATTTGCTACAATTGATTTTTTTGGAACTTTGTACTTAGTTTATAGGTTGACTTTGTACAACGTCACAAACTATATTGTAATAGACATTTTGACAACTGTCACCATCTGATATTTATGCAGTTGTAGTATGTTTTGTGCAATGTAATCAGCGATATGAATATAACCAACGAAAATCTATTTTCTATAATTCATGGATTGAACTCTATATTTTATTTGCTCTCAATGTCTGTATGCTATGGAAATGCCATTAAATTTTAAAAAAAAAGTAGTTTGACTGTTTTTCTTCAATTTTTTGCCTTTTTTTTGTAAATCCGATTTTTTCCCCAAACGATTAATGCTGCTATGATCCTAACTACAAGGATTGATGTCTCTGAGAGACTGCACCTTTTTGTTTCACAAAAAAGAGTAGTATTTGAACTATTTTGAGAGCAAATGTCTTCATCTTTGCATATTCTGAGAAGTCAGCATCATTTCCATTGCCTTAGAAATTAATCATTCCAGTAAATTAAGTTTAGAGACAGCCTGCACAACAATTAGCAATTATTATTTTTAAATCAAACAGAAAAAGGGCCATATAGAATAATTAGGTCATTCTCTTATCCCTCCGGCTTAGCCTACAGGAATAGGATAGGCTAATCGACTCCATGAGGTGTTCACTTGGAAAATGGAGACATTACATGGTCTGTGTGATGAGGGGCATTTCTTTCCTTTCAAAATAAACTTGGACTTGCTCCTGGCTTTATTGAAACCCACAATCATGCAGCCTAGTTGACTCATAGAAAACTTAGATACCTGTGTTTCTTTTGTTAAGCTGCTGTCTGAAATACATTAAACTAGGGGTAGTTTAAGTGAACTTTAGCCATGTGGTGTGGGCATATGCAACCTTGGTCTACCTATACACCATAACATCAAAGGAAGACAGTTTAAACACATTACGTGTTGAGGCCTTTTCTCATTACCTTGCCCAAACACATGAAATTGAATTTGGCTAAATGTCTGGCCATCCTTTTCCATTGGCCAAAGTATATTTGTTCGTGACATCATTCACACAATTCCATCCGTCCCAATCTTTAGCAATTGACTATCAGGAAACTGTGCTTTCCTATAGAGATTGATTTTTGGAGCCATATCTATAATGATTTATTTTTAAAGAGAATTAGACATAGAGCTCTTCAAAACACATCTGGACTCTTAATACTATTAATATGTAATGTCCCCTTTTTCGGTGTTCCTTATTTGGGCCAATTCGGTGATTTGACTCACTATTTTTAGTAAGTGCTATATTTAATAACTGTTCCTGGCAGCAGTGTTGTGCAGGGTTTCTAGTTTGGGCAGTGCTTGGCGATTGTTTGGTGAGTTCTAATGTTTTTGTTAGAAGTATTGTCATTGATGTCAAAAGCCACAAATCGTGCAGATATGACTCAGCCAAGATATGAAGAACATGAGTCATTTATTTCTCGAAGTTGATCTCATGATAACTCAGCTTTTAAGACAGCATGATAAACAAATCAATATTTCGGTTTCAGTTCATAAAATAACAAGAAGAGTTTCGATCTGTGTTTTGATCTACAAGAGATCTGATCAACAAGAAGAGTTTTGATCTGAGTTTTGATCTAGAAGAGATCTGATCTGTTGAGGACTGCTTCAGATTAGTTAATGTTCAGAAGAGATTCGATTTGTTAATGCTTAAAAGATTCGATTTGTAAAGAAGAAGTCTGATCTGTTAAGAGATTCAATTTGTTAATCTTGAGTTTGTTAATGCTTAAAAGAATCGAATATGTTTAAAACAAGACGTCTTTTCATCTGCCGGATGTATGAAGAGATGTATCACATTCGTTTTGTTCTTGAAAGGATGTGTTTAGAAGTAAAAGCGACTTGCTTTTGAAAAGAGATAACCTAAGTTACCGAATCGTTGCCTTGCACCCATCGACTTCGGAGACGAAACACATCCGGTACGGAATCGGAATCGATTCGCTGTGGATATGCATTGGAATTGTTTTTTCCTTTGCAGAAACGTTTCAGACTTAAGGCAAATGATTCTGGTCGTTTCCGGGTCAATTCTGAATGGGGGGAGGTTGATTCGGAATGGCAAGAGGTCGCTCTCATTTTTTTCACAGACGACCAAGAAAATATTCCAATAAATCCAGTCTATAGCGTCAAGGTTGTGTACCAAGGGCTGCGCTACATTGCTCTTCCTCCTCTTGGGTTCCGCTGCGATTGCTGGCAAAACTCTTTATAATTTAATGTTTGGAAAAGATTGTTGTTGCTCTAAAGGAGGAACCAGAAAACTATTACAGCCCAGAATATGTTGAGAAGGGTGGTTGTGGGTCGTGGCGTGGCTACTGGCTTCGTGTTGTACCCCAAATTAAAATTTTTGCTACACTTAGGCATTTTGAAAAAATGAGTTAAAGTCTTATCAAATTTGTCAAACAAATGTCAAAATTTGGTTTTGCACGTCTTGCATGAGGGGTAAAAACTTGAAATTCTCAAAATCGGACGATCTGGGTCCACTCAGAGCGACCTAAACTACAAAACCCAGATCTCAGTTTTTCATCCCTACTTTTTAGGAAAATTGCTATTTTTAGAAAATTTCTGAAAATAGTAAAAACTTTTTCTGGTTTTCTTTCCAAATGGATACTGGCAAAACTTTCTAAAAATAGAAAGTTCGTCCGCCAGGGTTCAAACTGATTTTGATTGGCTCAAAATACTTCCTCATCAGGCTGGTGCAGTCAGAATCACAAAACGATCAGTTTTGCCCTAGTGGGTCTATTTTGCTTTTTCAATTTCAGAAAGCATTTCGAGAGCTTCAAAAGTCATCAATGGAGGTCAGTCAACTGCCAAGTACCAGAGTCATTTGAGCATTGAACAAAAGATGTGATGGTGAACATGCACGAAGAACGAAGGATGAAGACGAAATCTACAGGAAAATATTCCAAGTCTGCTAGCCATGGGCGCCCCAAAAGGAGATAGGCGCCCATCTTTTTAGGGCATCAAAGTTGTTTAGTTTCCTACCAGCTCCGTAGCAAGTCCGACAGTGCAGTCATTAGATCATTCAGTCACCCGGAATTCGAGATCAAACAGGGAAGTTTCAACTAGAATGCACAATGAAAATCATGAGAATGTCAGAAAATTGTCTAAGTTTGAGAACTTTCAGTGCCCCAGGTGCCCAGTCTTTTGGGAGGCCTAATTCAGCAGTTAGGGTTTGCGGATGAGCTCAATCTCTTTGAAATTCAGTCAGCTTCGCAACAGATGTTTTTGTCAGAGCATCTGATTGGTCAATCTCCGGCAAATCTAGATCAAAGTTGAAGGTATAATATGAAGGTTTGAATTTGAAGATAAAAAATATTCTAAGTCTGGAGTAAATGGGTGCCCCTAGAAGAGAAAGGCACTTATAATTTCGAGAGCCCAAACGGATGATTTTGCCAATGAAGCCTCCAAGATGACTTCCTCAGAATTGATCAGGCTTTCCAACGAGACCACCAGAACGTCAATCGGAGTTGGCAGTCGCTAGATGCTGCAGGCGGAACAAAGGGTCTGATAAGAGCCAAAGTCAAAAGAAAAGAAGGAAATATTAAAAAATGACTTAGCTTTGGTGAAGTTGGGCGCCCCAACTTGCTAGGGGCGCCCAAGCTTTTGAGGCCTCAGATTCAACTTTCTGATGAAGTTACTCCCAGAGGACCCCTCTCAGAATCTTCTCAGCTCCGCAACGAGCCCAACCATCAGCCAAATAGATGCCCGGATCATCAAGATCTAACAAGTTCATCTAGAGAAGAGTTGATGAAGAAATGATGAAAAAATTTCTAAGTTTGGAGCAAATGGGCGCCCCTGGAGAGAAAGGGCACCCAAGGTTTTGAGGTCTGAAACGATGGAATTTGTCAACACAGCCTCCAAACTTGCCTCGTCAGATTCAGCCAAGCTATCCAGCGAAGTAGACGGTCAGTCAATCGGATCAACGTAGCTCCCAGAATCAGGATTCAATCAAAAGATCAAAGGGAAATGAAGAACTTGAAAATCATGCAAAAATGGCTAACACTGTGAAGGTTCAGTGCCTCAGAAGGAAATGTGCACTGATGATTTTGAAGGGTCAAACGAAGTTTTTAGCCAGAAGTGCCTCCAGGGTGATCCTCTCAGATTCAGTCAGGCTTCATGGTGAATCATCCAGCTCGTTCTTCAGGTTAACGTGGAAGCTAGAGATCGAAGGTCAAGTAGAGGTTCAAAATTGAGAAAAGTTGAAAAACTCAGAAAAATGGTTAACTCTGGGAGAAGTTGGCGCCTCTAGCCAAGAAGGGCGCCCAACTTGCCATGCCTTAGTCAAAATTTTCAAATTTTCAAAATTACAAGTTGAAGTGAATGTTCAAGTTCGATGCATGAGAAGATTTTAGGGTTTGCATGGATTAAAAAATAAAAAAAGCAGAGTTATCTCAAGCGGCTTATTTAAAAGGATTTTATCATTCAATATTCATTATTCTTGCTGGTGGCATCCAAGTTGAGGAAGAGCAGCAATTTTTGAAGTTTTATTTCAAGATTCAAGAAATCAAGGTTGCTGATTTTCAAGAATAATTTTCAGACCAGCAACATAAACTCTTGCTTTTTCATGCCTTTTTCATCCAGAAGATCAAATTTTTGAAGGAGAAGGTCAAAGATTTCAATTTTCAACCATCTGGGTCTTATCATCTCATTCTTCTGAAGAATTTTCTCAAGTTGCAGCAGCTGCTTTTTCCTTGCATGTCAGAGAAATCATTAGAGTTTGCAAATTTTAATCATCTGGGTCCTCTCAAAACAATGTTCTGAAGAAAACCTAGATCTCAGTTTTTTTTAAGAAAATTTAATCAGCTGGGTTCATTCCAAATTGTATTCTGAATAAAACCTAGGTGCCAGCTTTTTTCGTGAAAATTGAAGAACTTAGGGTTTGCTGCTTTTTCAGTCTACACTCAAATTTTTCAAAAATGGACGATCTGGGTTGTCTTGCAACAAAATTTTGAGCAAAACCCATATCTCAGAAAAATTTCCAAAATTTTGTCCGTTTGAAGCAAAAAAAATCAGCATTCTAAAAATAGTAAGTTGCTCAAAACTTGTCTGAACCTAGGTGAGTTTACAGTCATTCTTCAAGGTTTTCAAAATGGAATACACTCCCAATGATTTCAAGACCAAATCAACTCTTTACCATGACTTCATCAAAACAGCTGAGATGGACTTGCATCACATCAAGCCGGTGTTTGATCTACATGCTTTGGAGAGCGTAGGCAACACTACAATCAGAAACCTGGGACACTCTGGACTCCTCACATCAACATCCATTCCAATTTCAGTTTAGAGTCTCGAGTTTGTAATCGCTTGCATCAAGCATTACAATTGGACGACACGAGAGATCCAGTCAGTAGATGGCAGATTGATTTGCAGTTTGAAACCTGACATGATTGAGAAATGCTTCCGCCCCAGCACCCCAAAATGCCTGGGCGAGGAGAGTTCAAAGACGGTTGTTATCATAATCACCTTGGCTCAACAGGTCATTGGACAAGAAGATAATACCAAGTTTCAACCCTAGATTCTATGCTATAATTTCACATCATGAAGAAGATTGTCTTATGATTGGGCTAATTTGATCAAGGATGTTTCTATCAAGGATAACAGAGTATTTCTAGATTCATGAGTCACATATGGTTTCCTACCTAGTCTACCTTAGTGGCCTACCAAGGTCAATTCGCAGGGTTGAACATCGAGATCTCTAAGGTACAACATTATATCTACAACTAACGCTTCTTAATGAGTCACAAAGTCATTACATCATTACAAGAGGGTGAACCAGGTCTTTTTTGATGCACACAGGCGAGACCTCGACAATGAATTTCATGTCCGTAGTCTCATCCACCGCTGTATGTTGATGGCGGAATGGGCAGATTGGTTTATACAATTTCCCACTTTCATCTATCTAAGAGTCTATGGCTATTCGTGTGCTCCACTATGTTACCGAGGTACCCATCGATGAAGTCCCTTCATGGAATTCTTAAGGCAAACACAGCGGATGTCCACACAGCCTTGAGGAACAGAAAACCCGCCCTGCTTTTCCATTGGGGTTGGGAACGGCACATGCAGTGACAACAATGTATGCTAAGACTATGAGAGATGAGTTAGATAATTTGGCCTCAAGCTTCACAACAGAGACGATCATATGACCTCATGGCATCTACGCTGCCCGAATCGGAGAAAAACTATGCTCATTACCCGCTCTTTTTGAAGATTTTTGGGCCAACTGCATGGATGAGTCTGAGGTGTGGAGGCGTAGTTACAACAGTGCTCACTCTTCACCGATGAAAGACTGCTTATTAGAGGACATCAAGGGTTAATGTAAGGATGATGAGGATGTGCTTCTCCCAATGTATGCCTGGAAGCGAATTGAAGATCAACCCCTTCCTCAGGTCAATTGGACTACCAAAGAGTCCCTCTTAGTTGAAGAAAGGACAAGACAAGTCCTCAAACACAGAAAAGTCTTCCTAGTCTTCAAAAGGAAGAAATCCATACCAACAGTAGAGCCGCCAAGGATACAGTCATCAGATGATGAGGATGTGCTTCTCCCAATGTATGCCTGGAAGCGAATTGAAGATCAACCCCTTCCTCAGGTCAATTGGACTACCAAAGAGTCCCTCTTAGTTGAAGAAAGGACAAGACAAGTCCTCAAACACAGAAAAGTCTTCCTAGTCTTCAAAAGGAAGAAATCCATACCAACAGTAGAGCCGCCAAGGATACAGTCATCACTTCCCTCCTCTTCCAGAGCACAATCAAAAGGGAAAGGCGTAAGTCAGTCTCAAGAAAATGTGAAGGGCAGCAGATCAACTAAAAACGTAACGAGGTTAGACTTCTCAGGTATAGTTATACAGGAGCAACCAACAGTTGAAGCAGAAGGTCCTCCAGAAGAACTCATACCTCAGAAGGAAACAAAAGAAGTGCCCTTAACACATGATTCTATACCATTGGTAGGGTCTTCACCTATTCACATCGACCTAGATATTGAAGAAGATGAAGTTGCAATTGTACCTCCTAAGGAAGTTAGTAAAGATACTGCCGTGTCTTGGCTTGAGAGCTCCTTGGGAAGGGTAAGAAGAAGACCTTCATATCAGGTGAATTTTGATGACCTTGACAACATCTATTAGGAACCGCCTAAGAAGAAAGCAAAGAGGCAAGTTCACTTTGAGAGAAATCCTGATGGTGAGATGATCATGGAGACTGCTACACCTCCCGAAGATAAGAACATGGATGAAGTAGATATGGACGACTTCATGATGGTGAAGGCTAATCTTGGCAAAAACACTAGACATGCGGATGTCAGTTTGTTCAGAGTTGTATCCGAAAGCCTTCAAGAAAAAGTGCTCAAGGATGGAGAAGACAAAGCAGCCCTCAAGGCTGAAATACATCAACTCAGGCTTTATATTTCTAACCTTGTTCATAGCTCTTCACAGGCTACTCAGTTTCTGCCCCAAGTTGTAGAGACACCAGCTGATCATCATCAGTTAAGATAGCTGGTAATATGTGGGAAGGAAACTCAAGAATGGATTGAGAGTTTCATCATTAGAGGAAAGGAAATTTTGGCACAGATGTTTCAGCTAAGGGACAATGCTCATGAGCTACGTCAAAGTATTCAAAGGTTTGAATAGTCAGTAGCTGAAGTGAAACCAAGGCATGAAATCATCATTACAGATTTAGATATAGCCTATGGCTCAACGGTTTCAAAAGAACACAAGAGGCAGATCCTTGCTTGGAGAGAGCGTCATGTCTTCGAGATTAAAACCTACGAGAGAATATCCGAGGAGTTTATTGCCTACAGACAAAGGGTGATCGAAGCTCTTCTTTTCATCAGTGAGTTTGTTGCAGAGATTCCTTCTTGATACAGTCTTGAAGATGGTTCCTATGTTGGGCTTGATGAAGTGCAAACACAATTTCAAAATGTTGTTCACAACTGTGATGGCAGCAATTCAGTTGGTGGTAGAATGGGTCACATCTCCATGATGTCAGCAAAGTTTGAAAAAGCGGCCAATGAGGTTGAAGATTTCCTGAGATCAATTGTAGATGGAGAGGATATCTTAGAAAAACACAACTTTGCTATTGATGGTATAGATGCACTTGATCGGGACATAGTTTCTTGCTTTTTAGTAGATGTCATTGAGATTTAAAGCGACTTTCTTCCAGAAGCTTTTTTTTCGCTTTCTTTCTATTCTTGGAACAATTCTTATCCATTCTTTGAAGAAGAGAAAGAAGATAAATTGTAGTAGTTGGCATTTCCAACTTTTCCTGCTTTCTTAGGTGTTAGACGTTATCTTCTTTTAGTTTTAGAAATAAAGCTTGCTTGTAGAGCAAGTCTTAGTTGTAAAAGCAAGGAGATTTTAGGGTTCCCTACTCCTTTGCTTAGGCTATAAATAAGAGCAGTCTTGCTCATTTATTTTCAACTATGCTAGTGATAACAAAACGCTGAGCCTATAGTGCCTTCTATTTGTTATTTAGTGTTGTTCAATTGTGTTTATGATAGCGAATTGCTGAGTCTCTTTTAGCCAACAAGTAGTTGTTGTAATTGCTTTTCCTTTTGTGTAAGAACAAGGTTGCAAGCCTCTTTAGCTGCAAGTTCTTGTTCCGTGCATGTGTTTAGTATAATCTTTGTTCCAGAAGTTTGAGAAATAAAGTCTTGAGCCTCCTTTGCCTCGATATAATGTCTCAAGTTTCCGTCTATCGTGTTACACTTATATGATCTTAAATTTTAGCTTGCATTGAAAGTTAGTAGATGTATGTTGAGAGGAGAGTTTATCTAAGTGCGTTTATTGTGTTATGCTTATGTGATCTTAATTTCAGCTTACATTGAGAAAGAGTTTATTTGAGCACTTTGTCAGAGAATCAAACTTTGTTCATTTCTAATTCTCTTGCTCTGCGTATTACTTGAGAAATTAAAAACGTCTTTAGTGTAGGTTAGTTGTAGTTGAAGTTCTAAATCAGAAAATCTCAGCTACGATGAGTTTTATAAACCTTGTGCTCTTAGTTGATCAAAAAGATAGGCAACTTAGTTTTAGTTTACTTTCTTAAATACCATCAACAAGATGGAGCTTCCCCTCCTAATTTGAAGAGTAGTTTATCTGTGCATAGCTGTCCTTTTCAAATCCGCATTCCAAAGGTGCAAATTTAAACGCCAACAGTTCGTCAGTGGGAGTGGTGGTTACACTCTCCATTGCATCCCCAGACTGCTGTTTATGGCCCAAGCCTTCGTTTCATCACGAATGAATTAAAATAATAAAAGTAAATCTAATATATTAGATTATTAAATTTCATTATATAGTCTATATGATATTTATTATTAATATAATAATATTATATATATATATATTGATATTATTTAAAAAAATTACTATTTTATTTATATGATTGAATTAAAATAGTAAAATTAAATATAATATATTATTAAATATAATTTATTTATAATAATTATTATTAATATAATAATACTATATATACATATATAATTTTAAAAAATATATTTTTTTATATGATTGAATTAAAATAGTAAAACTAAATGTAATATATTATATTATTAAATATAATTACATATAATCTATATATAATATTTATTATTAATATAATAATATTAAATATATCGTTTTCTATTGAATAAATAATGATACTTCTAAATATCATATATATATATATATATTCTAAATATCATATATATATATATACAAACATACTCGTACCCAACCCCTCCCAAAAAATGTCGTACCCGCGTACTGTACCCATGTACCCGTACTCGTCTCCGTACCCGATTCAGCAACTTAGGAGATAACTAATCTAGATGACCTTTAAGAGTCTCTTTGAACAAGATGCAAATCAAAAGATTAGTTTGGAAGAGACGTATTTTGAAGAAAGAGTCATTTCTCTAAAAGATGCAACTTGTTCTTAAAAGAACAGATTTAATCAAAAGAGTTAAAGTCATCTGATTAAGGGGAACAAATCTAGGTTTTATTAAGAGGTAGTTTTTAAGGAAAGGATACAAATGTAGATACGTCCCTTCATTGGATAGTTACAATCCTTGGACAACTTACATATATGGCATCCAATTCAAGTGTGGCTGTGTGGTTGTAGTGTGTGAACAATTCAAGTCAGAAGTTCTATCTTCTTGTGTGGGCTTAGGGTGATATCATTCATCACAAAGCAAATTGGAGGATAGGAATAGGGCAGATCTGATTGAAGGTAGTCATCTTACATCCATCAAGCCAAGTTGGTGCCTTGCACATTAGGGGTTGGAGCTCCTTGTAGGTTGGTTCCTACTAAATAAGATTAAGGGGCTGGTGCTCCTTGTAGGTTGAAGCCTACTAAACAATTTCATCAATAATTCAAGTAGGTTGGTGCCTACTTACTCTTGTAAAAATCATCTAAACATTTCATACATCTAATTGAAGTGAACTTGATTGCATTGTTCCATATTAAGAAGTTGATGTTGTGTTAAATTTTGAAAGTTGATAAAAGGAGTAGAAAAGAACAAGTGTGTTTTGATTTACTGATTCACCCCCCCATCTCAGTAAATCTTTGGGCTCTTAAGTTTTGGCATATTATTCACTAAAGTCTTGAAAAGGTGATTTTATGACTTATGTTATAACGTTATAAAAGAGACTTCCGCCTCCCCCCTCCCCCCCCGCCTTGGCCTAGTTGAGCAATGTTGTTTTAAAAAAGGGGACAATGTATTTCAAGTGGACACCTAGAAAAGAGGTTTTTTTATCATATTTTAAGGCTAATGTTATGCCTCATAAGGTGGGACACCTAGTTTGGGCTTAATGTCAATTTTAAATAAAAAATCAAAAGTGGAATTTTGGAGGCAAAAAGTTGGACACCTCTTTTGGGGTAATTTCATGTCATTTCATAAAGTGAAATGAGAGAGAAAATATATTAAAATTTAAATGCAAGTTGCCCTAATTCTTCCCACTTTATAAATATGAGAGTGAAAATATATTCAAATTCAAATGCAAGTTTCCCTAATTCTTCCCTCACTTTATAAATATGAGTTTGAGCTCTTATTTGCATATGGAGGATTTGACAACTTAAGGAGACTTTGCTGGATTGTTTCCAGTACTTATACATTGCTGGTTGAGGATGAAAACCCTCTCCTTTAGTTGCTGGTTTCGGTGGTGAAAGACCCACCCTAGCTGGTTGGAATGATTCTACCTTAGGAGTCACCATTGTTTTCAGAAGATTGATCATTCTAGGGTTTGTAATATGAAGATTTTCTTAGTGTTTTGATGTGGGTTCGAAGATTTTGATGTGCTTGTTGATTTGCTTCATTTCGGCGATGATTAAAGGTGTCAAAGACGCATTAACAAAGGTCTAATATTCATTTCTAGAATTTTAGAAATCTATTTTACATATTGGCTGGAAGTGATGATTTGTTTGTAGCTCAGTTGGTGTTCGAAGTTTGGTTCTAGGTATTTTTCCAAAAAGACTCCTCATAGCTGGGCGCCTCATTTCAAGTGTTCATTTGCATTTTTTGGAGTATTGATGTTAGGGTGCAAATCGCCCCTCCTAGGGAGCTGTGCCAATTTAGGTTTGAGCAACATTCTGGCCTGCTATTACAGAGTTTGAAATCTGCACTTTTGTGGTTTGAAATAGCTGCCATTGAAGGGAAGGTGCTGCAGATGGTTCATGTATGAACATATCTGCTATGTGGCGAAAGTTTACAATGTAATGATGATTTTATATGGCTGTTAAAGCTCGGTTCAGAAATGTTATCGGGTCTAAATGTACTTTCTTAAGTCTGATTTCTGTTGTAGTTCATTGCTAAATGATTGTAAAGAATTCCCTGTGATGTTGGTGCAAATGCTATGTTGATTTCCTTTCTTTGCAATATTTTCTATGGTTATCATGATGTATTGAAACTGCACTTGAAACAAGAACAAGCCTGGAAACTATCATACACAACAACAAACACAAAAAAATCAGGGGGTGGTCATTACAGTGGTATTAGAGCACAAAACGGACCTGCCAACCAGTGGGTAATGCGTTTCTATGAGCATTAGTGATAGAGAGAGAAGATACCTTGAAAGGTTAAGAAAACGTGAAGAGGATTTGTGGGAGCATTGGCCTTCTCAGAGGGAGGAACAACACTTTGAAACACACTCAGTAGGATTAGCAAGTTCTGAAAATATGGGTGAAGGGTGAAAAGGGTGAAAAGGCAGAAAGAGAAAATGTTCAACCAGATCGGATGATGCTTCTCTTGGATGTTGTGGTTAGGAGGCACTAGGAAACCGATTAGTGTCTAGCACAGTTGGTTGAGGGATTGAATCGATTGGGAGTCAACAACAGAGTTAACAAAGGCAATAATGGGCAAGGAAATGATATGGGTTAGCGTGGAACAACCAATTTGCACAATAGGGCAGCCATGGCTAGACCACTCATGCTTGTTTTCCACCAAGAGTGGAGGCATAATCCAGTTAGGAGCTCACATTGATTGAGATGCATGACCAGTTTAGATAGGATTGGATTGATGCAGGGCCTGGGTTTCAACATGACATATCCCTACTTGATTATATGGATCTCCAGATGAGGCATACGCCCAACAGGGGCAATAGAGAGCACCACAATGATTTGCGAAGGAAAGTTGGAAAACTTAGCCTTCCTTATTTTGATAGGTCTGGTGAGATTTCAACGAGAGCATGGCTTCAAAGGGTGGACACATACTTCAATCTAAACTCCATGCCTGAAGAAGAATCCATAAAATATGTTGCTATGCACCTTGATGGAGTTGCACATAAGTGGTGGCATCATGGGATGATCACAATGGGGCATGGTTAGATTACAACTTATATTGAGTTTACTGAGAGACTCATAGAGAGGTTTGATAAGAAGGATCTAGAACTTCATTTTAAGGAGGTGGCAAAGTTGAAACCTTATTTGTTTAATGAAGAGCAGGTGGTTGAAGAGAAGTTCATGGCAGAAAAATCTGATGAAGTGATTTCTTTGAAACATAATGAATGTGAGGTAGAGCCTCAGGATGACTCTTTGGTCATGCATGCAACTACTGTAGATAAGGTTATGCATGAAGGAATTGACGAAACAATAGCCTTGTATACACCTTTATAGCTATCCAATGAAGTTGAGGTGCCTTTAGATGATGGGCATGTTGAAAACAAAATGGATGATGTCTTCAAATCAGCTAATAATGATGATTATTTACCTCATGTTGGTAATGGTAACAACAGGTGGCTTTGGATTTGACTACCAAACCAAGCCTATGGAGAGAGATGCTTATTATGATTTCAGTCCTAATGAGTTGGAGAGTGACTTATTCGGAAAGGCAACTACTCATGAGGAGTAACTTATTCCATAAACAAAGCGATCAGCCCTTCTACACATGGGATCCGGGTCTGTTGGCACCTAAGTATGACAAGGATCCACATTGAGATGAATTTCCTTTTGATTGTAATGATGTCTTTATCATCCCGAGTATTTTTCATGCATGAGGTGATGGACATTATAATGACGCCACCATCATAACACAACAATGCATGATCCAGGCAGGTCTCAAAATCAGTTCATTTATCCTATTATATACAGATTATCAAGATCAATATATTTGAAGACAATTGCACCTGAGAACAACCATCGGAAGATTAATAATTTCAAGGCGGTTATCGATCGCGAGAACGTTTTCGCCACATGGTCAATGAGAAGTATCGGTATTAAGATTTGGACCAGGTGCAGGGGTTTGAGACGTTGTCTAGATTACAGGTAGTGGGTCAACTTCTAGTGTTAGTATTGCTGACCACATTTCGATCAGCTTGTACTTGATTTCAGATTCTGATCCGCAGATGAGTTGGATGGTTCCTTCAGTCCAGCAGTTGAGTAGCTCATGGTCGAGGCTGGATGGTAAATGTGATTTGATCATAGGAAATGATTTTGTTGCTATTTCCATACTCATCTCTCTTATGTTTTCAGTAGGATTTTAGTTTGATTACTGCTGCCCTTGCATTTTTTTGTTGGTTATGGTGACCTTGATGAGCAAATTGATTTTGAGCTTTGGCAGGGTTTTGTGCAATGAAATATACTAACCAATTTTTTGCCACAGTTTTACACAATCACCAACACTTGGCCAACTTGATTAGCGTTAGCGCCAAATCCAAAACACTATCAAAACAACTCTAACCAAGAATGCGCCCTAAAACCACTTAAGGAAGAGGGGCGGACATATGGTCAGAGGATCCCTAAGATCCAAACTTGATACAAAAATAGAATGCAACTGGAAATTGAAGATAGAACTCAATGCCAAGAATGTGCACTCAAGATCCCGTTGCGGGCGAGGTGCTAACATATGGCGAAGTACTTATTACAAATGGAAAGTAAACTTAGGCGGATAACCAGCCATGAAAATTCAAACTATCTAATTCATCCGTTGCGGCGGGCATCCACTCAAGAGTGGGAATTCTCCACTTTCTAGTGGGTACAATGAGAGATACAAGCTTATTCTCCACACTGGCGGTAAACCATCCAGGGGTACTTAATGTGAGAAATAAGAAATGATTGCAGCAATAAAGGATTGGAACAGTACTACTATTTACAGTCTTACAATATAGAAAGAGAGCTGCAAATTACATGAATATTACAATGTTTTTAAAGCACCAAGATATTGAATGATTCCATGATAAATATTAACAATTATTGATGAAGAAAGGACTGAAAATTCAAACTGAAACAAGTCTGATGTAAATCTGCAATTCTGGAAATGAATAATCAGCAACTATAAGAATCAATTAAATGCTCATAACTTCACCAAAATACTTCCGAATGGCGTGAAACAAAGTGCAATGAACCTCCGGAGGATAGGCGCCCATGACAAGATGAAGAAACAGCCTCAAAAGTCATCCATTAATTTATGGCACAGTTCCCAATGCTCTCCAAATGGTACGACTCTTGAGAAGGGCGATTTAGCAATATAAAATCAAAGACTTGGAAATAAATTCCAATCTCTTGTGGAAGGGGTCGCCTTGGGTCTAGAAACACTTTGCAAACATACCCATAATGATATATAATTTGCTCAAAAAGCTGTTAATAAAAAACACTTTCAGCTGTAGCAATATCAGAAACACCAAAACTGAGAAAAACTCTAAAATCTTCAACAATTGAGCTCCATCTGCTAGTCTGAATGAGAAGCAGCAATAAAAGCCAATTAGGTGTTGTCTCTCAAACACGAAATTGATTGGAATCTAGGAGGTAAGCATCCCTCAAAGAAATAATCACAATGTTATTTCGACAGCATAACTTTAGCAATTAACAATGGATACCAAAAGCTGGAGCAAGGCTTCACTTTTATAGAAAAGGAGAAAACTCTTCAACTCCCCTTCAAGGCACGTCACAAGTCACAGAAGAGACTTTTCAAATTTCAAAAATTTCTAATTCTTCCTCAAGGGTGGCGTCCCACTTCATGGCAACATTAACTTTATTTAATATTCTGTTTTCTCCTTAATGACTTCGACCCCCGTTCAAGTCCACATTTTAAAACAATTTGAAGTTATTCCACTAGGCCATGGGGTTAACTGAAAAATAGAACATTAATGCCTTTATTTCAAAATTTCACCAAAAAATGCTTTTGAAAGCCAAAACTTCAACACAAGCAACTGCTCCAACTGAAAAGATGAACTGAAGGCTGACAACTGAACCACTGCCAAAATTAGTATTTACTAAAAATAGTAAATACCTAGAAATGCCACAAACCTCCAAGCAAGGAAACCCTAATTTCACTTTTGATCAACCTACGGATTTCTGGAAATAGGCTATCAGTCAAAGAAGAGCGTATGGCCAAAATGGGGACATTACATGCAGCTAGCTGTGAGTGTTTTTCCGGAAACAATTCATTCATTTATTGCTTCCACTCTGGTGAGTGACGCTCACTGCAATTACTTCATGGAGATGATATGCATAATTTCAGGCGGTGTCCTAATGATTGAAATGGTTTGGTTGTGTTGGTGTGCTCAAAACCTTTCGTTTGACACTTGGAGGTTAAGTGTTGATGTTATGATTTTGGTTTGTGACAACAGAGATATTTCCTGGTTGACAAATTTTAAAGATGTGGCAGTGATTGACTTGCTTCATGTTTGGGACATCACGAGGTGTGATGTTGGGGTTTATGTTTTATGGTTGAGCAGGGTGTTTTTTATGTTGTCTAGGTTTGTGATTGGCAGTGAGTTTGTTGATGTGGTTTTCTCTAGTTGCCATGGTAATATATTTCATGGCATTGATTTCAATCTTTTCAAGTATTTAAGTATGGGCTTTGATGATGTTTACTTTTTGGGGTTCCAGGATAGGGGAGTGTAGTTTGGACATGATGGTTTGACAATTATGATTAGAGTGGCACAGCGTCAGCATGGTGGTTCCTTTTTTAGACTGACTTGGAACCTTGGGATCATATTGTTTTGTTGTTCAACAACTTTCTCGGATGAGAGAGCTAGTGTTAACTTTCTAGAGTTTACTCTTGTGGCACATCAATTTGGTTCTCTTGAAGAGCATTTCTTTGAGGAGTTGATCGAGGTTACGCAATATTTGATTACTCTTCTTACAAGAGGTTTTCATGGGGTCTCTTGTGTTGGTACTCGCATGACAGTGCTTCGAGCAAATGGTGCTACAGATCTCCTAGGTTGACTTGGGACCTTGGGATCTTACTTGGTTTTAAGGTGGATTAGTTTGTTGTTTCTGGAGTTGTGATGACATTGCTTGAGGACAAGCAATCTTTGGGAGGGAGGACTATAATGTCCCCTTTTTCGGTGTTCCTTATTTGGGTCAATTTGGTGATTTGACTCACTATTGTTAGTAAGTGTTATATTTAGTATCTTGTCCTAGCAGCAATGTTATGTAGGGTTTCCAGTTTGAGTAATGCTTGACAATTGTTTGGTGAGTTCTAATGTTTTGGCATATTATTCACTAAAGTCTTCAAAAGGTGATTTTATGACTTATGACATTATAAAAGATCCCCCCCTTGGCCTAGTTGAGCAACATTGTTTTAAAAAAGGGGACAATGTATTTCAAGTGGATGCTTAGAAAATAGGTTTATTTATCATTTTTAAGGCTAATGTTATGCTTCATAAGGTGGGACGCCTAATTTGGGCTTAATGTCAATTTTAAATAAAAAATCAAAAGTGGAATTTTGGAGGCAAAAAGTTGGACGCCCCTCTTGGGGTAATTTCATGTCATTTCATAAGGTGAAATGAGAGGGAAAATATATTTAAATTCAAATGCAAGTTGCCCTAATTTTTCCCTCACTTTATAAATATGAGTTTGAGCTCTCATTTGCATATGGAGGATTTAACAACTTAAGGAGACTCTGCTGGATTGTTTCCAAAACTCATACATTTCTGGTTGAGGACGCAAACCCTCTCCTTCATTTGTTGGTTTTGGTGGTGAAAGACCCACCCTTGCTGGTTGGAGTGATTCTACCTTAGGAATCCCCATTGTTTTCAGGAGATTGATCATTCTAGGGTTTCTAATATGAAGATTTTCTTAGTGTTTTGATGTGGGTTCGAAGATTTTGGTGTGCTTGTTGATTTGCTTCATTTGGGCGATGATTAGAGGTGTCAAAGACGCATTAACAGAGGTCTGATATTCATTTCCAAAATTTTGGAAATCTATTTTACATGGTGGCTGGAAGTGATGATTTGTTTGTAGCTCAGTTGGTGTTCAAAGTTTGGTTGTAGATAGTTTTCCAAAAAGACTCCTCATAGATGGGCGCCTCATTTCAAGTGTTCATTTACATTTTTTGAAGGAGTATTGATTTTAGGGAGCAAATCACCCCTCGTAGGGAGATGTGCCAATCTGTGGTTGAGCAACATTCTGGCCTGCTATTACAGGAGTCTGAAATCTGCACTTTTGGGATTTGAAATAGCTGCCATTCAAAGGGAAGGTGCTGCAGATGGTTCGTGTATGAACATATCTGCTATGTGGCGAAAGTTTGCAATGTAATGATGATTTTATATGGCTGTTAAAGCTCGGTTCAGAACTGTTATCAGGTCTGAAAGTGCTTTCTTAAGTTGATTTCTGTTGTAGTTCATTGCTAAATGATATGTAAAGAATTCCTTGTGATGTTGGTGTGAATGCTATGTTGATTTCCTTTCTTTGCAATATTTTCTATGGTTATCACGATGTATTGAAACCGCATTTGAAACAAGAACAAACCTGCAAACTATCATACACAACAACAAACACAAAAAAATCAAGGGTTGGTCATTACATAATATCATTTTTATTGATGGCATTTCCTTTCTTGAGGTACTTTGTAATAAACTTCTTAGTGCACATTTTTGTTCCGGAAATTGTGGTATCACAAGAAATGCACATATAAAGTTATCTTTCCCAACTATTTATTTTGGGGCATGTCCAGAATTTGTTTGCTTGTAGGTTTATCAATTGATTTAAGGTTTGGGAATCTCATTTTTTAGTTTCTTGGCAGAATTCCGAGGCAGAGAAGCAAATTAAATTCTTTCAAAGTCGAGTAGCAGCTGCATTTTCTGACAGGGATCGTGCTCTAATGGAGGTTGCATTCTGTAAAATTGCTTTTGACCTGTATATAGTACAATCTTACCTCTTTCTTAATTTTTGAATTTATGGCTGTTGTGTTCTTTTTGAACAGGTTGAGAGGGCTCATGAGAAAGAAAAGGCCATGTCTGATAAACTGAACGAGCTCCAAAACAGGTAACATATGTACCTTCAAGGATGTCTAATTGTTTTCTATTTCCTAGTTTTTACCCTTTTTATTAAATCAATAAGCATGGCTATAGAATGTTCATATTAGAAACAGTTACATTCTCTAGGAAGATGCAGTCCAAATTTTAGCAAAACAGGTAATGTATGTACCTTCAAGGACCTCTTATTGTTTTCAATTTCTTAGTTTTTACCCTTTTTATTAAATCAATAGGCAAGGCTATAGGATGTTCATATCAGAAACAGTTACATTCTCTAGGAAGATGCTGTCCAGATTTTAGAAATTTTAGGACTAGGTGTTGTACACCTTACAAGTCCCTGTGCGAATGTTGTCATAATTGTTTAAAATTTATATAATATTGTAAAATAATGTGTCCACATAGAAAAGGGTGCCCCACTTGGAAGGAATCTTGAGATTCCTTAGATGTCACTCTCCACAATGTGTCATTGTTTCTATGATGGTTATAAGAGTAATTCTAAGTTGCTGGTTCGGGTTTGGGTGTAAGCATTCCGTATGTAGATACAGCAAAAAAAACATTGGGGTTGGGTTTGTTTTGGGTTTGTCCATATAAAAAGTATATAAAAATCATATATTTCTATACACACACACATACACACATACACACATACACACACTTCATCTTCATTCAATCCAATTCCCATTATATCCTCTATATTTAAACTGTAAACCATAGAAGGATTTTCCTTAATAAATAAATAAAAAGTAAAACATATCCGTATTTTAATACTTTTATGTTTAAACTTTATTTAATGATTACTAATTAGTGAGTACATTTTTTGTTAAAAAGACATTAACATGAACATTGTTTTAAAGTTTATTATACCTAACATTTTAATTATAATAGAGCGTTTTAATGTTATTGTAGAGGGAGAGGTTTATTGCAGGACATTGTACAAAGAATCATTGTTTGTTAGCCAAATGTGTGCCCTTGAGCGGCTTTGCCAGCTCCAATTCGAGCTGCTGCCTGAACTCAGCATATGCCATTTGGAATATGATCAATGGCATCCACTCACCAAGCCACACAAATGCATTCTCTAGGGGAAACGGCACTGCCAACATTGTCTTATCCTTGGCCGCATTGGTGATGCAGTCATGGATGGATCATGGAGGGTCCAATTAAGGACTGTCCAACTATGCAGCCTCAACATGCTTACCTACAATCTATGCACAACATACTCAAACATCAGCACAATCTCATGACAAAGATTTGGATTTCTCCATATATATTTTCTATAATCGGAATTGCATCCACATTTTTTGCTGCAACGTCTTACAACATGAATACACCTTTATTCTAGATTTCAACACAATTCAAGTACTTCTCATGAGTGCAGCCACCAACATAGGCATCCTTGGGCTGATCTTGCTTTCCTTGCTCTATCTTGAGCTTGCTTGGGCATTTCTTGGTCCTTAGATCTCTCCTTGCTCCCCACTACTCCTTTACAAATGTTTTAAACCTTCTTATATAGTGAATATTGATGGTAAAGGTTCTAGGTTGTGAAATGATTATTGATATTCCTTATTGCGTTATTACAAAATGAGACGAAAGCTCCTTATAAAGAAAATTACAAGACGATGTTTCTAAAAAGAAACCATCGTTAATTGAAGCAAACTAAAGCTAAAAAGCGGAAAGATGCTAAAACAAACTAAAGCGTAATCAGAAGTTACTAAAAACTAACTGAGTTAACTAAAGACTAATTAAAGCTAAGATGACCATTAATATTACAATTAATATTTTAATACCCTCCCTTAATGTGTTGATTTTTAAGATCAGAAATGAATAAGCAGAAAACACAAAACAATGAACAGCACATGAACAATAGAACACAGAATTTATCTTGGGAAAACCCTCCTTCTTGAGGGAGAAAAACCCAGCCACAAATATATCTCCTATATATTGAATAAATCAGCAGCACTAAGCTTTACAATGAGGCCAATCACAAGGCCTATCTGATATGATAATAATAGCACCACACTTGATGCAAGTACACCAACAATGAGGGATATTGAACTCCAAAATATCGATCTGCTGAAGCTATCAACCTTCTTCAGAATTTATGCGAACATATACTCTTGATAATTATTGGATGCTAAAGAAGAATGAAGCGCCTTGTACAAATACATCACATGGTGTCTCTTCATGAAAGGTCGGCCTTGTTCATCAATCAAGGCGACTCTTGGATTAAGTTGGCCTCAATAAATTAACATAATATATAAAGCAAGTCGATCCCTTGCATTAATATCGGCCTTAAATAAATAAGTAGTCTTCAACTTTATTTATTTAATTCGGGTGAAGGATAATCTCGACCCTATAACATCAACACTCCCTCTTAGCGAGGGAGGTATCCTTCTAGATATCCAAGTCATGGAGTCTCTCAACATGACACCCACAATGGCTACACCCATTTGTGGAAAAGAGTACATCACGAAGTCACTCAACGTGATATCGTCATGGAGTCACTCAACATGACGTCCACCATGGCTACTCCCATGTGTGGAAAGAAACATGCTCACAAGTGCCCATCACGGAGTCACTCAACATGATGTCATTATGGAGTCTCTCAACATGACGTCCACCATGGCTACTCCCATGTGTGGATAAACACAAGTACAAAGAATTCATCACGGAGTCTCTCAACGTGATGTCATGGCGTCTCTCAACATGACATCCACCATGGCTACTCCTAGAGGGTGGAAAGAACCACATCTCCCTCTCAGAGATGGACAAGGGATTTCACCTCAAATTTCTCCATCTCAGAGAAAAATGCATTAACAAGGGCTTACACCTCAAATTTCTCCGTCTCAGAGAAAAATGCATTAACAAGGGCTTACACCTCAAATTTCTCCGTCTCAGAGAAAAAATACATTAACAACAAATCTTCATTATGATGTGACTCCCTTTGAAGCTCCAAGTACTTGCATCAACCTTCTGACCTCTTTGTCCAAGATTGCTTGCAACGCGTGCTTAGAGAAATGGTTTTCAGCACACACCTCTAGTATTGTAGAGAGTTCAGGGCTGTCCTCCTCGACCTCATCCCAGATCACTCTATTCTGAATAGGTTTGCGGAGCTACCAATGTCAAATTCAGATTGACTATCATGTGCAATTCTGTTCTCTGCAGCTGAAGAGGTCCTCCAAGGACTTTAGCACCTATCCTTGCAATACTGCAACCCACATAGCTAACACCTTCACTAGTAAGTCACAGAACTCCCTCTTGATCCCTGCCTCAGAGATTGCAAAGAATTACTCCGGAAGTGAACTCCCCTCCATCTTAGAACCTTAATCCTTTTCTCGGACATGCTCTCAACTCGAGCCTTGAATCCTCTTAGTTTAACTCCTCTTCGAAGTAACTGATCACAATGACAATCTGTAGTGGTTCTTTTAGTATCTTCATCTTTCTTAATCTTCTTGCTGATGCAAACTCTCCATCCAAGGCAGACCCAACCTTGTGCCCTCAAGAGATGTGTATAGTTATGTGTCACCAACTCAGCTTTATGGCAGCAAGCTGTGTCTCTATTCTTCAGCCTGCATCGCTTCCTCACAGGATGCATCAAGCTCTTCCTCCCTTGAATTCCTTAAGTAATCTCAGATAATTAATTCATCATTCATTTGCTTCTCGATCCAACCTGCATTTTAAAAGGATTAATAATAGTTTATATATAAAAAAATCAAACTAAAAGTGAAGCATGTAGCAAATATCATTAGAAAGATCAATCAAAGAAATAATAGGACTTATCTTTGTTGATTCTGATATATCTTTCTTTCATCTTTACTGCTCTCAGAAGTGCTAATCTCAGCACAACAAAAGACAATCTGCTCAACACAGATTTCTTAGATACATTATGCAGCCAGCATATAGAACTAGACCTCTCAAAGAATCAAGGCTCCATCACAGTCCATGCACATAGAGAATGGTATCGATGTGACCAACCAATCACAATCGAAATCGTAGTTCTCCTTTTTATTTCAGAGTCACACTCAAAAATCTTCACAACTAGCATGAAACATCTCGCAATGAATGACTGGTATCTCAAAGGATCTTATGCCAGAGATCACCACTCAAAAGAAACCACGACCTTTTACTAATCACATGATCCAATTAATTTATGTTAGATCTGCACAACTCAGCAGATTGAATTTCAGCCCAAAAGAAAGTGATTTCAAAGGTACAACCAAAAAAATACTTATCTCTTTAATTGATTCTATTGCAGCCATTTTACAGCTCGATCTCAATCATCAACAATTCTTAGTTTTGAGCCGTGATTTGTCCCATCATCATATATATGAAGAATAGCAGAGAAAAGGGGAATCTGAGAAATCTTTGTTGTATCCACCTTGATCCATCCTTCATAAATTCCCAAATATGCCTTAATTGCCAACCTGAGAATTAGAGAAGTTATATTCTTCAATATTCTTCGGCTCCTTAAAAATATACAGCTCACAGAGAGATGTCAATTCCTCCAAATCTGGCGTAGATTTGCATCCTATTCTTCGAATCTCATAAAGACTAGCTTTCTTTAACTTAATCATGAGCCAAGCTGCTCCCGACAACTCTATTATTCATAGCTTCTAGAATACTCCTGATTTTAATATATCATTCCCATAAATATATTGAATCGTGTCTCCGAACTATTACACGACAGCAATATATTATTCCTTCAAGTTTGTTTCTGGCAGCAATAGTTGGAAATGATGTTTTGATTTAAGAACCATCGCGTCTCATCCAGAAAGACACCTGCCTAATCACATTGACTCAA
>VDFB02000008.1:222304205-222404675 GCA_007258455.2 Sequoia sempervirens
TGTGCACCCGAGTCTTTGCCATAAGACGGAGTTCGCAAAACAGAAATATCTCACTACAGCTCGTGAGTTGTTTACACCTGGGAAAGATAGAGAATCTACATCTGATGATTATACAATTCTTCATGAGAGTGATTTGGTATCTTCAGTCTCTTATGAAGCAGGCAGAAATTTGTGTGATGAATTTGATCGAAGTGCTTATTTGATCCATAAGCACACTAGCACAACTTCGGGTAATGGCTTACCTACATCGTCTTTGCAGGAGGTAACTCAAGAAATTTCTGCCCTAAAAGCCACTTCTGATTTTTATAACAGCGATGGTGAAACTTTGCGTGAGCATGATATAACAGCTGTTTCAGAGGTGCAAAGTAACTCTATGGAGTCGTCACGTGAAGAGATTCCAGAGTTGGGTACTACAGATGCAGTTGGTATTGAGGATTCATGTTATGACGAGTCTGATTTTTCGGATCAGACCTTTGAAAACCAGCTAGAAGATTCATATGTTGATACGGAATCCCAGGATCATGCGTTGGATGAGCATGCAGTCACTGTCGGAGTAGAATCGTGTGAGGATACTGTCAGACCAGCAACTTCTACCGTACCAGTTGAGCCATCCTTCGAGGTACAGAGCAGCAGTACCTTAGATGTTGAGGTGTGCATGGTTGAGAGCACACACGATGCTGCAGATCATGAGGAGAGTGATGACGGATCAGCGTCATATCATAGTGCATATGGTGAACCGGAAATCTTGTATGGGGGTCGTGAGTTTCAGAATCCTCATCATTTGGTTGGGCAACTACATGTGGATGACACTATGATTACCACCGCCCTTGAGCATTTCGACGTTGCTCGTCAGATGTTGACTACCTACAGTTGGAGTCCTTCTTCGACAGATGAGCACAGGGAGAGTGGTTTTTCCCTTGCAGTGATACATGCACTCCGAGAAGCAATTGGAACGATGAAACAGAACTATCTAAAACTACTAGCAGACAGAGATTTCCTTCTCGAGTGGGATTGCATTTGTTATGATGCATGGCGGGGAAAAGAGGAGCGGATCGATGAGCTCACTCATGAGCTTGAGGTGACTGCGAATTCATTGCAGAGCACCCAGTTGGCTCTTCGGGAGTCACAGTTACAGATTGAGAGGCTTACTGTGGCGTTGAGGTTAGCACAGTCTCCACCACCTTTGGACATCGTGCAGTCTTGCATGGCAGTGGTTGGTGAGGAGTATACACCCATGGTTCATAGCAGTGTAGGAGATGTTGAGGATGAGGTTACCTCCATCTCGGTCACAGGATCGGTTGATACAGATAGGATGAGTGCACTCGATGAGAGTTGCAGTGAGCCACGCATTGCACCCGGTTCTCATGAGACTAGTCCCGCGATAGGTGATGCAGGGCAGATCGTTGATGATTCCTGTGACATGGTTGTTGATACACTGGAGAGTTGTGTGACAACCCTCGATACTTGTCCATCTTCACAGCAGATATTCAGAGTCTCATCCAGTTGGGAGATTGGTACTTGTGTTGATTTGTTTCCCTCTCCCGGAAGCAAATCAATCTTTTCATTTGATACAGTCGACTATGGTCGGCAGCTCGTTGAGCCTAGGCAGGAGTACAACTCAGTTTATTATTCCAGCGATTCAGAGTTGGATGATTCAGACCAGTCTGGAGTGATTGTGCAGTTTGTGAACAATCCATTGTTTGAATGTGATGGTGGGTTGATCTATGATAATCCACTCTTCGAGTTGGACGCTGATCGTACTCTTGATACTAGTTCCAAGTTGGGTGATGATCGTAGTGTTTGGGATTGTTCTAGTGCATCGCAATTCCAGACCAAACTCACAGAGGAGTTCAATGAGGTGTACACGGTGAGGAGTGCTTACAGTTTTGTCTTTGATCCACCTGTACATGATTCGATGCACCATACTTGTGCACAGGGTGATTCTCTCGGTACAGTCGTGGGGAGTGATTCATTACGGTGTGCAGAGTTACCATCGTCACAAGATGGGACTAGCGGATGCAGGTATTTGACTCGGCAGTTTGTGGGGTATTACTTGCAGGGGCAGCAGTCTGTTTTACATCATGCCGATATGTATTTGACAGGGCTTGATACTCCTATGTCGCAGACGCCAGATACATGGCTGTGGCCACTTTGTAGTAGTTGCGTCGATGGTTCTGGAGCGCTATCACATCCACAGAGAGTTTGAAGCCGGGACAGAGAGATCTGGGATAGTAGATGCCTGGGAGATTTTATCTCTACATGACGGATGGATGTGGATTCAGATTGTATTGGGATCCCGGTGGCGACAGCTTTGGCATCGAGTATGGGATGGGTCCCAATGGGTCACTTCACTATTCTCAGCATGGCGAAGTTGGAGACCGTAGAGCGCAGTGGCAGCCTGAGGAGGACCGTCACGACAGATTTTCACTCTGGGTTTGGGATCCAAGCATTGATTGCGCAGTTGAGATTGATGATGCTACAGGAGATAGTTCGAGATGTGTGGGACATTACACAGTTTTCCTTTTGGGGCCTTCCGAGGATTGGAGTTTGTTTGCAGAGGAGATTGCTTGGGGTCAAGCAATTTTAGGGAGGGCGGACTGTCATGTCCCCGTTTTTGGCGAGCATCAGTGATCGTGAGATTGGCCTATCATGAGACCCTCGTAGGCTGACAGAGTGGTTAGAGGGTCGTTTCGGCGCTTGGCTCAGCGTCTGATTGGCAGTTTTGATTGATTGGCTTTCGTTCGGGCTCATTCGGAGACCTTTTGCAGAATTGCTATTTTTAGCAGTTCCTGGCAGGCAGAGTGGGACCACTGCTATTTTTAGCAGTTTGAGATTGGCAGCATCCGGAATCACTTCTGAGTTCGTCAGCATCAGACGGATCGGTAATCGGATGATTTATGAGGAAGATATTAATATTTAATTATATTGATTAAATATTAATTATTTAATGTTTATAATATAAAGTTATAATTTAAAATTATAACTTAAGTCATCTGCCTTGAGGGGTGCGCCCAACATCAGAAAAGGGGCCAATTTGAGAATTAAAATATTATAAAATATTTTGGCTGGAGACTTTTGAAATATTAAAAGATTAAAATATGATATTTTAATTAAAACCCTATTATGGTGGAAATCGCACTTTTCAGCTTGATAAGGGTTTTACCTTGGTTTCTGAGCCATTATGACATTTTTGAGAAACAGGAATTGATCAAGTTTTGCCAGAGCACTGAGACTCTAGGGTTTCATCTCGAAATCGTCGGAGAACGAGCCATCTCCTTCGAAGCAGTTCAGAGGATGTGAAATAACATCCGATTTATTGCCAGTCGTGGGATTTCTTCAGTCAGAGGAAATCACAGAGCATCACAGTTGATTCAAACGTCAGAGGAATTATTGTCTTCAGAGTTTTTTTTCAAAGTTCTACATTCAGAAGGCATTCAATAACTCAGGCATCCATATTCTGAAGACTTGGAGAGTTACAGAGGAGGGCCGTACAAATCATTTATTGTAGGCTGCAGGCCGTACATTTGAGTGGGGCCGTCCTTATTCAAGAAGTTGGGTTAATAAAATTCATTCAGAGATTACTTATCAGAGTGGCGCTTATCCTTTCATTCCAGAAGACTATAGAGGACGCTGTTTTTTTTATTTATATTTATTATTGCTGTTATGAGCTTGGCCGTACCATTGTACAGCAAGCCGTACCTTCTACTTGGGAGCTGTACTAATATTTGAAGGAGACGCCTCACATCCTGGTCATCTTCCATCTTCTCTGGAGGCGCTTTAGCAAGAGGAACAGCATACAAACAAGATACTGAGGGTTTAGAGATTGATTTTAAAGGAGCCAAATAATCAGCATTTATTGTAGCAGCAGGCCGTACCACTGTCAGGCCGTACCAGCAGGGAAAGACAACTTCTTCACCACAGAGCAAACGTCTCATCTAAGGCCTTCTTTTCCTTCCAGTTGGAGACGCCTTGGCATTTATGTCCACTCCTGAGCACCAGATAGAGGGAGAAGGAGTTTATCAGCTCAGCCGCACCATGCATTAATTGCTGTATCAGGAAATCAGGTTTTCAAAGATCTTTGCTTTTTGATTTGCATGTTCTCAGATTATCAATGTAATCATTGCAGAGGAATAATACATGATCTAGCTTCATAATTTTGCATTAGGGTTTGTGATTTATTGAGTTGTATGAATTCTATAGAATTTATTTGTAATCACTTCAAAAATCGCCATATTGCCTTATATGCTCAAAACCCTAAATTCACATAAAAACGGTCAAAACCTAAACCCTTCGTAAAACTTGAAATTCAAATAAGCAAGATTAGGGGAAACAGGGGTTTCTAGCATATGGTGAGATATATGAGGTCGCCTAATTAGTTGCTTTGAATAATGATTGATCTAACATAGTGAGTCTCGACTTAGTCGATACAACTTCTGAGCCTTTTCCATGGGTGTGGAGTGTGCTCTATAACCTACATTCGAACTTATCTAGTAGACTTCGAGTACATTTGACCGAGATGAAAAGATATTGCTCTCGGTCTGCCAAACCTCAACACCTAAACAGTAATGCAAAAGTCCCAAATCTGTCATGTCAAATGTGCTGCACAAATCCTGTTGTATCTTAGCAATCAAATGTGCAGAGCTGCTAGTAATGATCAGGTCATCCACATAGACAACAACAATAAGTATATCACTACCAGTCTATTTGACATACAGATTAGAGTCAGATGGACTCCTCTGAAAGCTATTATCTGTGAGGTACTTGTCAATCTTGATGTACCAAGCCCGAGGAGCCTGTTTCAGGCCATAGAGTGCTTTGACCAATCTGCACACCTTGTGTTCTTGACCAACAACCTTGAATCCTTGAGGCTGCGTCATGTAGACTTCTTCCTTCAACTCACCATTGAGGAAAGCACTCTTAACGTCCATCTAATGGACTTTCCAACCAAATTGGGCTGCTAAGGCAAGGACGAGCCGAATGGTACTCATCTTGGCTGTAGGAGCAAAGGTCTCCTCATAGTCAATGCCTTCTTTCTGTGAGAAACTCCTTGCAACTAGATGAGCTTTGTACTTGTCAAGGGTTCCGTCAGCTTTGTATTTCACCTTATACACCCATTTGCAGCTAATGGGCTTCTTCCTTGGAGGAAGATCAGAAAGGACCCAAGTGTGATTCTTCTGAAGACTTTGGTATTCAACTTCCATAGCCTTTTCCCACTTAGGAATTCCTTTAGCTTCTGAATATGTCTGAGGCTCATACACACTGTTAATGTGGGCCATGAGAGCAAAATTGACTGTATGCTGTTGTTTGCTCTTCTTTCTCGATGATCTACCCTCAATGAGCTCATCATCATGAAGATCACTAATAGTCTTAAGCCAACATTTAGGCCGGAGAGTAGAAGTGCCAACATCAGATGTAATAGGAGGAGTTGGAACTGGTTGTGGATTTGGAATAGGTTCAGCAGGGGGAATTTTAATATCATCCAGAGGAAAATCAGGTTGAGCATCATCAAAGATAGAGTCTTTGTCATCCTTCCCATCAGGTGAACCTAACGGAAGTCGGACACCCAAATCAGAAACCTTCAAGGGCTGATCCTCAGAATGCTGAACAAACAAGGAAGTGTGAAAAGGTCCTCGTTCTTCATCAAAGACAACATCCTGACTGAAGATGAGACGATCAGTGTCTACATCAATCAACCGGTAAGCAATATGGTTGTCACTATACCCTGTGAACATAAGTTTTTGACTCTTGGAATCCAATTTTGAGCTCTTGGCATCTGGAATCCATACATATGCCAAAGAGCCAAAAATTTTCAAATGACTGATCCTGGGTTTGCGACTAGTCCAAGCTTCCTCAGGAGTCTTTCCCTTAACGGCATGGGTAGGAGACCGATTAAGGAGATAGACAGCAGTGTAAACTGCTTCTGCCCAAAATTTGTTAGGAACACTCCTGTGTTGTAACATGGAGCGAGCCATCTCAACAATTGTACGATTGCACCGCTCTACAACACCGTTCTGCTGAGGAGTGTAGGGTGTGGTTAACTGGCGTTTAATTCCATGTGTATCACAGAAGTTGGAGAATGCAGTTGAACAAAATTCCCCCCCCCCCATTATCTAACCTAAGAGTAATTATGCAACAACCGGACTTTTTTTCTACTAAGGCCTTAAACTTCTAAAATACATTAAACACATCTGATTTCTGTTTAAGAAAGTACACCCACATTTTTCTACTGAAATCATCAACAAAAAGCAAGAAATACCTGCAATCAGTAATAGAAGGTGTATTCATTGGCCCACAAGTATCATCATGAACCAACTGTAGTACCTTAGAGGCTCCCCATGAGTCACCATCCATGAATGGTGTCCTGTGTTACTTCCCAGCCTGACAAGCTCCACAAACGCCATGATGCCGAGTCTGAATGCCAAGTAGACTAGCTACAAGTCCCTCCCGAGCTAGCTGAGAGAGATAGTGCACATTTAAGTGCCCATACCGCTGATGCCAAAGACTGGTAATAGTAGAATTTTTGGCTGCCATGGCTAACTTCGAAGAATCACCTGTATCCACAAGCCTATAGAGGCCATGATCCTCAATACCAACAACCACAGTAGTGTGAGTCTCCCGATCAACAATAGAACATTTGTGTATACTGAATACCACATCCATCTGAGGAGAATGCCGCATGATCTGACTGACTGAGAGAAGGTTTAGTTCCATGTCAAGAACGTAATATACGTTGAGGAACATGAGATTCCTCCCACCAGACTGAATTTGAACAGTGCCTGTACCGACAACTGTATATTCTACACCTCCTCCAAAAATAACTGAGTCAGTGCACGGAGAGAAGTCTGTGAACCAGTAATGCCGATGAGTGAAATGATGCGAGGCACCTGAATCAATGTACCAGGCATAAGACTTCACATGATCTGCAGGCCTTTTAGCCATTAAAGCGTAAAAGGCAGATTCCTTTTGCTCAGAGTGCTCGGCAACATTCGCTTTCTGCTGAGACCCTCCTTGCTTGTTCTGCTTAGAAGCCAAATGGAGACGACAATCCTTCTTCATGTGACCATACTTGTGGCAATAATTGCACTGAATGTTCTTTTTCTTAGGGCTGCTTCGGAGGTTGACTAGAGCCTTTTTGTTGTGAAGGCTTACCTTTCCCTTTGTTTTTAGATTGGGTTTTAGTTGCAAAGGCTTGCTCTGTAGAGAATGAGGATGCACTACTACCAAACTGTTGTTTCCAGTGGTCCTGCTGCACGAGGATAGTACAAAGCTCCGGAAACTTTAGGTCAACATTAGCAGACGTAATGTTGAGAGTCTCTATGAAATGTTCATAGGACTTAGGTAGACTTTTTAGAGTGATCACGACCATGTCTTCTTCCTCCATTTTCCGACCAATAGCCTCCAACTGATCTCAGATCTCCTAGATTTTGTTCAGGTACGCTTGCAAAGTGTCTTCTCATCCATCATGATAGAAAACAACATATTTTTCAAGAATGCACAACTTTTGTCAGAAGTCTCATGCAAACCCTTTAGATGGTCCTGTTGATGCGGGTTTTGTGACCTCAACCAACATTAGAATAAAATACCCAATGAAATATCCTACTCTCTCTTGAACAAAGTTTCCAATGTGCTAAGCTAAGTGATCACAAAGTAGACTCCAAGGTTCCTGGTGCATATAGGATAGTCTCAGTTGGTTTTGCTATGTTTTGCTGGTATTGCAAGGGGGACTTATGCTTGATTTGTTGGTTCAATCCTTCTTTGTTTAAGACTTTAGCAACAACTTTTCAACACTTTGGAATACGGATACTGTTTGTTTATGAGTGTTGAGATCTTACTACTGCCAATCTTTGAAAATAAAATAAAAAAGGATAAGGGTGTTTAGAGACTGGGCTAATTCTAAACTATTCCTATGAACTCAAGAGACAAGTGTTGGATGGCCAAATTCAAACCTATCTTAGTTTTGCCTTGCCAAGTACAACAACTAGACAAAGATAGTGCAATCTTCAAAGGGATTCACAAATGATATCCTATTACTCAAGACCATCATCAATTCGAACAATGAACATAAGTAATAGAGTTCAAGTTTGGCAATTTGAAAGTTCAGACTAACCTTACACATCAAATTGAATATCATTCAATTTAAAAAAGGTATGAACTAATTTCACCATTATCAACACTATCAATCCTTCATTCATTTAAAATTGCTGAAAACAAATCTATTTTATTGAAGAAATATGAAACCATGCAAGCTTTCAAACTAACAAATGCTCATCAATGAGTCTAATTATTATTTTGATAGCGCTCTTAGCAACAATTTCACAAGTCTCCTTGAACAAATGAAATGAGAAGGGTTTATATAGGCACCCCAATTACAAAGCAACGATCCAGATTGATTTGAGATCAACAACCAAGATTATTCCCAAAAACCCTTAGAAAAGCTTAACTAACTTTTGGTACACATGGCGCAAGGAAGAAGAGCCACTTGGAGCATGGAAGACACTGACACCTTGCAAGCTAATCAAGCAAGCTAGATTCCAAAACGCAATTCCCCTTGGCTTGCTCTCTGGCTGCGAATGCAATGAACCTTGCCATTACTAAATCGAGCTCCTCCGTTGATATGTTTGGTAAGGTATCCAGTTGCACTCCTATTACATCCAAGGCTTCAATGCATTGATCAAACGTGTCCTCCCACTTACCCTCTTGCCTCTGAAAGTTGTCCATAAAGATCAAGAGAAATGACATATCATCCAGCTGATTTCCATTAATACCCTGCATCTCTTTGAAATAAGCATTTGTCACATTTTCCTTTAAATCCTCCAAGTCCAAACCACAAATACTCAGAAATTTAAAAGCCTTGGACAAAATTAAATTCGCTAAACGTGTACCGGAGGAAAATAAATTGCGTCGGACAAAGATAAAATCCAATGGTTAAACTTAAATTCGCCAATGAATTAAAGCTTGGAAAATTGAAATTAATTAAGGCATCTAATATTTTCAAAATTTCGAAAATTAAAGATAGACATCTAAGCAAGATCGAATTTTGGAAGATCAAAGAGATTTGCCTGGATAAGATCGCCATGGAGTTTTTTTCGAAAAATAATGGAAACTTGCCTGTTTGAAGAAGAGAAAACAAATTGAGATTGAGAGAGAAGAAGGCAGTTGCTAAAACAAATCAAGTTCTTCAGCATTATAATGAGTTTCAGCAACTCATTTTTCACAGACACAGCTGAAGAGAAGGTAATCTCTCGAAATTCTAAGACTATCATCTCTTCTGCAGGCAAGATCAATTTCTTTAGAGGAAGAAAAATTTTTATGCTGAAGAAGTAATTTTTTTCTCGAAGAAGTGAAAGATTTATTCGCTGAAAGTCGAATTTCTGTGCAAGAGAGGCGCACTTTGTCACTTGCTCTTTGATTAAATCCTCAAAGTTTAAATCTGATCTGCAGCCGAAAGTTCTTTCCTGAGGTTTGAAGTTCAATTGGATAAATTTGCCATTCTCCTTCTGTCTTTTTTCTCTTAGCTAAGCTCTGGCCAAATTTCAAATTAAATCATTTACTTTCAGCTTGCTTTTTTGCAGAAGTTTAATTATTTAATAAGCTGAAAGTAAAATATTTTAACATAAGGCACGAAAATAAATTATTTTAAAAAGTCTCCGTATTAATGTTAATATTTTTGACTGCAGGTTGATGACCACGGCGGGAGAATCGTCAAAGAAGGTGCCAATGAATTTTGCCAGCAAAGGTACACAGCGAGAGTTGAAAATAAATTCAAAGTGGAAAAATGTCGCAGACACTGATATGGGACATGTTGACTTCATAGAGTTCAAAAAAAGAGTATATGGACAGGAGTTACAGGATGGACTTCCGACACCAATTGCCAGACGAATGGTGAGAAATGGAATTTTTCAGGCAGCTGGATTCCCGCCTGCGATGGAATGTGCTGAATTAATGGTAGAATGTGCTATCCACTACGATGCTTAGAAGAGACAAATCATTGCACCTGACGGCAGAATTCTGGCTCACCTAGGCGAGGTAGCCATACAAGAGACATTTGGCATCCCAGCACATTCCCATACCACCTACAAAACCAAGGAGGAAGCCAAGGGATTGTATGACAGCCAGTCAGACTTATGCGCCACAAATATTAATAAGGCATGGCTGGAGAAGCCTAAAACGTCAATAAAGAAGATGCCTAAGAGGCCATGTCGGACAGACTTTAAAGAAGACTATGGGGACATCATTTTGATGCTGAACAAAATTGTTGGCAACCCACAAGGTGCATATTTTGAAAATTGGATGTATTACTTTATAGATGAAATCACTTCTGGCGTAAAAATGTTCAACTGGTCTCAAATGATAAGTAACAATCTTCACGAGTAGTTGGTCAATTTGGAAAAGGCTGTCTTTTCACATGAGCTCGTATATTGTCTATTTATTGGCCAGGTCATATAAATACCCAGGACTAGTTTGCAAAGGCAAAGTTGGCAACGGAGAAAATGAACTCAGACCTTATGATTGCTACCCACAACTCCAGCTGAGGGAGAAATCTCATTTCAGGAGGGTGCACAATGCCTTCTTAATGTATATCACCAGAACACTTTAAGGAGGAGTGCATTAAAGGTTGAGTCATGAGGCAAAGAGTTTGATCAGTAAATACGGATCCTGGTTCATCCAGTTTCCAAAATTTACGTATGTCAGGATCTAGGGATTTACTGGAAATCCCTATACGTTGCCCATCTATCCGACAAATCGGATGATCTTGCTTGAAGTCCTGAGGCAGCTGGAAGAATATCAAAACATCCAGAGGCCGACTAAGAAGGCGGCTGTTACATTCCCATTCTTTATCGGGAATATGTTAGAATCCTGTCCATCAGCACAAGCAGCAGAGACCACCAGGCTAGAAATACAGTGGTACCCGTTCACAGCCTACAAGTCCAGGGTCAATTTTGACCCACATCATCATATCCGGACAGTGGATGGGAGAAGGTACAAGCACAGAGTGGAACTGGAGGACTTTTGGGCGAACGTTGCTGGTGAATATGAGGTCAGGAGAAGATTATGGTCTAGAATGCTAGTAGACTTCATGAGGGTGATCGAACTTTGTCGGGTGCCTAATCAGTTGGAGGACGATGGGAATTATGTCCAGCCACGCTTCGAGGAGAGTCGACCTCTTCCTCCCGTAAAGTGGTTAGAGCTTGAGCACTCGGATTTGGCAACCTTGATGAGACCAGTGACCAAGTACTCTCAGTGGTGGGTTGACCATCGTGTCCAGGAGATGAGACAGAAAAGAATAACGCTCACGTATGATTTACTGAGCGAGACAGAGTCGTACTCCAATGCTGGCGCATCCCATCAAGATTTGGTTGAGATTGGAGAGAAGAGGAAGGAAGTAGTTCCAAGTATAGAGCCTGTCTAGAAAAGACAGAGGGGAGAACCATCTCGTTCCGTGGCGTCTTGGAATATTGATGAGCTGGTGGCCACTGCAGATGAATCCTTGGCCGAAATGATGAGACCTTCTGAAGTTCAAGAAGAGAACAATGAGCCTATCCAGGTGGATAACGATGAGCCCTCATCTCCTACGGGCACAAAAATATTAGGTTCAGATAATGAGATGGAAGTCCAAAATGATGACTTCGAAGAGGGAATGATTTCTGCCCTCAGAGGAGTCTTGGATGTTCCAAATGAAGAGAATGTTCAGGAGGAAGATGGTATTGAGCAGCCTACCATTCCAGATTGGCTGATAGAGAGGATGAAGATTCAGGCACCTGTCGAGGCCCAAGAGGAAGATGATATTGCGGATTTCTTGGCAAGGTTAGAACAGGTTGCTATTAAGAAACCTGCCAAGAAATTTTCCACCATTCAGAGGGACGAGGCCGACAGCCGTTCCATACATATCGCAGTACCGACAGTGGACAAGCCACAAGATGAGATCACTCTTCAAGAGTACGCCATAACCACTATAGACCTTGGCCCAACCACAAAAGGCCAGGAAGTGGAAGAACTGGATAATTCCGTCTCAACTGTCAAGGTGAGACTGGAAAAAGAAGTGGCAAAAAAGAAGGAATATAAAAGGGAGGTCGAATGCTTGAAGGAGTATATACGACATCTGACCCAGCCACTCAATCAAGGTGATGCAGTAGCTCCTCCTCTTATCAGTTCTTCGCAGGAGATAGCCAAGGATGTAGAGCAAGGGATGGTCACAGCCAAGGAGGCTCAAGAATGGATGATAAGCAAGGGCACGGAAGCAACCTCGTTCATGGAGAAATTGGCACTTGCCTACGGGCAAACTTCTTCTTTTCTTTCTAGGTTGGTTGATATGGCAGAAACTTGGGACAACCTTCTAGACATTCAGGAAAGGCTTATTCCATGCCTCAGGGTCCTGAAGGGCGTTCCAAGGGAAGAGTTAGTTGAAAGAAAGGTGATTGCTGTAGGAGTAGCTTATGATTTTCACCATTGGTTTTGGGCAGTGACAATACAGAGAGAGATTGTGGAGAGGGCGAAAGCGGACGGGCTCAGAGTTGAAGAGCAAGTCAAAGAAATCTGGGAGAAAATTTATATGACAGTTGCAAATGTGTTTGACCGTGAGATTGTCCGGGAAAACGATATGCAGCTGGAGAGGTTGAAACGTAAGGTTCAAGAGGTCTTCTTCTCTACTACTGGACCAATTCTGAGATAGGATCTCGCGAGAGTGGCGAGTCTCTTGGCCATCTGGAATGATTTTGTGAGATAGGAAGCAGACTGGGAAAGCACCTTCGCCAGATGTGCTGAGGATTTGGATGGACTTGAATTCAGGATTAGCATGCTGCCGCCCGTCACGATGGAGGAAGTTGTCACGGTCGTGTCCAGATTCATCGAGCACAATGCTGCCCAGGAAGATAGGGACGCCTCTCCTTGAAGATAGCTCCAACTGCCACTTCATTGCCTGTTACTGCTTGTTTACTGGTTGTCAACTAATGTTATTTTGGGAAACCCTAATTAGGGTTGGGTTGTATTAATCTTGGCCATTGATGTTAATTTAATCTCGGCCTTTCATTTCATTTTGAAAACTCTATTTAAACTGGTGATCTCTCACTTTCATTTGTGTGGAGATAGTGTATGAAATTGTTGCATTGAGACTATTTCCGATAATAAAAGCTCTTATGCATGATTTGCTTTGAATAACTTTTATTGTCAAGTAGTAAGCAAGGTTGCATAGCTTCTTCTACCATAGATTAGAGTTAGAATTAAGTTAAGTAGAATCTGCTTTGAATATTGGTTAAGTGAATGTGAGATTGATCGTATAGATTCAATGGTGAAGTATTGCTCATACTTTCTTCGAATGGATGATTTGCATTCGATGCGTAAAGTTAGCCTGAGCTTGTAATTGTGGAAGCTTAACTTCGGTCTCATTCGAGATTTGAAAATTATAATCACACCCCTTGAAGATTGCACCCACTTTGCGTAGTTGTCCCAGGGAGGCGAACCAAAGTGTGGTTATTCCTTTCACCAAATCTTTACTGTTTCTTAAATTCCTAGGCGTAGAATAGATCCCCTATACCTTTATCCTTTTGCTGTTTTTTGAGATCCACATTGAAAGTCCCAATTGAAGAAGCCTTTAATGATGAATCCGCCTAAGTCCCGAACTTGTGAAGAATTCTTTAACGTAAGTCCCTTTGTGTATTACCAGCAAATCACAACGCCCATTGAGCTTATCCACACATCAAGACCTGACAAAAGAAACCTTGGAATCGCCATATGATCTTCTCGCAATCTTAGCATACGTGGTGGTTTTTCAAGAGAGGATAGAGTGTCTTTGGACATTTTATTCTGTGTGTTCGGTGGATGATAAAACGTACACCAACACACACAAAACAAAAAAAACAAAAGATTTTCGAGAACCATACACAAATGATGCTGAAAACACGAGTATAAGCACAAAGACTTTTAAAATTTAATACACACAATATTGGGTACAAACTTAGTGGTTTACGCATAGAGGGTCTTTAACCTTCTTCCACTTTTCTGTGAGTCTGATACCACTTGCAGGATCAAAGAACACAGGGAATTAGAAAAACGCCATAAATTAAACTGTCTATAGTATTACTTCATCAAACATGCCTGGATGAAAACACATTGCAAGATAAATAGGCTTATACAAGTCTTCTTCCTTTTTTCCCACACACCAATCACTTGAGTACCTACTACTAACTTCCCAGTCAACTTAATAATTAAAAATTATACAGAACAATTAACTTCATGTACTAACTTACATACATACACAAAATTAGGTCATATTATAACCTAAGCTCAACACTACAAACATAAATATGCGCTTTTGGATCACACTGACTGCAAAAGCCAACATGCTATTCTTTAATCAATGAACCTTGATGCATTTTGAATTTTTATTGTTTGATGTTTTTTTCTCAAACCGTACATCTTATATTACATGAGGCAAAACAGAAACATTACAAAGGGGTGTTGCATTTGATTGAGAACAAACAGTTGTGTTGCCAAATGTGTCTCATGTACATAGGAATCTAGGATGAAGCTGAGGTTTGTTTTTCCTGGAAATATTTTGTCACAGAACGTGAGGAGTTGCGTAAAGATATTGAACAGTTGTGCATGCAACAAGCAGGAACTGGCTACATAGGTATTATAACAAGGATTCAGGCCCAGAGGTTTGTACTTTTACTGTTGTGAAAGCTTTGACTGCAGAAGCTTCAATTTGCAGACTTATTTTGCAAAAATTTTAGAACCTTGTGTCGAGTTTGAGTAGTTGTTGACTTTTCAATATAGAAATATGGTTTGAAAAACATTTTGTACATCAAGTCAAATTAAAAAGCTCTACCAGGACTGCAGGTTTGGAGCAGGAGATTGAAACATTGAAGCAGAAGCTAGTTGCCTGCACACGAGATAATCACACTCTTCAAGAGGAGCTTTCAGAAGTTTATCGTATTAAAGCAAGATATATTTTCTTTGTTTTCTTCCTAAATAAAACAAATCCACTTGCTTTTTGTCATATTTAAATATTTTCTACAGATTGAGGTCCAATTATGGACCTTCCATTTGTTGATGCTTTCTAATTACCCGTCTCATATATTTGCAACTGGATTTTACAGAGCCATTTTGCAGATTTATATAAATCAGAGCTTGAGAAGGTAATTTCATTGGCAGGGAATTGACATTTCCATTTATTGGGTTGAACTTTCATTAAAACAACATCCCTTTGATTTGAAATATATAAGGTTGTGGCTACTACCATGATGCTTAAATATTCTAAATAACATTATCTTTTTCTCAATTTATCATGCACTGTTGTCTTCAACTGATAATATTCCCAGGAGAAGAACACACTTTAATAATCTAGTAATGGAAGTGGCAATCCAATTTCTTCATTTATAATTACATGATTCACTTTTTCTGTAGACTAACCTAGGTTTTGCAGTTGTTAGCCAATGGAGAAAATTGACCATAGTGGCTTCAGTAGATTACATAGCATGTTGACAATAAGTCATTTCAGTAGATTGAGATCATCCGACTCATTCAAATACTAACCACGTTCGCAGAAAACTAGCCAACACCTTAAGACATGTAAAATATTGAAGAAATATAAAAAGATGCATATTTTCAAATTCTTACTATCCTAACCATAGCAGCATAAATCTGCAAAAAATCTGCAGGCTGGACGATTTTTTCCCCGATTTTTTGGAAAAATTGTTGACCTTTTGGTCAATGATTTCTTACCATTTAAAACTGCAAAATCGCCAAAAAATGTGTTTAAAACCTGCAAAAAAATGTGAATAACATCACGCTGATTTTCGCGCGAAAAAAAAAATCATGAGACCATAGCTTGTTGCATACTATTATTCTTTGATAGAATTTTTCCAAGCATCCATAGCTTGTTCCAAAGCACCTGTTTTAGGCTTTTAGCCATAGCAGCAAGGCAGTGAATTGTTTGAAAAAATGCCTCAAAGAAATGTGGTCTCATGGTGATGGAATGCCATGATAAAATGCTATGGATTGTCATGGCATTCGATCACCATGAGACCACATTTCTTTGAGGCATTTTTTCAAACAGTTCACTCTCTTGTCTATGCTATTGCTTACTATTATGATGCTTTGATATATTTTTTCCAAGCATCCATAGCTTGTTCGAAAAAATGCCTCAAAAAAATGTGGTCTCATGGTGATGGAATACCATGACAATCCATATAGTAGCAAGGCAGCAATATGGATTGTCATGGCATTCCATCACCACGTGACCACATTTCTTTGAGGCATTTTTTCAAACAGTTCACTCTCTTGTCTATGCTATTGCTTACTATTATGCTTTGATATATTTTTTCCAAGCATACATAGCTTGTTCGAAAGCACCCGTTTTAGGCTTTTAGCCATAGCAGCAAGGCAGTGAACTATTTGAAAAATGTGGTAGCATAGACAAGGAGCTTCATCATCGGGAGCTTCTGCCCTCTAGCACATCATTTGCTACAATTGATTTTTTTGGAACTTTGTACTTAGTTTATAGGTTGACTTTGTACAACGTCACAAACTATATTGTAATAGACATTTTGACAACTGTCACCATCTGATATTTATGCAGTTGTAGTATGTTTTGTGCAATGTAATCAGCGATATGAATATAACCAACGAAAATCTATTTTCTATAATTCATGGATTGAACTCTATATTTTATTTGCTCTCAATGTCTGTATGCTATGGAAATGCCATTAAATTTTAAAAAAAAAGTAGTTTGACTGTTTTTCTTCAATTTTTTGCCTTTTTTTTGTAAATCCGATTTTTTCCCCAAACGATTAATGCTGCTATGATCCTAACTACAAGGATTGATGTCTCTGAGAGACTGCACCTTTTTGTTTCACAAAAAAGAGTAGTATTTGAACTATTTTGAGAGCAAATGTCTTCATCTTTGCATATTCTGAGAAGTCAGCATCATTTCCATTGCCTTAGAAATTAATCATTCCAGTAAATTAAGTTTAGAGACAGCCTGCACAACAATTAGCAATTATTATTTTTAAATCAAACAGAAAAAGGGCCATATAGAATAATTAGGTCATTCTCTTATCCCTCCGGCTTAGCCTACAGGAATAGGATAGGCTAATCGACTCCATGAGGTGTTCACTTGGAAAATGGAGACATTACATGGTCTGTGTGATGAGGGGCATTTCTTTCCTTTCAAAATAAACTTGGACTTGCTCCTGGCTTTATTGAAACCCACAATCATGCAGCCTAGTTGACTCATAGAAAACTTAGATACCTGTGTTTCTTTTGTTAAGCTGCTGTCTGAAATACATTAAACTAGGGGTAGTTTAAGTGAACTTTAGCCATGTGGTGTGGGCATATGCAACCTTGGTCTACCTATACACCATAACATCAAAGGAAGACAGTTTAAACACATTACGTGTTGAGGCCTTTTCTCATTACCTTGCCCAAACACATGAAATTGAATTTGGCTAAATGTCTGGCCATCCTTTTCCATTGGCCAAAGTATATTTGTTCGTGACATCATTCACACAATTCCATCCGTCCCAATCTTTAGCAATTGACTATCAGGAAACTGTGCTTTCCTATAGAGATTGATTTTTGGAGCCATATCTATAATGATTTATTTTTAAAGAGAATTAGACATAGAGCTCTTCAAAACACATCTGGACTCTTAATACTATTAATATGTAATGTCCCCTTTTTCGGTGTTCCTTATTTGGGCCAATTCGGTGATTTGACTCACTATTTTTAGTAAGTGCTATATTTAATAACTGTTCCTGGCAGCAGTGTTGTGCAGGGTTTCTAGTTTGGGCAGTGCTTGGCGATTGTTTGGTGAGTTCTAATGTTTTTGTTAGAAGTATTGTCATTGATGTCAAAAGCCACAAATCGTGCAGATATGACTCAGCCAAGATATGAAGAACATGAGTCATTTATTTCTCGAAGTTGATCTCATGATAACTCAGCTTTTAAGACAGCATGATAAACAAATCAATATTTCGGTTTCAGTTCATAAAATAACAAGAAGAGTTTCGATCTGTGTTTTGATCTACAAGAGATCTGATCAACAAGAAGAGTTTTGATCTGAGTTTTGATCTAGAAGAGATCTGATCTGTTGAGGACTGCTTCAGATTAGTTAATGTTCAGAAGAGATTCGATTTGTTAATGCTTAAAAGATTCGATTTGTAAAGAAGAAGTCTGATCTGTTAAGAGATTCGATTTGTTAATCTTGAGTTTGTTAATGCTTAAAAGAATCGAATATGTTTAAAACAAGACGTCTTTTCATCTGCCGGATGTATGAAGAGATGTATCACATTCGTTTTGTTCTTGAAAGGATGTGTTTAGAAGTAAAAGCGACTTGCTTTTGAAAAGAGATAACCTAAGTTACCGAATCGTTGCCTTGCACCCATCGACTTCGGAGATGAAACACATCTGGTACGGAATCGGAATCGATTCGCTGTGGATATGCATTGGAATTGTTTTTTCCTTTGCAGAAACGTTTCAGACTTCAGGCAAATGATTCTGGTCGTTTCCGGGTCAATTCTGAATGGGGGGAGGTCGATTCGGAATGGCAAGAGGTCGCTCTCATTTTTTTCACAGACGACCAAGAAAATATTCCAATAAATCCAGTCTATAGCGTCAAGGTTGTGTACCAAGGGCTGCGCTACATTGCTCTTCCTCCTCTTGGGTTCCGCTGCGATTGCTGGCAAAACTCTTTATAATTTAATGTTTGGAAAAGATTGTTGTTGCTCTAAAGGAGGAACCAGAAAACTATTACAGCCCAGAATATGTTGAGAAGGGTGGTTGTGGGTCGTGGCGTGGCTACTGGCTTCGTGTTGTACCCCAAATTAAAATTTTTGCTACACTTAGGCATTTTGAAAAAATGAGTTAAAGTCTTATCAAATTTGTCAAACAAATGTCAAAATTTGGTTTTGCACGTCTTGCATGAGGGGTAAAAACTTGAAATTCTCAAAATCGGACGATCTGGGTCCACTCAGAGCGACCTAAACTACAAAACCCAGATCTCAGTTTTTCATCCCTACTTTTTAGGAAAATTGCTATTTTTAGAAAATTTCTGAAAATAGTAAAAACTTTTTCTGGTTTTCTTTCCAAATGGATACTGGCAAAACTTTCTAAAAATAGAAAGTTCGTCCGCCAGGGTTCAAACTGATTTTGATTGGCTCAAAATACTTCCTCATCAGGCTGGTGCAGTCAGAATCACAAAACGATCAGTTTTGCCCTAGTGGGTCTATTTTGCTTTTTCAATTTCAGAAAGCATTTCGAGAGCTTCAAAAGTCATCAATGGAGGTCAGTCAACTGCCAAGTACCAGAGTCATTTGAGCATTGAACAAAAGATGTGATGGTGAACATGCACGAAGAACGAAGGATGAAGACGAAATCTACAGGAAAATATTCCAAGTCTGCTAGCCATGGGCGCCCCAAAAGGAGATAGGCGCCCATCTTTTTAGGGCATCAAAGTTGTTTAGTTTCCTACCAGCTCCGTAGCAAGTCCGACAGTGCAGTCATTAGATCATTCAGTCACCCGGAATTCGAGATCAAACAGGGAAGTTTCAACTAGAATGCACAATGAAAATCATGAGAATGTCAGAAAATTGTCTAAGTTTGAGAACTTTCAGTGCCCCAGGTGCCCAGTCTTTTGGGAGGCCTAATTCAGCAGTTAGGGTTTGCGGATGAGCTCAATCTCTTTGAAATTCAGTCAGCTTCGCAACAGATGTTTTTGTCAGAGCATCTGATTGGTCAATCTCCGGCAAATCTAGATCAAAGTTGAAGGTATAATATGAAGGTTTGAATTTGAAGATAAAAAATATTCTAAGTCTGGAGTAAATGGGTGCCCCTAGAAGAGAAAGGCACTTATAATTTCGAGAGCCCAAACGGATGATTTTGCCAATGAAGCCTCCAAGATGACTTCCTCAGAATTGATCAGGCTTTCCAACGAGACCACCAGAACGTCAATCGGAGTTGGCAGTCGCTAGATGCTGCAGGCGGAACAAAGGGTCTGATAAGAGCCAAAGTCAAAAGAAAAGAAGGAAATATTAAAAAATGACTTAGCTTTGGTGAAGTTGGGCGCCCCAACTTGCTAGGGGCGCCCAAGCTTTTGAGGCCTCAGATTCAACTTTCTGATGAAGTTACTCCCAGAGGACCCCTCTCAGAATCTTCTCAGCTCCGCAACGAGCCCAACCATCAGCCAAATAGATGCCCGGATCATCAAGATCTAACAAGTTCATCTAGAGAAGAGTTGATGAAGAAATAATGAAAAAATTTCTAAGTTTGGAGCAAATGGGCGCCCCTGGAGAGAAAGGGCACCCAAGGTTTTGAGGTCTGAAACGATGGAATTTGTCAACATAGCCTCCAAACTTGCCTCGTCAGATTCAGCCAAGCTATCCAGCGAAGTAGACGGTCAGTCAATCGGATCAACGTAGCTCCCAGAATCAGGATTTCATCAAAAGATCAAAGGGAAATGAAGAACTTGAAAATCATGCAAAAATGGCTAACACTGTGAAGGTTCAGTGCCTCAGAAGGAAATGTGCACTGATGATTTTGAAGGGTCAAACGAAGTTTTTAGCCAGAAGTGCTTCCAGGGTGATCCTCTCAGATTCAGTCAGGCTTCACGGTGAATCATCCAGCTCGTTCTTCAGGTTAACCTGGAAGCCAGAGATCGAAGGTCAAGTAGAGGTTCAAAATTGAGAAAAGTTGAAAAACTCAGAAAAATGGTTAACTCTGGGAGAAGTTGGCGCCTCTAGCCAAGAAGGGCGACCAACTTGCCATGCCTTAGTCAAAATTTTCAAATTTTCAAAATTACAAGTTGAAGTGAATGTCCAAGTTCGATGCATGAGAAGATTTTAGGGTTTGCATGGATTAAAAAATAAAAAAAGCAGAGTTATCTCAAGCGGCTTATTTAAAAGGATTTTATCATTCAATATTCATTATTCTTGCTGGTGGCGTCCAAGTTGAGGAAGAGCAGCAATTTTTGAAGTTTTATTTCAAGATTCAAGAAATCAAGGTTGCTGATTTTCAAGAATAATTTTCAGACCAGCAACATAAACTCTTGCTTTTTCATGCCTTTTTCATCCAAAAGATCAAATTTTTGAAGGAGAAGGTCAAAGATTTCAATTTTCAACCATCTGGGTCTTATCATCTCATTCTTCTGAAGAATTTTCTCAAGTTGCAGCAGCTGCTTTTTCCTTGCATGTCAGAGAAATCATTAGAGTTTGCAAATTTTAATCATCTGGGTCCTCTCAAAACAATGTTCTGAAGAAAACCTAGATCTCAGTTTTTTTTAAGAAAATTTAATCAGCTGGGTTCATTCCAAATTGTATTCTGAATAAAACCTAGGTGCCAGCTTTTTTCGTGAAAATTGAAGAACTTAGGGTTTGCTGCTTTTTCAGTCTACACTCAAATTTTTCAAAAATGGACGATCTGGGTTGTCTTGCAACAAAATTTTGAGCAAAACCCATATCTCAGAAAAATTTCCAAAATTTTGTCCGTTTGAAGCAAAAAAAATCAGCATTCTAAAAATAGTAAGTTGCTCAAAACTTGTCTGAACCTAGGTGAGTTTACAGTCATTCTTCAAGGTTTTCAAAATGGAATACACTCCCAATGATTTCAAGACCAAATCAACTCTTTACCATGACTTCATCAAAACAGCTGAGATGGACTTGCATCACATCAAGCCGGTGTTTGATCTACATGCTTTGGAGAGCGTAGGCAACACTACAATCAGAAACCTGGGACACTCTGGACTCCTCACATCAACATCCATTCCAATTTCAGTTTAGAGTCTCGAGTTTGTAATCGCTTGCATCAAGCATTACAATTGGACGACACGAGAGATCCAGTCAGTAGATGGCAGATTGATTTGCAGTTTGAAACCTGACATGATTGAGAAATGCTTCTCCATTCCCCCTTGGCCTGAAAGTGTCACTATCTCAAATGGCGAATGTGAGAGGATATGGGAAATGCACAAGGACAAGTATAATAAGAAGATTGCTCAGAAGTGGATGAAGGAAAAGCATAAGACTTTGCCTAAAAATGTCGGGCGAGGAGAGTTCAAAGACGAAGTTGCTATCATAATCACCTTGCTCAACAGGGTCATTGGACAAGAAGATACTACCAAGTTTCAACCCTAGATGTTCTATGCTATACCTCACATCATGAAGAAGATTAAGTTCTATGATTGGGCGACCTTGATCAGTGACAGCCTCTATCAGTGGATAACAGAGTATTTCTAGATTCATGAGTCACATATGGTTTCCTACCTAGTCTACCTAGTGGCCTACCAAGGTCAATTCAGAGGGTTGAACACTGAGGGATCTCTAAGTGTACAACATATCTACAACTACTGCCCTTAGCTGGAGTTCACAAAGTCATTACATCATTACAAGAGGGTGAACGAGGCTTTTTTGATGTACACAGTGCGAGACCTGGACAATGAATTTCATGTCCGTATCTCATCCACTGCCAGGGCAGTGATGGCGGAATGGGCAGATTGGTTTATACAATTTCCTACTTTCATCTATCTAAGAGTCTATGGCTATTCAGGTGCTCCACTCATGTTACTGAGGTACCCATCAGATGAAGTCCTCTTCATGGAATTCTTAAGGCAAACACATGATGTCCACACAGTCTTGAGGAACAGAAAAAAACCCGCCCTCGGTTTTCCATTGGGGTTGGGAATCTATACATGCAGGACAACAACAGATGCTAAGACTATGAGAGATGAGTTAGATAAATTTGGCCTCAAGCCTTACAGCGAGAGACGATCATATGACCCTCATGGCATCTACGCTGCCCGACTGGAGAAAAACTATGCTCATTTACCTGCTCTTGAAGATTTTTGGGCCAACTGCATGGATGAGTTCGAGGTGTGGAGGCGTAGTTACAACAGGCTCACTCTTCACCAGATGAAAGACTGCTTATTAGAGGATATCGAAGGGTTATCAGATGATGATGAGGATGTGCTTCTCCCAATGTATGCCTGGAAGCGAATTGAAGATCAACCCCTTCCTCAGGTCAATTGGACTACCAAAGAGTCCCTCTTAGTTGAAGAAAGGACAAGACAAGTCCTCAAACACAGAAAAGTCTTCCTAGTCTTCAAAAGGAAGAAATCCATACCAACAGTAGAGCCGCCAAGGATACAGTCATCAGATGATGAGGATGTGCTTCTCCCAATGTATGCCTGGAAGCGAATTGAAGATCAACCCCTTCCTCAGGTCAATTGGACTACCAAAGAGTCCCTCTTAGTTGAAGAAAGGACAAGACAAGTCCTCAAACACAGAAAAGTCTTCCTAGTCTTCAAAAGGAAGAAATCCATACCAACAGTAGAGCCGCCAAGGATACAGTCATCACTTCCCTCCTCTTCCAGAGCACAATCAAAAGGGAAAGGCGTAAGTCAGTCTCAAGAAAATGTGAAGGGCAGCAGATCAACTAAAAACGTAACGAGGTTAGACTTCTCAGGTATAGTTATACAGGAGCAACCAACAGTTGAAGCAGAAGGTCCTCCAGAAGAACTCATACCTCAGAAGGAAACAAAAGAAGTGCCCTTAACACATGATTCTATACCATTGGCAGGGTCTTCACCTATTCACATCGACCTAGATATTGAAGAAGATGAAGTTGCAATTGTACCTCCTAAGGAAGTTAGTAAAGATACTGCCGTGTCTTGGCTTGAGAGCTCCTTGGGAAGGGTAAGAAGAAGACCTTCATATCAGGTGAATTTTGATGACCTTGACAACATCTATTAGGAACCGCCTAAGAAGAAAGCAAAGAGGCAAGTTCACTTTGAGAGAAATCCTGATGGTGAGATGATCATGGAGACTGCTACACCTCCCGAAGATAAGAACATGGATGAAGTAGATATGGACGACTTCATGATGGTGAAGGCTAATCTTGGCAAAAACACTAGACATGCGGATGTCAGTTTGTTCAGAGTTGTATCCGAAAGCCTTCAAGAAAAAGTGCTCAAGGATGGAGAAGACAAAGCAGCCCTCAAGGCTGAAATACATCAACTCAGGCTTTATATTTCTAACCTTGTTCATAGCTCTTCACAGGCTACTCAGTTTCTGCCCCAAGTTGTAGAGACACCAGCTGATCATCATCAGTTAAGATAGCTGGTAATATGTGGGAAGGAAACTCAAGAATGGATTGAGAGTTTCATCATTAGAGGAAAGGAAATTTTGGCACAGATGTTTCAGCTAAGGGACAATGCTCATGAGCTACGTCAAAGTATTCAAAGGTTTGAATAGTCAGTAGCTGAAGTGAAACCAAGGCATGAAATCATCATTACAGATTTAGATATAGCCTATGGTTCAACGGTTTCAAAAGAACACAAGAGGCAGATCCTTGCTTGGAGAGAGCGTCATGTCTTCGAGATTAAAACCTACGAGAGAATATCCGAGGAGTTTATTGCCTACAGACAAAGGGTGATCGAAGCTCTTCTTTTCATCAGTGAGTTTGTTGCAGAGATTCCTTCTTGATACAGTCTTGAAGATGGTTCCTATGTTGGGCTTGATGAAGTGCAAACACAATTTCAAAATGTTGTTCACAACTGTGATGGCAACAATTCAGTTGGTGGTAGAATGGGTCACATCTCCATGATGTCAACAAAGTTTGAAAAAGCGGCCAATGAGGTTGAAGATTTCCTGAGATCAATTGTAGATGGAGAGGATATCTTAGAAAAACACAACTTTGCTATTGATGGTATAGATGCACTTGATCGGGACATAGTTTCTTGTTTTTTAGTAGATGTCATTGAGATTTAAAGTGACTTTCTTCTAGAAGCTTTTTTTTCGCTTTCTTTCTATTCTTGGAACAATTCTTATCCATTCTTTGAAGAAGAGAAAGAAGATAAATTGTAGTAGTTGGCATTTCCAACTTTTCCTGCTTTCTTAGGTGTTAGACGTTATCTTCTTTTAGTTTTAGAAATAAAGCTTGCTTGTAGAGCAAGTCTTAGTTGTAAAAGCAAGGAGATTTTAGGGTTCCCTACTCCTTTGCTTAGGCTATAAATAAGAGCAGTCTTGCTCATTTATTTTCAACCATGCTAGTGATAACAAAATGCTGAGCCTATAGTGCCTTCTATTTGTTATTTAGTGTTGTTCAATTGTGTTTATGATAGCGAATTGCTGAGTCTCTTTTAGCCAACAAGTAGTTGTTGTAATTGCTTTTCCTTTTGTGTAAGAACAAGGTTGCAAGCCTCTTTAGCTGCAAGTTCTTGTTCCGTGCATGTGTTTAGTATAATCTTTGTTCCAAAAGTTTGAGAAATAAAGTCTTGAGCCTCCTTTGCCTCGATATAATGTCTCAAGTTTCCGTCTATCGTGTTACACTTATATGATCTTAAATTTTAGCTTGCATTGAAAGTTAGTAGATGTATGTTGAGAGGAGAGTTTATCTAAGTGCGTTTATTGTGTTATGCTTATGTGATCTTAATTTCAGCTTACATTGAGAAAGAGTTTATTTGAGCACTTTGTCAGAGAATCAAACTTTGTTCATTTCTAATTCTCTTGCTCTGCGTATTACTTGAGAAATTAAAAACGTCTTTAGTGTAGGTTAGTTGTAGTTGACGTTCTAAATCAGAAAATCTCAGCTACGATGAGTTTTATAAACCTTGTGCTCTTAGTTGATCAAAAAGATAGGCAACTTAGTTTTAGTTTACTTCCTTAAATACCATCAACAAGAGGGAGCTTCCCCTCCTAATTTGAAGAGTAGTTTATCTGTGCATAGCTGTCCTTTTCAAATCCGCATTCCAAAGGTGCAAATTTAAACGCCAACAGTTCGTCAGTGGGAGTGGTGGTTACACTCTCCATTGCATCCCCAGACTGCTGTTTATGGCCCAAGCCTTCGTTTCATCACGAATGAATTAAAATAATAAAAGTAAATCTAATATATTAGATTATTAAATTTCATTATATAGTCTATATGATATTTATTATTAATATAATAATATTATATATATATTGATATTATTTAAAAAAATTACTATTTTATTTATATGATTGAATTAAAATAGTAAAATTAAATATAATATATTATTAAATATAATTTATTTATAATAATTATTATTAATATAATAATACTATATATACATATATAATTTTAAAAAATATATTTTTTTATATGATTGAATTAAAATAGTAAAACTAAATGTAATATATTATATTATTAAATATAATTACATATAATCTATATATAATATTTATTATTAATATAATAATATTAAATATATCGTTTTCTATTGAATAAATAATGATACTTCTAAATATCATATATATATATATATATTCTAAATATCATATATATATATATACAAACATACTCGTACCCAACCCCTCCCAAAAAATGTCGTACCCGCGTACTGTACCCATGTACCCGTACTCGTCTCCGTACCCGATTCAGCAACTTAGGAGATAACTAATCTAGATGACCTTTAAGAGTCTCTTTGAACAAGATGCAAATCAAAAGATTAGTTTGGAAGAGACGTATTTTGAAGAAAGAGTCATTTCTCTAAAAGATGCAACTTGTTCTTAAAAGAACAGATTTAATCAAAAGAGTTAAAGTCATCTGATTAAGGGGAACAAATCCAGATTTTATTAAGAGGTAGTTTTTAAGGAAAGGATACAAATGTAGATACGTCCCTTCATTGGATAGTTACAATCCTTGGACAACTTACATATATGGCATCCAATTCAAGTGTGGCTGTGTGGTTGTAGTGTGTGAACAATTCAAGTCAGAAGTTCTATCTTCTTGTGTGGGCTTAGGGTGATATCATTCATCACAAAGCAGATTGGAGGATAGGAATAGGGCAGATCTGATTGAAGGTAGTCATCTTACATCCATCAAGCCAAGTTGGTGCCTTGCACATTAGGGGTTGGAGCTCCTTGTAGGTTGGTTCCTACTAAATAAGATTAAGGGGCTGGTGCTCCTTGTAGGTTGAAGCCTACTAAACAATTTCATCAATAATTCAAGTAGGTTGGTGCCTACTTACTCTTGTAAAAATCATCTAAACATTTCATACATCTAATTGAAGTGAACTTGATTGCATTGTTCCATATTAAGAAGTTGATGTTGTGTTAAATTTTGAAAGTTGATAAAAGGAGTAGAAAAGAACAAGTGTGTTTTGATTTACTGATTCACCCCCCCATCTCAGTAAATCTTTGGGCTCTTAAGTTTTGGCATATTATTCACTAAAGTCTTGAAAAGGTGATTTTATGACTTATGTTATAACGTTATAAAAGAGACTTCCGCCTCCCCCCTCCCCCCCCGCCTTGGCCTAGTTGAGCAATGTTGTTTTAAAAAAGGGGACAATGTATTTCAAGTGGACACCTAGAAAAGAGGTTTTTTTATCATATTTTAAGGCTAATGTTATGCCTCATAAGGTGGGACACCTAGTTTGGGCTTAATGTCAATTTTAAATAAAAAATCAAAAGTGGAATTTTGGAGGCAAAAAGTTGGACACCTCTTTTGGGGTAATTTCATGTCATTTCATAAAGTGAAATGAGAGAGAAAATATATTAAAATTTAAATGCAAGTTGCCCTAATTCTTCCCACTTTATAAATATGAGAGTGAAAATATATTCAAATTCAAATGCAAGTTTCCCTAATTCTTCCCTCACTTTATAAATATGAGTTTGAGCTCTTATTTGCATATGGAGGATTTGACAACTTAAGGAGACTTTGCTGGATTGTTTCCAGTACTTATACATTGCTGGTTGAGGATGAAAACCCTCTCCTTTAGTTGCTGGTTTCGGTGGTGAAAGACCCACCCTAGCTGGTTGGAATGATTCTACCTTAGGAGTCACCATTGTTTTCAGAAGATTGATCATTCTAGGGTTTGTAATATGAAGATTTTCTTAGTGTTTTGATGTGGGTTCGAAGATTTTGGTGTGCTTGTTGATTTGCTTCATTTCGGCGATGATTAAAGGTGTCAAAGACGCATTAACAAAGGTCTAATATTCATTTCTAGAATTTTAGAAATCTATTTTACATATTGGCTGGAAGTGATGATTTGTTTGTAGCTCAGTTGGTGTTCGAAGTTTGGTTCTGGGTATTTTTCCAAAAACACTCCTCATAGCTGGGCGCCTCATTTCAAGTGTTCATTTGCATTTTTTGGAGTATTGATTTTAGGGTGCAAATCGCCCCTCCTAGGGAGCTGTGCCAATTTAGGTTTGAGCAACATTCTGGCCTGCTATTACAGAGTCTGAAATCTGCACTTTTGGGGTTTGAAATAGCTGCCATTGAAGGGAAAGTGCTGCAGATGGTTCATGTATGAACATATCTGCTATGTGGCGAAAGTTTACAATGTAATGATGATTTTATATGGCTGTTAAAGCTCGGTTCAGAAATGTTATCGGGTCTAAATGTACTTTCTTAAGTCTGATTTCTGTTGTAGTTCATTGCTAAATGATTGGAAAGAATTCCCTGTGATGTTGGTGCAAATGCTATGTTGATTTCCTTTCTTTGCAATATTTTCTATGGTTATCATGATGTATTGAAACTGCTCTTGAAAAAAGAACAAGCCTGGAAACTATCATACACAACAACAAACACAAAAAAATCAGGGGGTGGTCATTACAGTGGTATTAGAGCACAAAACGGACCTGCCAACCAGTGGGTAATGCGTTTCTATGAGCATTAGTGATAGAGAGAGAAGATACCTTGAAAGGTTAAGAAAACGTGAAGAGGATTTGTGGGAGCATTGGCCTTCTTAGAGGGAGGAACAACACTCTGAAACACACTCAGTAGGATTAGCAAGTTCTGAAAATATGGGTGAAGGGTGAAAAGGGTGAAAAGGCAGAAAGAGAAAATGTTCAACCAGATCGGATGATGCTTCTCTTGGATGTTGTGGTTAGGAGGCACTAGGAAACCGATTAGTGTCTAGCACAGTTGGTTGAGGGATTGAATCGATTGGGAGTCAACAACAGAGGTAACAAAGGCAATAATGGGCAAGGAAATGATATGGGTCAGCGTGGAACAACCAATTTGCACAATAGGGCAGCCATGGCTAGACCACTCATGCTTGTTTTCCACCAAGAGTGGAGGCATAATCCAGTTAGGAGCTCACATTGATTGAGATGCATGACCAGTTTAGATAGGATTGGATTGATGCAGGGCCTGGGTTTCAACATGACATATCCCTACTTGATTATATGGATCTCCAGATGAGGCATACGCCCAACAGGGGCAATAGAGAGCACCACAATGATTTGCGAAGGAAAGTTGGAAAACTTAGCCTTCCTTATTTTGATAGGTCTGGTGAGATTTCAACGAGAGCATGGCTTCAAAGGGTGGACACATACTTCAATCTAAACTCCATGCCTGAAGAAGAATCCATAAAATATGTTGCTATGCACCTTGATGGAGTTGCACATAAGTGGTGGCATCATGGGATGATCACAATGGGGCATGGTTAGATTACAACTTATATTGAGTTTACTGAGAGACTCATAGAGAGGTTTGATAAGAAGGATCTAGAACTTCATTTTAAGGAGGTGGCAAAGTTGAAACCTTATTTGTTTAATGAAGAGCAGGTGGTTGAAGAGAAGTTCATGGCAGAAAAATCTGATGAAGTGATTTCTTTGAAACATAATGAATGTGAGGTAGAGCCTCAGGATGACTCTTTGGTCATGCATGCAACTACTGTAGATAAGGTTATGCATGAAGGAATTGACGAAACAATAGCCTTGTATACACCTTTATAGCTATCCAATGAAGTTGAGATGCCTTTAGATGATGGGCATGTTGAAAACAAAATGGATGATGTCTTCAAATCAGCTAATAATGATGATTATTTACCTCATGTTGGTAATGGTAACAACAGGTGGCTTTGGATTTGACTACCAAACCAAGCCTATGGAGAGAGATGCTTATTATGATTTCAGTCCTAATGAGTTGGAGAGTGACTTATTCGGAAAGGCAACTACTCATGAGGAGTAACTTATTCTCTAAACAAAGCGATCAGCCCTTCTACACATGGGATCCGGGTCTGTTGGCACCTAAGTATGACAAGGATCCACATTGAGATGAATTTCCTTTTGATTGTAATGATGTCTTTACTTCATCCCGAGAGCCATGCATAGAGGATGGCATTTATAATGATGTTTTCGATCTATAGAAGAAATCTGATTTTACATTGCAGGTAGCTGATCTTGAGAAGAGACCTTGTGGTCTGGTTGATTTGGATTCACAGTTTACTATTGAGGATTATAAGGGAGACACATGGGTGATTTGAGACAGCCTTGGAAACTTTGATGACAGGTATGAGTCTAATTCTGATTTTAACATGCAAAATAACAACAATTCGTTACCTTTGTGTGATTGTGATTGGAAAAGACAATTCTTGGTATTAGTTGAAATTGAAGTGCAAACTTTATCTAAATTTGATGGCATTAAGAGACTAATGGAGAGTTACATTTTAAAGGCAAAAAGAAATCAGTTTGAACAAGTTGTTTCCCTTGCTGATTTGCACATGATAAAAGGCACTATGGAGGGAATTAAATGAGTTTTCTTACACACGATGCATGATAGAGATGTTGCCACCAAGCTTACAGACGAAACCTTGTCCATGACTAAGTGGTTAAGGGGAGAGGTTGGTGAGCTCACCATTGAGCTTAATTCCACAAAGCTTGCTTTGGAAAGTGTCCAATAAGCACTTCTTGAAGCAAATGAACAGCTCTATGAGGCCAAATAGTTTGAAGAGTGGGAGAACACAGAAAGGGCCAAGGAGATATAACAGGTAATAGGGGAGCTTGATTGCATTCAGGAGGAGTATGATCTTACTCATTGTCCTAAAACTTCAGAAAATAGGAGTTTAGATCAGCAGAAGGATTGGTCTGATTTTGGAGTTGAGGATAATCTTCAGTTCGTGGATAGTCCTTTATTTGAGCGGGATGCTGATTTGACTCATGATAATCCACTTTTCAAGATGGATGACAGAGACCTAACCAATTACAGTGTTGAGAGTGGATTGTATTACAAGATTTGGATCCTAGGTGCAGTTTCCAGCCATGAGATGTTGTCTTAGGATTGGTGTAGTGGGTCAACTTCTAGTGTTAGTATTGCTGACCACATTTCGATCAGCTTGTACTTGATTTCAGATTCTGATCCGCAGATGAGTTGGATGGTTCCTTCAGTCCAGCAGTTGAGTAGCTCATGGTCGAGGCTGGATGGTAAATGTGATTTGATCATAGGAAATGATTTTGTTGCTATTTCCATACTCATCTCTCTTATGTTTTCAGTAGGATTTTAGTTTGATTACTGCTGCCCTTGCATTTTTTTGTTGGTTATGGTGACCTTGATGAGCAAATTGATTTTGAGCTTTGGCAGGGTTTTGTGCAGTGAAATATACTAACCAATTTTTTGCCACAGTTTTACACAATCACCAACACTTGGCCAACTTGATTAGCGTTAGCGCCAAATCCAAAACACTATCAAAACAACTCTAACCAAGAATGCGCCCTAAAACCACTTAAGAAAGAGGGGCGGGCATATGGTCAGAGGATCCCTAAGATCCAAACTTGATACAAAAATAGAATGCAACTGGAAATTGAAGATAGAACTCAATGCCAAGAATGTGCACTCAAGATCCCGTTGCGGGCGAGGTGCTAACATATGGCGAAGTACTTATTACAAATGGAAAGTAAACTTAGGCGGATAACTAGCCATGAAAATTCAAACTATCTAATTCATCCTTTGCGGCGGGCATCCACTCAAGAGTGGGAATTCTCCACTTTCTAGTGGGTACAATGAGAGATACAAGCTTATTCTCCACACTGGCGGTAAACCATCCAGGGGTACTTAATGTGAGAAATAAGAAATGATTGCAGCAATAAAGGATTGGAACAGTACTACTATTTACAGTCTTACAATATAGAAAGAGAGCTGCAAATTACATGAATATTACAATGTTTTTAAAGCACCAAGATATTGAATGATTCCATGATAAATATTAACAATTATTGATGAAGAAAGGACTGAAAATTCAAACTGAAACAAGTCTGATGTAAATCTGCAATTCTGGAAATGAATAATCAGCAACTATAAGAATCAATTAAATGCTCATAACTTCACCAAAATACTTCCGAATGGCGTGAAACAAAGTGCAATGAACCTCCGGAGGATAGGCGCCCATGACAAGATGAAGAAACAGCCTCAAAAGTCATCCATTAATTTATGGCACAGTTCCCAATGCTCTCCAAATGGTACGACTCTTGAGAAGGGCGATTTAGCAATATAAAATCAAAGACTTGGAAATAAATTCCAATCTCTTGTGGAAGGGGTCGCCTTGGGTCTAGAAACACTTTGCAAACATACCCATAATGATATATAATTTGCTCAAAAAGCTGTTAATAAAAAACACTTTCAGCTGTAGCAATATCAGAAACACCAAAACTGAGAAAAACTCTAAAATCTTCAACAATTGAGCTCCATCTGCTAGTCTGAATGAGAAGCAGCAATAAAAGCCAATTAGGTGTTGTCTCTCAAACACGAAATTGATTGGAATCTAGGAGGTAAGCATCCCTCAAAGAAATAATCACAATGTTATTTCGACAGCATAACTTTAGCAATTAACAATGGATACCAAAAGCTGGAGCAAGGCTTCACTTTTATAGAAAAGGAGAAAACTCTTCAACTCCCCTTCAAGGCACGTCACAAGTCACAGAAGAGACTTTTCAAATTTCAAAAATTTCTAATTCTTCCTCAAGGGTGGCGTCCCACTTCATGGCAACATTAACTTTATTTAATATTCTGTTTTCTCCTTAATGACTTCGACCCCCGTTCAAGTCCACATTTTAAAACAATTTGAAGTTATTCCACTAGGCCATGGGGTTAACTGAAAAATAGAACATTAATGCCTTTATTTCAAAATTTCACCAAAAAATGCTTTTGAAAGCCAAAACTTCAACACAAGCAACTGCTCCAACTGAAAAGATGAACTGAAGGCTGACAACTGAACCACTGCCAAAATTAGTATTTACTAAAAATAGTAAATACCTAGAAATGCCACAAACCTCCAAGCAAGGAAACCCTAATTTCACTTTTGATCAACCTACGGATTTCTGGAAATAGGCTATCAGTCAAAGAAGAGCGTATGGCCAAAATGGGGACATTACATGCAGCTAGCTGTGAGTGTTTTTCCGGAAACAATTCATTCATTTATTGCTTCCACTCTGGTGAGTGACGCTCACTGCAATTACTTCATGGAGATGATATGCATAATTTCAGGCGGTGTCCTAATGATTGAAATGGTTTGGTTGTGTTGGTGTGCTCAAAACCTTTCGTTTGACACTTGGAGGTTAAGTGTTGATGTTATGATTTTGGTTTGTGACAACAGAGATATTTCCTGGTTGACAAATTTTAAAGATGTGGCAGTGATTGACTTGCTTCATGTTTGGGACATCACGAGGTGTGATGTTGGGGTTTATGTTTTATGGTTGAGCAGGGTGTTTTTTATGTTGTCTAGGTTTGTGATTGGCAGTGAGTTTGTTGATGTGGTTTTCTCTAGTTGCCATGGTAATATATTTCATGGCATTGATTTCAATCTTTTCAAGTATTTAAGTATGGGCTTTGATGATGTTTACTTTTTGGGGTTCCAGGATAGGGGAGTGTAGTTTGGACATGATGGTTTGACAATTATGATTAGAGTGGCACAGCGTCAGCATGGTGGTTCCTTTTTGAGACTGACTTGGAACCCTGGGATCATATTGTTTTGTTGTTCAACAACTTTCTCGGATGAGAGAGCTAGTGTTAACTTTCTAGAGTTTACTCTTGTGGCACATCAATTTGGTTCTCTTGAAGAGCATTTCTTTGAGGAGTTGATCGAGGTTACGCAATATTTGATTACTCTTCTTACAAGAGGTTTTCATGGGGTCTCTTGTGTTGGTACTTGCATGACAGTGCTTCGAGCAAATGGTGCTACAGATCTCCTAGGTTGACTTGGGACCTTGGGATCTTACTTGGTTTTAAGGTGGATTAGTTTGTTGTTTCTGGAGTCGTGATGACATTGCTTGAGGACAAGCAATCTTTGGGAGGGAGGACTATAATGTCCCCTTTTTCGGTGTTCCTTATTTGGGTCAATTTGGTGATTTGACTCACTATTGTTAGTAAGTGTTATATTTAGTATCTTGTCCTAGCAGCAATGTCATGTAGGGTTTCCAGTTTGAGTAATGCTTGACAATTGTTTGGTGAGTTCTAATGTTTTGGCATATTATTCACTAAAGTCTTCAAAAGGTGATTTTATGACTTATGACATTATAAAAGATCCCCCCCTTGGCCTAGTTGAGCAACATTGTTTTAAAAAAGGGGACAATGTATTTCAAGTGGATGCTTAGAAAATAGGTTTATTTATCATTTTTAAGGCTAATGTTATGCTTCATAAGGTGGGACGCCTAATTTGGGCTTAATGTCAATTTTAAATAAAAAATCAAAAGTGGAATTTTGGAGGCAAAAAGTTGGACGCCCCTCTTGGGGTAATTTCATGTCATTTCATAAGGTGAAATGAGAGGGAAAATATATTTAAATTCAAATGCAAGTTGCCCTAATTTTTCCCTCACTTTATAAATATGAGTTTGAGCTCTCATTTGCATATGGAGGATTTAACAACTTAAGGAGACTCTGCTGGATTGTTTCCAAAACTCATACATTTCTGGTTGAGGACGCAAACCCTCTCCTTCATTTGTTGGTTTTGGTGGTGAAAGACCCACCCTTGCTGGTTGGAGTGATTCTACCTTAGGAATCCCCATTGTTTTCAGGAGATTGATCATTCTAGGGTTTCTAATATGAAGATTTTCTTAGTGTTTTGATGTGGGTTCGAAGATTTTGGTGTGCTTGTTGATTTGCTTCATTTGGGCGATGATTAGAGGTGTCAAAGACGCATTAACAGAGGTCTGATATTCATTTCCAAAATTTTGGAAATCTATTTTACATGGTGGCTGGAAGTGATGATTTGTTTGTAGCTCAGTTGGTGTTCAAAGTTTGGTTGTAGATAGTTTTCCAAAAAGACTCCTCATAGATGGGCGCCTCATTTCAAGTGTTCATTTACATTTTTTGAAGGAGTATTGATTTTAGGGAGCAAATCACCCCTCGTAGGGAGATGTGCCAATCTGTGGTTGAGCAACATTCTGGCCTGCTATTACAGGAGTCTGAAATCTGCACTTTTGGGATTTGAAATAGCTGCCATTCAAAGGGAAGGTGCTGCAGATGGTTCGTGTATGAACATATCTGCTATGTGGCGAAAGTTTGCAATGTAATGATGATTTTATATGGCTGTTAAAGCTCGGTTCAGAACTGTTATCAGGTCTGAAAGTGCTTTCTTAAGTTGATTTCTGTTGTAGTTCATTGCTAAATGATATGTAAAGAATTCCTTGTGATGTTGGTGTGAATGCTATGTTGATTTCCTTTCTTTGCAATATTTTCTATGGTTATCACGATGTATTGAAACCGCATTTGAAACAAGAACAAACCTGCAAACTATCATACACAACAACAAACACAAAAAAATCAAGGGTTGGTCATTACATAATATCATTTTTATTGATGGCATTTCCTTTCTTGAAGTACTTTGTAATAAATTTCTTAGTGCACATTTTTGTTCCGGAAATTGTGGTATCACAGGAAATGCACATATAAAGTTATCTTTCCCAACTATTTATTTTGGGGCATGTCCAGAATTTGTTTGCTTGTAGGTTTATCAATTGATTTAAGGTTTGGGAATCTCATTTTTTAGTTTCTTGGCAGAATTCCGAGGCAGAGAAGCAAATTAAATTCTTTCAAAGTCGAGTAGCAGCTGCATTTTCTGACAGGGATCGTGCTCTAATGGAGGTTGCATTCTGTAAAATTGCTTTTGACCTGTATATAGTACAATCTTATCTCTTTCTTAATTTTTGAATTTATGGCTGTTGTGTTCTTTTTGAACAGGTTGAGAGGGCTCATGAGAAAGAAAAGGCCATGTCTGATAAACTGAACAAGCTCCAAAACAGGTAACATATGTACCTTCAAGGATGTCTAATTGTTTTCTATTTCCTAGTTTTTACCCTTTTTATTAAATCAATAGGCATGGCTATAGAATGTTCATATTAGAAACAGTTACATTCTCTAGGAAGATGCAGTCCAAATTTTAGCAAAACAGGTAATGTATGTACCTTCAAGGACCTCTTATTGTTTTCAATTTCTTAGTTTTTACCCTTTTTATTAAATCAATAGGCAAGGCTATAGAATGTTCATATTAGAAACAGTTACATTCTCTAGGAAGATGCTGTCCAGATTTTAGAAATTTTAGGACTAGGTGTTGTACACCTTACAAGTCCCTGTGCGAATGTTGTCATAATTGTTTAAAATTTATATAATATTGTAAAATAATGTGTCCACATAGAAAAGGGTGCCCCACTTGGAAGGAATCTTGAGATTCCTTAGATGTCACTCTCCACAATGTGTCATTGTTTCTATGATGGTTATAAGAGTAATTCTAAGTTGCTGGTTCGGGTTTGGGTGTAAGCATTCCGTATGTAGATACAGCAAAAAAAACATTGGGGTTGGGTTTGTTTTGGGTTTGTCCATATAAAAAGTATATAAAAATCATATATTTCTATACACACACACATACACACATACACACATACACACACTTCATCTTCATTCAATCCAATTCCCATTATATCCTCTATATTTAAACTGTAAACCATAGAAGGATTTTCCTTAATAAATAAATAAAAAGTAAAACATATCCGTATTTTAATACTTTTATGTTTAAACTTTATTTAATGATTACTAATTAGTGAGTACATTTTTTGTTAAAAAGACATTAACATGAACATTGTTTTAAAGTTTATTATACCTAACATTTTAATTATAATAGAGCGTTTTAATGTTATTGTAGAGGGAGAGGTTTATTGCAGGACATTGTACAAAGAATCATTGTTTGTTAGCCAAATGTGTGCCCTTGAGCAGCTTTGCCAGCTCCAATTCGAGCTGCTGCCTGAACTCAGCATATGCCATTTGGAATATGATCAATGGCATCCACTCACCAAGCCACACAAATGCATTCTCTAGGGGAAACGGCACTGCCAACATTGTCTTATCCTTGGCCGCATTGGTGATGCAGTCATGGATGGATCATGGAGGGTCCAATTAAGGACTGTCCAACTATGCAGCCTCAACATGCTTACCTACAATCTATGCACAACATACTCAAACATCAGCACAATCTCATGACAAAGATTTGGATTTCTCCATATATATTTTCTATAATCGGAATTGCATCCACATTTTTTGCTGCAACGTCTTACAACATGAATACACCTTTATTCTAGATTTCAACACAATTCAAGTACTTCTCATGAGTGCAGCCACCAACATAGGCATCCTTGGGCTGATCTTGCTTTCCTTGCTCTATCTTGAGCTTGCTTGGGCATTTCTTGGTCCTTAGATCTCTCCTTGCTCCCCACTACTCCTTTACAAATGTTTTAAACCTTCTTATATAGTGAATATTGATGGTAAAGGTTCTAGGTTGTGAAATGATTATTGATATTCCTTATTGCGTTATTACAAAATGAGACGAAAGCTCCTTATAAAGAAAATTACAAGACGATGTTTCTAAAAAGAAACCATCGTTAATTGAAGCAAACTAAAGCTAAAAAGCGGAAAGATGCTAAAACAAACTAAAGCGTAATCAGAAGTTACTAAAAACTAACTGAGTTAACTAAAGACTAATTAAAGCTAAGATGACCATTAATATTACAATTAATATTTTAATACCCTCCCTTAATGTGTTGATTTTTAAGATCAGAAATGAATAAGCAGAAAACACAAAACAATGAACAGCCCATGAACAATAGAACACAGAATTTATCTTGGGAAAACCCTCCTTCTTGAGGGAGAAAAACCCAGCCACAAATATATCTCCTATATATTGAATAAATCAGCAGCACTAAGCTTTACAATGAGGCCAATCACAAGGCCTATCTGATATGATAATAATAGCACCACACTTGATGCAAGTACACCAACAATGAGGGATATTGAACTCCAAAATATCGATCTGCTGAAGCTATCAACCTTCTTCAGAATTTATGCGAACATATAGTCTTGATAATTATTGGATGCTAAAGAAGAATGAAGCGCCTTGTATAAATACATCACATGGTGTCTCTTCATGAAAGGTCGGCCTTGTTCATCAATCAAGGCGACTCTTGGATTAAGTTGGCCTCAATAAATTAACATAATATATAAAGCAAGTCGATCCCTTGCATTAATATCGGCCTTAAATAAATAAGTAGTCTTCAACTTTATTTATTTAATTCGGGTGAAGGATAATCCCGACCCTATAACATCAACACTCCCTCTTAGCGAGGGAGGTATCCTTCCAGATATCCAAGTCATGGAGTCTCTCAACATGACACCCACAATGGCTACACCCATTTGTGGAAAAGAGTACATCACGAAGTCACTCAACGTGATATCGTCATGGAGTCACTCAACATGACGTCCACCATGGCTACTCCCATGTGTGGAAAGAAACATGCTCACAAGTGCCCATCACGGAGTCACTCAACATGATGTCATTATGGAGTCTCTCAACATGACGTCCACCATGGCTACTCCCATGTGTGGATAAACACAAGTAAAAAGAATTCATCACGGAGTCTCTCAACGTGATGTCATGGCGTCTCTCAACATGACATCCACCATGGCTACTCCTAGAGGGTGGAAAGAACCACATCTCCCTCTCAGAGATGGACAAGGGATTTCACCTCAAATTTCTCCATCTCAGAGAAAAATGCATTAACAAGGGCTTACACCTCAAATTTCTTCGTCTTAGAGAAAAATGCATTAACAAGGGCTTACACCTCAAATTTCTCCGTCTCAGAGAAAAAATGCATTAACAACAAATCTTCATTATGATGTGACTCCCTTTGAAGCTCCAAGTACTTGCATCAACCTTCTGACCTCTTCGTCCAAGATTGCTTGCAACGCGTGCTTAGAGAAATGGTTTTCAGCGCACACCTCTAGTATTGTAGAGAGTTCAGGGCTGTCCTCCTCGACCTCATCCCAGATCACTCTATTCTGAATAGGTTTGTGGAGCTACCAATGTCAAATTCAGATTGACTATCATGTGCAATTCTGTTCTCTGCAGCTGAAGAGGTCCTCCAAGGACTTTAGCACCTATCCTTGCAATACTACAACCCACATAGCTAACACCTTCACTAGTAAGTCACATAACTCCCTCTTGATCCCTGCCTCAGAGATTGCAAAGAATACTCTGGAAGTGAACTCCCCTCCATCTTAGAACCTTAATCCTTTTCTCGGACATGCTCTCAACTCGAGCCTTGAATCCTCTGAGTTTAACTCCTCTTCGAAGTAACTGATCACAATGACAATTTGTAGTGGTTCTTTTAGTATCTTCATCTTTCTCAATCTTCTTGCTGATGCAAACTCTCCATCCAAGGCAGACCCAACCTTGTGCCCTCAAGAGATGTGTATAGTTATGTGTCACCAACTCAGCTTTATGGCAGCAAGCTGTGTCTCTATTCTTCAGCCTGCATCGCTTCCTCACAGGATGCATCAAGCTCTTCCTCCCTTGAATTCCTTAAGTAATCTCAGATAATTAATTCATCATTCATTTGCTTCTCGATCCAACCTGCATTTTAAAAGGATTAATAATAGTTTATATATAAAAAAATAAACTAAAAGTGAAGCATGTAGCAAATATCATTAGAAAGATCAATCAAAGAAATAATAGGACTTATCTTTGTTGATTCTGATATATCTTTCTTTCATCTTTACTGCTCTCAGAAGTGCTAATCTCAGCACAACAAAAGACAATCTGCTCAACACAGATTTCTTAGATACATTATGCAGCTAGCATATAGAACTAGACCTCTCAAAGAATCAAGGCTCCATCACAGTCCATGCACATAGAGAATGGTATCGATGTGACCAACCAATCACAATCGAAATCGCAGTTCTCCTTTTTATTTCAGAGTCACACTCAAAAATCTTCACAACTAGCATGAAACATCTCGCAATGAATGACTGGTATCTCAAAGGATCTTATGCCAGATATCACCACTCAAAAGAAACCACGACCTTTTACTAATCACATGATCCAATTAATTTATGTTAGATCTGCACAACTCAGCAGATTGAATTTCAGCCCAAAAGAAAGTGATTTCAAAGGTACAACCAAAAAAATACTTATCTCTTTAATTGATTCTATTGCAGCCATTTTACAGCTCGATCTCAATCATCAACAATTCTTAGCTTTGAGCCGTGATTTGTCCCATCATCATATATATGAAGAATAGCAGAGAAAAGGGGAATCTGAGAAATCTCTGTTGTATCCACCTTGATCCATCCTTCATAAATTCCCAAATATGCCTTAATTGCCAACCTGAGAATTAGAGAAGTTATATTCTTCAATATTCTTCGGCTCCTTAAAAATATACAGCTCACAGAGGGATGTCAATTCCTCCAAATCTGGCGTAGATTTGCATCCTATTCTTCGAATCTCATAAAGACTAGCTTTCTTTAACTTAATCATGAGCCAAGCTGCTCCCGACAACTCTATTATTCATAGCTTCTAGAATACTCCTGATTTTAATATATCATTAATATATTGAATCGTGTCTCCGAACTATTACACGACAGCAATATATTATTCCTTCAAGTTTGTTTCTGGCAGCAACAGTTGGAAATGATGTTTTGATTTAAGAACCATCGCGTCTCATCCAGAAAGACACCTGCCTAATCACATTGACTCAAACTGTACGCCTGGCTTGGTTCGCCTCCTCCCATATTCGGATCCTTCATAGATTAATGATATGAAGTGGTACCAGATAATCTTTCGAATATGCCAGTGCTTTCCAGATAATTTCCGAGCGAGCCTTCAAGTGTAAAGACACGATGTGAGAGAGACGTCGACACTTCTTGCTTGCAGTATAGACTCCTGTGTTCCCTCAACTAGCAAGAAGAATGCATAGAGAAAGATCTCAAGCAATCGTGCGGATCGCTGGGCTAGAGCCCTGAGGCTCGGTCACAGCGATAGTAAATCACTTCCTCCTTAGCCTGGTACACCCGAGCGATCACCAGAAGCAATTCGATTGATGGTAACCACGAAGGCCAGGCAAAGGGTTTCGTCTCTCCTGGAGGCAATCTGGCGGGGAATTTCAACCTTGTAAGAGTAGTTGCGACTTCTCCAATTGTCCTCAAGAAAACACGACTTCCTTGTTATGCTGTAGTCACGCCTCAAATGAGAAGGAATCAAGGAAGTCACGCCTCAAATGAGAAGGAATCAAGCATTTCTTTAGCTGTCTTGGGTAGATAATACTTCACTGAATATCAATTTCGATGTCTACTATATTTGTCCTCCGGGGATTGCCCGAGCATTTTCCATAGCCATGCCAAGTAGGGAGATGCTGCCGGGTAAGGGTGAGTGCACCCAGAATTACGGGAATAATGATCTTTAGTGATTGCTCATCATCCAAAACATAAATTTGAAGTATGTTTTTAGGATTTTCCATCAACAGAAACGCATATTCTCAAACAGTGCTGCTCCAGAGAAAGAGAAATATGCCTTGCCTTCATCTTTTTGTGGATTTCAACAACCCGTGCTCTGTAGGTGTTATCAACAAAGAGAAGCTCCATTTTCCTTGGAATTAAATGCATCCATACAATGATCTTGCTCCCATTATATGATTCCAGATTGACCTCAACTCCAGTCCAGTAGACCTTCCTAACTGATTCATCAAACTTATAAATAAAAATCCTTGATTTCTCCTTTTCATAGAGAGTGATATATCTGGTAGCTTCATCAACAGCCAAGAAATCGAATTCTTGCCTAAATGTATGAATAGGATGACCAATATTATTTATACAAGGATTCAAGACTCTGCCAGTGTATATGATTGTATAATGGAGCGATTACCTTCTACACACTGCCTTGTCTCTCACACTGCACTGTATGTCAAACTCTTTCAGAATGCTTAAACAATCTGATCAGATCTTCCATAAACCTGGCTCTGATACCATGCTGATTTTTAAGATAAAAAATGAATAAGCAGAAACACAGAACAATGAACAACACATGAACAATAGAACACAAAATTTATCTTGGGAAAACCCTCCTTCTTGAGGGAGAAAAACCCAGCCACAAATATATCTCCTATATATTGAATAAATCAACAACACTAAGCTTTACAATGAGGCCAATCACAAGGCCTATCTGATATGATAATAATAGCACCACACTTGATGCAAGTACACCAACAATGAGGAATATTGAACTCCAAAATATCGATCTGCTGAAGCTATCAACCTTCTTCAGAATTTATGTGAACATATACTCTTGATAATTATTGGATGCTAAAGAAGAATGAAGCGCCTTGTATAAATATGTATAAATACATCACATGGTGTCTCTTCATGAAAGGTCGGCCTTGTTCATCAATCAAGGCGTGTCTTGGATTAAGTCGGCCTCAATAAATTAACATAATATATAAAGCAAGTCGACCCCTTGCATTAATATCGGCCTTAAATAAATAAGTAGTCTTCGACTTTATTTATTTAATTCGGGTGAAGGATAATCCCAACGCTATAACATCAACATAATGGTCATCCTACAAACAAAAAACTAAGTCTACCCATAACCTTCTAAAAACATATCATTGGTGACTGATAATTAGAGAAGCATAACCACCTTGCGATTACTGGTCCTTTCTCGCAAAACAATCAAATCTAGACACTGGCAGTCGAAAACTGTGAGCTTCCTCTACTTCTAGGTAGTATAACTTTTCCCGTTGAACCTCTGCGTATTTTCCAAAGTGACATTGTTCAAAGATGCCATCCCTCCCATTTTCCAAAGCACAAAAAACGAGGTAACACTATGATCAGCTGGAAAAACACTGGACAATCAACTAGCACAACTCACGATTTTTTCAAAAATCGTCTAATAAAGAGGCTTAGTAATAGTAAGATTTTTCAGAAAAACCTTCGAAAATTCTGAAAAGTAAGATTTTTTCATAAAAAATCCTCAAAAAACTTCTGAACTGCAAAATTTTTATAGACAAAATTTTAAAAAACTCTTTAAAATCTTAAAGCTCACGATTTTTTGTTGAGAAAAAAATTGCCCAAAAAACTGGTCTGCAAACCCAAGCAGCAACACATGATTTTTAGATAGGAAAAAATCGTCAAAAAATTCTTTTAGCAATTTTTTTCAGAAATTTTTTTCGAAAAAATCTCTTTGCAGAAATTTTTATTTGTCCTAGAAAAATTCTATCAAAAACTGGCTCAAAAAATCAACCTTTCAGGTTGCCATGAAATCTCAAAATATCCACAAATTGCTCAACGAATAGCCACAAAAACATCAAAAAAGAAAAAAAATGCAAGGATGCGTTCTAGGAAATCCTCAATTTTCTGGTAGGAGGCTAGAAACATGCAAAATCCGTCAAAAACAGATCTGTAGAAATAACTCACAATCTGGCAAGAAAACCCTAGATTGCAGGAAGAGCATGGTTTTGAGCAGGTCGAATGGTAGAAAAGAAACAATAGGTCACGCCATCAACAACCATAGAATTGGAATCCCATTGCCAAAAGAAACCCAAAAATTACAGGAAAACACGATTTTAAAAATTGCCCAAAAAAACCTTCGATTTTCTCAAAAAATCGTCTCACAATTTTTTTTTTAAAAGATTTCTTCAATTTTAAAAAAAAATCAGCTAAAAACAAAATATCTCAGGTTGAGCCTAAGCTTTGATACCATGAAATGATTATTGATATTCATAATTGCGTTATTACAAAAGGAGACAAAAGCTCCTTATAAAGAAAATTACAAGACGATGTTTCTAAAAAGAAACCATTGTTAACTGAAGCAAACTAAAGCTAAAAAGCGGAAAGATGCTAAAACAAACTAAAGCGTAATCAGAAGTTACTAAAAAATAAGTTAACTAAAGACTAATAAAAGCTAAGATGACCATTAATATTACAATTAATATTTTAATAGGTTGGACTAGAATGATAAATACTATTCCAATGTGGTGCTAAACAAGGCTTTCCATGGGATCGATAAGGCCTCTCAAATGATTATCCTTTGGCACAAGGCTCTAAATATTAACACACATCTCGTAGACATCTTTTCACTGATTTGGCATGCCACAAAGTCAAATGAGAATAGAAAATCAAGTAGGCACATGGACATGCTTTTGGTGCTTTGATCATGTTTTGAATGAAATCACAAGGTGTTTTGATTAATATGTTGTATGATACATCCTTGTTTCTTGGTCTAAGTGCCCACAAAGGTTGTGTTAGCAAAATCCAATTGCGACATACCCGAATGATTGGAAAAGAAGCTACTAAATTGAAAAATGAAACAAATTGAAAAGAAATATTTTTGGTTTTAATAGGCTTGGATGCTCTTGCATCACTTGGCCTTCATAACATAGTGTTCTTAATAGTGTTTAAACACTTGCACTACCTCCACCTTGAATTCTTCTTCGCCCTTGCTGTTCTTCAAAGCTAATTGGAGATGCTCAAGCTATGTGCTTTGCAAGACCTTTGACCCAAAAGTCAAAAACAGTTTTTTTTTTTACAAAATTTAAAAAAAGGCCTTTTTTTCTTGCAGGTTTGTTCAATTTGTCATAGGTTTTGCTTGGTTCTGTTCAAGCTTGCCTTGGCAGAATTTAGGCTTGTTTTATAGGACCCTTGACAATCTCATAGAGGAATCAACTCGGTACTCGGACATGGTTTGAACCTAATTTGGATCTAGGCTTGTAGGGCGACGAATTGACAACTTAGAAGTTATAGAATAATGGGTTACTAAGTGGACTATGACTAGCATCTTTGATCATCAATAAAAGGTGTCCAAGTATAATCATAACTTGATCTTGGAGCACTTGGGAGTTACATTGTATCCCTTTCGTCATAGGGTCAAATGGTTAAATTGAAAGTTACATTCTAATTATGGAGGAGTTACACTTGGAACGGGGGGAATTGGTCTATGCTGGACCAATTTGACTATGACTTGGCTCTTGGTTTTGGAAATTCATTGGTGGTTTCTTGGGACTCCAAAGTCTATATATTGAGGGCTTGAGTTGGAGATTGTATGGTCAGTTTTATGTGAGGTTATTTTGTCAAAATTCCATTAGATTCAAAGTGTTGATTTCCATTGAAGCATTGCAACTTAGACTAGAGAGAGTATTATAACATGTTTTGAAGAGTAAAATATTTTGGATGTGCTTTGGATGTTAGGTTTTTCCATTACAATTGTGTTCTCTCTCATTTTCTCTTCTAGATTTCATTCTTGTGTCATTCTTTAGCTGAAATTGTCATAAATCTAGTTTTTTGGTATTATTCTTCTCTTTGGATTAAGAAGGAATTAGTTGTATTTTCCTAAAGTATCAGCCTTAGGAAATATGAAGACAATGCTATAGTAGTTGTCTTCTTGCTTAAACCAATTTGGTTGGCTATCATATTTTTTTTCTATTTTTTGTTAGATAATGCCAAGTTTCCTCTCTCTCTCTCTCTCTCTCTCTCTCTCTCTCTCTCTCTAATATATGCACAATACATAGGCTATGCACACACACACACGCACACACACACACTCTACCTTCATTCAATCCAACTCCCATTACACCCCTCTATATTTAAAATTTGAATGGTAAACTATAAAAGGCCTTATTAAATAAAATAATTTTTTTTTTCCATATTTGAATACTTTATATTTAAATTTCATTTAAGAATTAACATTTATGATTTCATTGTTTGTTAAAGACATTTCAACATGAACATTGTTTTAAAGCTTATAGGCCTAAAGCCTTTTACTTATAATAGCATTTTAATGTTATTGTAAAGGGGAGAGGTTTATAGCTGGACATTGTAGAAAGAATCTTGTTTGTTAGCCACATGTGTGCCCTTGAGTAGCTTTGACTCAAGCTGTTGCTTGACCTCAACATATGCCATTTAGAATACAATTGACGACCTCTGCTCGCGAATCCAGATAAACACATTTTCTAGTGGATATGAAAGCCGACATTGTCTTCTCCTTACCCACAATGGATGCACAAGATACTTGAACATCAACACAATTTCATGACGAAGATCTGAATCTCTCTCTGTAGATGTCCAATAATCAAAATTATATCCACAATTTTTGCTGCAAGGGGTTACAACACAAATAAACCTCATTCTAGGTTACAATACAATTCAAGCACTTCTCATGAGTGGGGTCACCAACTTGGGCATTCTTTGGGTGATCTTGCTTTCCCTGCTCTACTCTGCCCTTGTTTGAACACTTTCTGGTTCTTGGATCTCTCCTTGACCTTTGCTACCTGTAATGTCCCCATTTTTAGCACTACACTTTCCAGTGACTGTTAGCCTATTCCCGGATGCCCGTAGGCTAGTCAAAGGAAGAATTAGGGTTTCTAGCTGCTTGGAGGTTTCTGTTGAGGATTTAGGGGTTTGCATGTTGGAGTTTTGCAGATTGGTTGGTTTCTTTTTGGGTTTTCAGAAAGCTTCGAAGAGATGTGACATTGATTTAATGATAGTGACATGCATTTCAATCAGGGGTTTGCATGCAAGATTGGTTTCTGGATTCTTTCTGGGTTTTCAGAGTGCTTCGCAGTGGTGTGACATGCAATTGAAACATGTAACTTTTTGGGTCTTACTATTTTTAGTAAGTTACGCCAACTGCCTCGGTTTGTGCTTAAAATGCATTTGAAGTCACTATTTTTAGCAGTATGCTATTTTGGTAAGTGCTATTTTTGGCAGTGCTATTTTTAGCAGCAGTTCAACAGTTCAGTGAAATCTCTAATTCTGGCAGGGCAATATTGGCAGTTTGGTCTCCAACATTCTTGGAGTCTGTTTTGGCAGGTCATGGCTTAAGTGATTTTCAAATTTAGATGCCTTAGTTGGAAATTATAATGTTTTAAGTTAAATATTTTACTAAGGCTAAATGGGACGCCACTTTTGAAGATTTGAATTGGAGTTGAGAAAAGTTATAAATAAGAGGTCTTGCCTTCACTTTTGATCATCCATTGCTTATCATAACGAGATGTTGCTAAAATTATTTTAGAACCCTTGCTTTGAGGAATGCATACCTCCTAGCTTATATCAGTTTCGTACTTGAGAGATAGTACCTAGCTTGTTTGAGACTGCTTCTTCATTCAAAGGTTGCAGATAGAGCTTCATAGAGATGGCTTCTTTTGATATTTTCTGATTTTGGAGAGTTTTTATTAGTTTTGGTGATGCTGGTGTGGTGCTTGGCTGAAGCACATTTTCAATTATAGCTCCTTGCTCGAGTTTTTGTTGGTTCTGGGTATTGGCCCACTGTTCAAGTCTACCTTGGGCACCCCTTCTAGCTAAGTTCCAGATTTTATTGCTAAGAGTTGAATTTATTCTTGCTGGTCGCCCTCTTCAAGGAGGCTGTACTTTTCTTGTCATTGCATTGGGAAGCATGCATAAAATATCAGAGGTTGCTTGCTGCTATTTCTTGGTTTGTACTTGGTCGCCCTTCTCATATGCTTCATTTGCACTTGGTTTGACATCATTTGGAGGAGTATTGGTGAAGTGACGAGGAAAAAGGTGAAATCTGTACTTGCTGGTTTGGTTTTTGTAATCCGCTAAATAGTTAATTAGCAAATGGAATAAATAAATAATGTTTTGTCTAGGATTTAGTCCTCGGGATTAGTTAGCACTCGGGATTAGTCCTCGGGATTAGTTGGTACTTGTCAGTTGCCGACGGTTGGTGTTCTCAACCGACGCCGGTTAACTATTTATGTTGCTGTATGGTTTGTAGTCGGGAGGACTATGTTGATATGATAATGTAATACTACAAGTACATGAATAAAGACTGCAATGCTTCATATACATCTGTTCTGTGAATACTTTTACATGCTCAATGATATTGTGTATCTAGTTTACTTCTGTAGCGTATTGAATTACCATTAGTGGAGTAAACAGTTTTCAGTTAGCTGCAATTTTATATCGGACCTGATATTTCAGTCCCTTTGGTCATATTTCATATGTTGGATAGCTTGTACTTGTTTGGAGTTCATTTCCTGACATTCTGGAGTGCTTTAGATATCTATATCTCATTGTAATTGCAGATTGTTCACCATATTGTAACGCTGAATCAGTAGTACTGATCAGCTCTTTGCTTTCTGCACTTACTTTTTGTATTTCCACTTTAGTGGAAGAGACAGGCCTCACCGTCTTTTACTTTCAGCAATTTACTTTCCTGTACTGCCTGCTGGACGAGCGGAAGGGGTCGGCTAGCCGTCCAGACATTTACTTTTAGTACTTTGTATTACACTCCCGCTGAATAAGTGGTCGAGTTTGCATTTCATTTGATTTTGATCGGTTGAGCCGTCTCTCATTTTACTTTCCAGTAGTTTTTGTTTTACAAGCTAACGATCCCCGGCGCCATATGCTATCAACTCGCCCGTCATTGGGATCTTGGTGAACATTCTTGGTGTAGGGTTACTTTCCTCAGTTGGTTTTGATTTTTCTAACACTAACGGGTGAAGTGCTGTGGCTAAAATTGAAAAAAAATGTAAGGGAGTTATTTCACTGTCCCTCTACAAATGATTTAAACGTCCTTATATACCAAATACTAGAAGTAAAAGGTTCTAGGTTGACCTAGAATGAGAAATACCATTTCAAACTTAATGTGGTGCTAAACATGGCTTCCATGGGACCAGTGAGGGCTCTTGAATGAAGATCATTTGTCGCAAGGTTCCAAACCTAGATGCACGTCTTGTAGATCTCTCTTAATTGATCTAGCGTTCCACAAAATCAAAGGGACACATGAACATGCTTGTGGTGCTCTACTCATGTTCTAGACAAAACCACAAGGTGTTTTGATCAATATGTTGTATGTAACAAATGATCCTTGTTTCCTAGTCTAAATGTTCATTGAAGATTGTGTCAAAAAAATCCAACTAAGACATACTAGACTAACTAGAAAAGAAGCTACTAAATTGAAAAACAAAACAAATTGAAAGGAATTACTTTCTGTTGATGCAATAATGCTTGTAGGCTTGGGATACTCTTGCATCATTCAACCTTCATGGCATAGTGTATTTCATTGTGTTTTAATGCTTGTGCAACCTTTGCCTTGAACTCTTCTTTGACCCTATCATTCCTCAAAGTTGATAGGAGATGCACGAATAGCATGCTTTGCAAGCCATTCAAACTAAAAGTCAAAAGAAGATTGTTTTTTAGAAAATTAAAAAATGCCTTTTTTGTAGTGTGTTCATTTGGATTCTCACAAGTTTTGTCTAGGTTTTGATCAAGTTTTCCTAGGTCAAATATAGGCCTATCTGATAGGCGACCCTTAATGGCCTCACAAAGTGCTTGGATTGGGTTTGTATTGGAGCAGGATCTAGGCTTGTAGGGGGACGAAACGACAACTTGGAAGTTGTTAAATAGGGGGTACTAGGTGGACTATGACTAGCATCTTTGATTGACTATATATAGTTGTATGTAAGAGGTGTGCAAGTATTATTATGGCCTCATCTTGGAGTGTGCCTGGGAGTTACATTGGACCCTCTTGGTCATAGGGTCAAACGATCAAATCATGAGTTACATTCTAATTGTTGATGTGGATATTAGAACTATAGTAAGTTCCTAGTTTAATGCTCATATCTGTAAATCTGTAATGGCACTTGTCGTGCCTATTTTAATGCTTTAGTCTTTCTGTTAAGTTCATAATCACGTCCCCGTGATTATCTCTTTCTTTCAGTTTACTCCATTGTAATCTATATATTGCTCTTATGATAATAAGATATGATCTGATAATTAATACATGGTATCAGAGCTCACTTTCGAGCCTGGGTAGTTGTAATTTTTTTTCGTGGGCGTTTGAAGGGTTTTTCTGAAAATTGTGTCTTAGTTTATGATGGATTTTGGGCTGTGTTTCTTCTACATTTGGGCGCGTTTTCTTTTGAGGAAAATCGCGGAAGTGTTTTCAACTGGAAAAATGTGAGTTTATGAACGGGGTTTTAGACGTCATTTTTTCTGCTCTGCACGCGACGAGATTCTTTTTTATTTGGCGTGCGATTTCCCTCTGTATGTGCAGCACATGAGGGATTTAGGGTGTTTATTTCTGCGCGTTTTTCTCCAGTTCCTAGCCGTGCGATAAAGTTCTCTCCACGCGATTTCTGGGCGCGTGTATTTGAAGTTTTTTGGTGCTAAAATATCACGATGGGAGGGCTTTCTATGCACGATTTTCCGTGCGACCTGCAACCCGTGTTCTATTTATATCACGATTTTTTACATCGCGTCTTTCTGCTGTTTAAGCTGCGCGACCTTACAAAATTTTGTGGGTTTTTTGGCTCTGTGTCTGCATTTTCGGTGGTCTTCTTTTCGTGGAGTCTTCTACCCACGAGTTTCCTGAGCCATTTGTTCAATTTTTTGTGCATTTTTTCTTAGCCGACTAGGGTTTTGAAAATATCTCCTTCATTTGAAGTTAGAAATTTTTTTCTATTACATATTCTTTGTGGGTTTTCCGAGATATTTTCTGGGTTGTCTCTATTTTTTTTCTAGGTACTTTGAAATTTGTACCTTGGGATCCGTGCCTTGAAAGTTGTGCCAAGTTCGTGTGATTTCATGGCAGCTTGAACAGTTCTTTGGGCCAGTTTTGACAATTTTTTGGGAAAATAAAAATTTGCAAAGAGTTTTCGGCAAATTTTTCTTAAAAATTTACACAAAGTTACCTCGTTTTTTGTGCTTTGGAAAACGAGAGGGATGGTGTCTTTGTCCAATAGTATGTTGGAAAGTTCGCAAAGGTTTAATGGAAAGAATTACAACACGTGGAAGCAGAGGATGCTTACCATCTTTGAGTACCGGTGTCTGGATGCGCTTGTTCTTGGTACAGAAGTTCGTCCCACTGCTGCTAGGAAGGATTAGGACAAGTATGATGGAAGTAATCGAGAGGCAGTCATGCTTCTTAAAGTATCTATTCTGGTAAATTAGCTGCGGAGATCTGGAAGCATTTGAAAGATCTTCATGAGACCTTAGACAAAGGAAGGGCTTTCTTTTTGAAGAATATGCTCTTTTCTATTATGATGGATGACCAAGTGTCTTTGCAGGAGCACTTGATGAAAGTAAAAAATATTCACGATCAATTGGAGGCCATTGGTCGTAAGGTAGAAGAGGAGGATATGGTGGTAATTACTTTGAAAAGTTTGCCACGTTCCTACGAGCACTTCATCGAAACGCTCAACATTACATCCACCAATGTTGACTTGAAGTTTGATGAGATGTGCAACAAGCTTTTGCAGCAGGATCGGTGGAAGCAGCAGTTTGGGAGCAGCAGTGAGTCTCCTACTGTTGAACAAGCATTTACTGCCAAGGATTTTGGCAAAGGCAAGTCCACTCAGTAGAAAGGACAAGGCAATTCGGAGGAGGGCTCCACAAAGTCTTTTACTTGCCATTACTGTGGGAAGATTGGTCATATACAAAGGTATTGCAGAAAGCGGTTGGCTGATGAGAAGTCCAACCAGGAAGCATCTCAGCAAAGTGCTCATGTAGTGGAGATGACTAAGCAGAAGCAAAAGGAGTCTGCACACTTTGCATTTTGATGACCAGCACAATATGGGTAGACTTAGTTTTTCTTTAGTTGAGAGATTGAGCATTAAGGGAGGGTATTAGAACTATAGTAAGTTCCTAGTTTAATGCTCATATCTGTAAATCTGTAATGGCACTTGTCGTGCCTATTTTAATGCTTTAGTCTTTCTGTTAAGTCTTTCAGTTAAGTTCATAATCATGTCCCCGTGATTATCTCTTTCTTTCAGTTTACTCCATTGTAATCTATATATTGCTCTTATGATAATAAGATATGATCTGATAATTATACAACAGTGGAATCAATCAAAGCAGTTGTTAGAGATTAATTTCAACACAAAGGGGACAATAATTTGTGCAAAATTAATTGCAAACTTAATTATTTTGATGAGAAAACATACCACAAATATATAGGCATGAATACACCAAAATTACAAAATTTGAGAATATCTTCCAAATTTCAACGTGAAATGCAAAACAAAAACAAATTAACAATTAGCCAAATATAGCTAACCTCCTAACAATTGGGAAACTAGTGTTTGACTTTTGACTTTTACCTTTACCTTAGATGAAATAGAATATAATAAACTAATAGAATAATATAATAAGTCTCTTACATGGCTTATGAATCCTCATCATTCCTCCTAACAATATTAGTACTAGATTCCAATGCTCTCAAAAGAGATGAAAAATCTTGAGATAGTTGATGGTGAGAGATCCATTGGGCTTGATGTGGAAGTTGACCTTGTTTGGCAACAAGGTAGGAAGTGGTCAAATGTTGGTGGGTCTAGTGAGTCTTTGTGTCGAAAACTTAGTTGGAATTCAATGGAAGCTGAAAATTAGGAACAACATTGGTAGGATGGCTGATGGGAAGTTTACACTCCAATGTTGACTCATGGTAATGGCTGAGGAGATCAACATTGACAACATCATGGATGCCCAATTGTGCTAGAAGACCAAGTCTAAAAGCATTGTTAGACGCCTTTTGAAGAATAGTGTAAGGCCCATAGCGAAGTGGCTTGACCTTATTGTGTGCCTTCTCTTGGAGATGATGTTTGTCCAAGTATAACCAAAGTCTATCCCCAACTTGAAAATGATGTGGGACACGATGATGGTCCATAAGTTGTTTTTGCTTCTCTTGTCATTTGAAGAATTTGAATTGCTTTCGACAAAAGACTCTGTAAATGCTAGATGAAAGAGTGGGCCTTATTTTGTTCTTTGTGAATGTGCACAATTGCTAGAGAAGGCAAATATAAGGGCAACTTAGAGGGAGCTAAAGGCTGAAAATCAAGACAAAACTCAAAAGGTGAGTGACTCGTAGAAGAGTAAACAACCCGATTGTAAGCATGCTCAATGTGGGTTAGGTTCAAATCCCACTTTGTAGAACTATGATGGTGAAAGGAAAGCCGAGTGCATAATTGATTCCCTAATGCAAATCAATTAGGAGAGGGTAGCAAAACTTTGTTTCAAATCCTTCAACTTTTACAGTTTCATTTAAGAATGCACATGCAATTAGTTTCAGATTTAAACACATAAAACTTTTCGGGTCAAAACCCACACACCAAAGCACAAATCAATTGTATTACTGTAATAAACTGTTACAATACAAGTCTCAGTGTCTATGCTCTTGCAAATGTTGATTCACTATGATACAAGATTCTAGAGTGAATCTGACAGCATAACGGTATATAGATATTACAATCACAACATACTACATACAAATGCACTAAGGCATCAATATATACTTCTCATACATGGATGTCCAAACATTGCCATGTGTCAATCTCTCAGTCTTTGCATGCATGCAAATTGAAACATAAAACATATACGAGTCCCAAGTGACCTGATTAAGAACTTGTCAAACATGCACGTACATGCACCAACATGCAACAACATGCAAGCACATGCAAGGCTTGCAGCTCCAAAAATCAAGCAACCTCACATGCTGGGTGTCCCATAGAGAAAATTAAGTCAACTGCCAATTTAGAACTCAATCTTGACTCTTAGTCACTCCCAGTGACAACTCAGTCTTCGTTAAGCAACTTTCCTTTCCAAGCTTGAGTCAATAAGTCGAACCAATGCCACATGGCATGTAATGTCCCCTTCTCAAATGTGATCGTTTCAGTTGACCGTTGGCCTATTCCGGAGACCCGTAGGCTACTCGGATGGTGAAATTAGGGTTTCCTATTTTTGAGGAGGTTGTTGCTTGAAGTTTGGAAATCGGATTGCGGATTCTTTTTGGGTTTTCAGAGAGCTTCGCGGTGGTATGGTCAGATTGGCGTTTCGAGCAACTTGATGAATTTACTATTTTTAGTAAATTCTATTTTTGGCAGTGGACAGGTTGGGTTCAGTTCAGTTGGTCTTCTGCTTCAATTGGTTCAGCTGGCACTTCCGTTTTTGGCCTTTGGGTGCATTTTCCATGGAGAGATAAGTATTTTCACATTATAATATTATATTTTAATATTATAACACCCCCTTGCCTAGCATTACAACTTTATGTTGTTTTTAAAAAGGGGACCTAATGGGTCAATACTTCATTAAGAGATAAATTATATTTTGAAGTCAAATTATGGGGTTAAGTGAAATGGACGCCTACTTGAGGAGAGATGGATTTTTTATAAAAGTGAAATATTTTATTAAAAGGAAAAAGGATGCCACTTTTGGAGGGAATGTGTTGAATTCAAAATTAGGGTTTGGGTGCCCTTCTTGAAGCTTTTAGAAGGCTCTCTTCATGTCTTTATATTCAGGCCTCAGCTCTTCATTTGGGATCTTTTGTCTACTACACTGTTATGCTGCTGAATTGTCTTCAGGCACTCGCTTCGAGGAAAGCACACCTCCTAGCAATGGCTCATCTTCTTGCTTGAAAGATAGCAACTAGTTGAGAGTTAGCTTGTAATAGGTTTGATTTGCATTTTCAGTTGAGTATTTGCATTTTGGAGTTCTAGTTTGCATTTTCTGTCATATTTCTGGAGTTGCTGAATGTCATTGAGGAATGTAAGATTTGCTCATAGCTCGTGAAATAAAAATGCTATTGTTCTGGGTATTGAATCTATCAATTTGTCTATGAGGGGCGACCATTCTAGCTCATTTGCAGATTTTGTTAAAGTGTCTTTGATTTTACAGAGCAAAATCGCCCTTGCAGCTGGGCCGTACCATTCTGGAGTTGCTTTGGATTTCGTGCAAAATAAATAATGGTTATTTGGGGTGGTTTTAGGAATGCATCTTGGGCGCCATCATCATTAGAGTAATCTGCACTTGATTTCATGTCATTTGAGTGAGATTTGAGTAAGATATGAGCATTTGAGTGAGTTGTTAGGTTGCTGGTCTGTCATATCAGTCCTATAGAAAAGCTATTTCGGAGGAGTCTGAGTCTAGAGGGGTTTACTTAATGTTGAGGAAGTCTTATTTAACATTGCAGCATTGAGGAACTTGAATCATTGAGCTTTGACTAACATTCTATCATATTGTAAGCTGATTAGTAGTACTATTAGTAGTTCTCTTCTTTATCTCTCTTTTCTCTATTGTACTTCCCACTGAATAAGTGGAAGAGGCTGGCTTGCCGCCTATTTACTTTCAGTTATTAAGTTTAGGAACCCTCTGACCATATGCTCGCCATCACTCGGCGCCATTCTTGGTTAGGGTTACTTCAGTTAATCATGCATTGATCCTCTGACCATATGCTCGTCTGCACAGGCGCATTCTTGGTTAGAGTTCCCTTCCATTTTGCATCTGCATTAGATCCTCTGACCAATGCTCACACCTTGCCCACATCGGGATCCTGGTGTACATTCTGGTTAGGGTTACTTTCCGCATCGTTTTGGTTTAGAGCTAACCTTAACGGGTGCGTGTTGATTGTAATTGCATTTGAAAAAAAAAAAAAAAATTGGTCCGGTTCTTTACATGGCATCATGGCGCACCTCCTAGAGGTTTTCACAATTCACAATGCTCAAATGAGCACCTAAGTGACAAGTGTCACTTTTCCTTACTTTTTCTTTTTCGAAGAGAGAAACTTGCACACAAGTGGACCCCACCAATGCTTGCTTCCAAAATAGACCGCCACATGTCAACACGACACTTATTTTAGAGCTCTAAACATGATGTAGGAGCATCCCTGGTTGTAAAGCAATCCTGTGTCAACCAAAAACAGTTCTTTTCTTGCATTGCACTCAGTAGCAATTTTAGTATTTCATTCCACATTTTACCGCATCGTTGTTTCTCAACTCGCAGAGTAGGATATGGCATCTACACATCGGGATCTATCACATATCTAGATTTCACATTAGTTGCATTTGTCTACCGAAAGTTATTGCTCTCAGAATTTCATTGTATTCACTAGTTAGAGCATTTGGGGCCGACCTGGTCCAAATTTCTCAATGCAGACCTATTCCAGATCGTGCGAAGCTTAATGGGACACCTTATAAGCATCTTGGGTTCATTGGGCCCTATCCTGGAGATTCACAAGTTATTTCTTTTCTTGTTTTATTATCTTTCCATATTTTGAGGCCGACCTTCATGTATGATCATTCATCGGGTTTATGAACTCTTATGGACAACATTGGAGCTTGAGAAGCCTATTTATAAGCATTTTTAACTCATAGGAAGTCAGAGTAGTTTTAGAAGTAAAATTTAGATTCAAGATATTTTTCGCATTAACCCTTCGAGGGCATGTAATAAGGCCTTTGGCTAGTTGTATTGTTGAATGCCCTTGTGGCAGGCCCGTGAGCCCTGGATATTCGCCTCTAAGGCATATGTTGCATGTAAGATTGTTGGTTCAATAAATTTTCATGTTCGCATATCAGATTCTTGTGTTATTTCCGCTGTGTTGACTCATTGCTGCACAGTTTGGACTGTTCCTTCTGGAATCCTTGTTCCGTGACTGCACCAAAACAATTGCCTTTTCCCAATGAAGTGCCCATGTGACATGTGTCACAGTTTTATCCTTTTGCACCTTGCATGTAGGATGCCAACTCTTCGCTGGGTCCCACAAAGTGACTTAGCAATTTGGAAACAATTATTTTTGTATTTAATAAATAAAATCAGCAAATTAGGGGCAAATAATTAAATAATTAATCATGGGACTCACTAAGGTTGAGACACCTTAATCCCAATAGATGGTAAATCCATAAATTGTGCACAAAAGTGCAGTTCACAACTTTAGTTTGACCATTTGATTGAGGATGAAAAGTAGTGGAGAAGTTAAGGGAAACTCCTAAACTCTTCAACAAAGAACACCAAAAATGACCCACAAAATGTGAACCACAATTTGAAACAATGTTGGTAGGTAAACCAAAGGATCACACAAGGAGTTGAAGAATAGTTGGGCTAAGTCATGTGCATAACTTGTCTTTGTCACATGGAATGAACTTACCCATTTTTCTAAATTAGTCAACTACCAAAAAAACACAATCATAGTGGTGAATAGTCAATAGAAAGCCACTAACCAAGTCCATGGAAATGCATTCCAAAGGATGAATAGGAATGGGCAGAGGAACATTCAAGCTTAACTTTTTGTTTGCTAGTTTGGAGTGGCAACAAACCACACATTGCTTGAGGAAATGTAAAACATCTCGCTACATGTGAGGTCAATAGAAGAAACACTGCAAATGATGCAATAAATTAGCACACAATCTAATCCAAAAGTAGTTGGAATCAAGTTTTCTGCTTGCCAAAATGACCATTTGGTGATTGCGAGGCACACAAACTTTATCCAATTTGTAGATCAACCCTTCTTTGATGTGAGAATATTGTCAAGTGCCAAATTGGAAGATGTAGAATTTTAGAGACTTTGTAGATAGGGCCAAAATCAGGATCTTGAGCATTTTGAGAAGGCCATGTCTGAAATCCCAAATGAGAAGTGTTTACAATAGTTAAAGCATGTGTTGTAGGAGGATGACTTAAACAATTTGCAGTATTCTTGTTATTCCTCTTCTTATACTTGATGGCGAAGTGAAATTGTTGTAAATATAAGGTCCATTTAATATGCATAGCCTCTTCAATTTTTTTTTGGGATTGAAGAAACTATAGAGGCATGTGAGTGGTATGGACAAGTGTATCTTTCCCCAAAAGATAATGTCTCCAGTCCTTGATGGCTGGACCAATGCATATAACTCCTTATCATATGTGGAGTAGTTTTATTTAGCAAGAAAGAAGGTTTTTGAATGATTGGCGATAGGATGGCCATTTTGATTTAAAATTGCTCGAAGTGTAGACTCTAACAAGTCGTCAAGAGTAGCATATGGTTTGGATATAGTGAGTTTGGCTTGGGAATCATCAAATTGTGGCCTTAGGAAAATTAATGCAAGCTCTTGTGCTTGCTTGATAGCTTTATGTGATTGCTTGCAACTGAGTACCAGATTTGTGGTGCTCTTAGTGCATTTGATCAAGAATGTCTTATTATTGTGTTGTTGGGTATATGTGTTATTAAAGGCATCATAATGAGCTTTCTTGTCATATTGATAGCCATAGGGTTTACCTAGAAGCAAACCAAAACAATCCACAGTGGTTACATCACAGGTGACCTTGTTAACAAATTTGGGACCAAATGCAAAAGTCATTGTGCATGTGTTATCTTTCCATTTTAGCGAATACAAATGAGGATGTGGATCAACTGAAGAATGTTGTTTGTCAACAATGGACCTCAATCAACTTATTTGCTAGCCATTATTGATGATATCATGATACAATCCATAGAGAAATCATGCTTAAGGTTAGCACAAGTGACAAGCAACTTATCAAAACCCCTTGAAGTAGAATGATGGTTCATCAAGGTGACCTTATTGAGTCTACCTTGTAACATGTCATATGTCCTATCATCACCAAAAATCTTGATGGGAACATTCTTCTTTTCTACATTAGGAGATTTTACAGTCAAACTCTTCTTCAATTTAAAACATTTAGACTTTTCATGACCCTTTTTTCTACAATAAATACAATATTTACTAGATTTCCTAGTACCAAAGGAATGAGAATGGGCACAATGAGAAGAAGAGGAAGAAGAAGATTTTTATTTTTATTTCTCTTTTTAAGGACCTATACAGAAAAAAAAGGTTGAGATGCTTGAGATTGGGTAGTGGGTTTTTCTTTTGCAATTGTGCTTGGTTGAATGCAACATATAATGTTGCAAGGGTATTGTATTTCAAGTCCTTAAATAACGTTCTTGTAATCCACTCTTGAACTTGAAAATTAGAGCAAGAGTTGGAATTGACAATCAAAGTAAAATCCTTAATCGGTTGAACTGGTAGATGTAATCTTGCATAGAAATTTGACATCCTTGTTGTAGATGAAGCCATTTGATATGCATATTCTAATCATAGTCGGAAGGATAGAATATGTTCTTTAAAACTATGACAGGTTGATCCCACTTGTTGATAAGATTCTGAGCATCTTGCATTTCAGTGACTAAGATCTTGGCTACACCAGAGAGCTTTAATTTTGCAAAGGGAACTTTTTTGGCTTCAGGAATTTGGTTGTATTCAAACCAAGTCTCCATGTCAAGAACCCAACTATAAAGCTTTTTAGAATCACCAGATCCATCGTAGATCTTGACCTCACATTTTGCTGTTGAATAGTGCCCTTTGGGGGCAGAAAGCCTTTGGATAGAATACACCAGCAAACTCAGCAACTTTTCAGTCAAATCAGTAGCCATGCTATTATGAGTTATAGCCAGTGGCAAACACTTTACACCTACCAACAATAAAATGAGCAAAATGAGATTCTTGTTTTGTTTATAGAATAATACAATTCTGATACTAGATCTGAATTTTGTTCAAAAAATTAGGCACTTTCAAAAAGAGTTGAACTAAAAAATGTTACCATACGAGTGAGAAAACTGCCCGGAAAGTTCCAGAAACGAGAACTAGATAGTGAGTATGAGAGCAAACTAGAAATATCTTGAACTCAAAGCGCAATGATGTAAAACTAGTTTCACCACTGTGTTGGTGTCAGAAAATAGGTAGAATAAAAAAAAATTCACCTCTTTTCGACTCCGAATGAAGGAGAAAGGGGCTGTTAAAATTGATCTCAGAAATCGTGATGTTAATCTACGAGGCCTAAGCTCTTCAAGCAATTGGTGACATCATCATGACATTGCCAGATTTTCGTTTAAATTAAAAATATTCTCTATGAATATTTATTAAGTTTTTTTTTTTTTTTTAAACAAACTATTTTTTCAATTAAAGTTTTCAAAAGAAAAGAGTTCTTATTTCTTGTATTCTCCTCTTTTTGCAAATTTCAATAAACACGTTGAGCTCCTCAATGAAATCCCAAAGAAAATGGGAAAATATTAAGTTGAGCAAATGTTTTCATAAGAAATATTGCATGGGACGACGCTTATACACTCTGAGTACTATAAATGAATCTGCAGCTTTCACTCTTGGAAATGCAGTGCAGGAACAGTGCCTCGTAGTTGTGTAGAAGCACCAATCAAGGGTACTGTTGACCCTTAATGAAGTTTCATTAATTTTTGCAAAACAATTTTTTTATTGAATTTTGTGCACAAAACTCAGGCCTGGAATTGAGAGAAACTTAAAACCTTTTCAAACTAGCCTCTGCAAGTCTGATTTTGATGAAACAAAAGGTGATTTTGATCTTCTTGGTAGCTCCAGATGTGGTGGTGCTATCCAATTTTTTCCACAACGCTTACAGAAAACTTGCTGATGAGAGCTTAAAAACCCAAATCAAATGGATTGGAAAATAAACCCAAACCCACTAGATTGGAAAAGGCTTTGATACCAATTGATATGGAATCAAGTAGAGCAGCAATCAGAGATCAAATTCAACACAAAGGAGAACAAACTTTGCAAAATTAACCGCACAATTGATTCCAAAACTGATTAATTTGATAAGAAAACATACACAAATATATGGGCATGAAAATGCCAAAATTATAGGATTTGAGAATATCTTCCAAATCTCAACGTGAAGTGTAAAACAAAAACAAATTAACAATGGCTAACTAAGGCTAACCTCCTAACAACTAGGAAACTAATTTTTGACTTTTCCTTGTTACATAGGATGAAATGAAATCTAATAAACTAATAGAATAATAAAATAAATCCTATGGTAAGGTCTATTGTATGGCCTATGAATATTGTGGAGGAATTACTCTTGGAAATGGGCGCATGAATCTATCTTGGACCAATTTGACTATGACTTGGCTCATGGTTTTGAGAACTCATTGGTGGTTTCTTGAGTCCCTAATGTCTATATATTGAGGGCTTGGGATGGAGATTGTATGGTCAATTTCACGTGTGGTTATGGTGTCGAAATCCCTCTAGATTCAAAATGTTGTTCTCAATTAAAGCACAAAAACTTAAGACTTTAGAGAGTGTATTGTGATCTATTTTGAAGAGTAATGTGTTTTGGGTGTGCTTTGGAGGTTGGGTTTTTTTCTATCTCTATATCTATTCTAGTCTTAATTCTTGTGTTCCTTTTTTGAAATTGTTGTAGATCTAGTTTATTTGCATTGTTCTCTTTGGATGAAGTAGGAATCGGTTGTATTTTTGTTGACTATTAGCCTTAGAGAACATGAAAACAAAGCTATAGTAGCTGTCTTCTTGCTTAAACCAATCTAGTTGGTGATCATTTTTTATTTGAGATAATGCCATATCTCACTCCCTGCCTATCTCATGCACAATACTCTCTCTCTCTCTTTGTATATATATATATATAAAACACACCTCACCTTCATTCAATCCAATTCCCATTATATCCTCTATATTTATATAGTAAACCATAAAAGGTCTTTCCTTGATAAATAAATAAAAAACATATCCATATTTTAATACTTTTATATTTAAAATTCATTTAATTATTATCATTTATATTGTTTGTTAAAAAGACTATCTCAACATGAACATTGTTTCAAAGTTTATAGGACAAAAACCTTTTAATTATAATTGAGTGTTTTTATGTTATTGTAAAGGGGAGAGGTTTAGAGTGGTACACTGTGCAAAGAATCATTGTTTGTTCACCAAATGTGTGCCCTTGAGTAGCTTTGCCTCTTAGAATCGAGCTATCGCCCAACCTCAACATGCATCATTTGGAATATGATTGATGACTTCCACTAACCAAGCCACACAAATGCTTCTCTAAGGGAAATGGCATTGCAAATGTTATCTTCTCCTTGATCGCCTTAGTGATGTAGTCACAAATGGAGGGTCCAATTAAGGATTGTCCAACCATGCAGTCTTAACACACTTACCCACAATCTATGCACAAGATACTCAAACATCAACACGATCTCATGACAAAGATTTGAATTTCTCTATATATATGCTCAATGTTGGAAATGTTGTCATTGATGTCAAAGTGATGTCAAGAAGGAATTCGTTGTTTGAGATTGTTGGCAATACTGTCATTGATGTCAAAGGCATATGAACAAGATCATTATCACTATGAATGGAATTGTTAGGAGAATGTTGCAAATTGTCATGGATGTCAAACTAAGAGAAAGTAATGAATGTCTAACAGTTTGAGCAAACTCAGAATACCTTTGAAGAAATTGATTTAATCTAGAGATGACGGGCAACTAGATCAGTCTGAAGACTTATATGCTTTAAAGACATAAAAGCAGCAGTAAGCAGATTTAAAGAAAGCAATATAATTCTGAAGAAATTAAAGGTATAATCAGAGTCTTAACAAAAGATAACTAGTGATTGAAAAAGCACGATTACTTGAAATACAATTAGTGAAAAGCATCAACACGTCTTAAAAAGCAATGTGACTCTTTCTAAACAGTATCTCTTCAGTTTTTGGAAGATACGTCTTCAGATTAATAAAAACAAATCAAAAGTGGTGCGACTCTTTGAGGAAATAAGTTTAGGGATAAAGCGCTCTCCTTAATGGGTAATACGATTTGTCTTGAAAAGATTCAATCTGTCTTGAAAACAATTTGTTTTGAAAAGGTTCGATTTTTCTTGAAAGGGCACAACTTTGAAGAAATACACTCATTCTTGAATGGTACGATTTGTTATCTGAAGATTAAAAAGAGAAATTACAAGACAGCGTTTATATTTGTGATGGCAGCGATTATATTTATCATGGCAGCAATTATATTAGCAGTGATTATTTTATAAAAGACAAAGTCTATACAAAGAATATTCAACACGAATTAAGGAATAGATATAATTACAAGCCCGATAACAAAAAATGATGTAAGTTATGAATCAGTTTAATTAATAACAATGGCAAGGTTAAAAAGATTCAAGGGTTGTAAACATTTGATTAAGTTGGAATTAGCTTTAATAAAAAAGACGTTTCTCTTGGATAGAGACGCATCTATTATGATGCATTGCCTCTCTTCATAAGAGGTAATAAGATATAAAGATGAAGATTTAAGGAACAAGAAGTGTGTGTGTGTGGAATAACCGATATATCATCAAAACACAAATGTGTGCTGTGTGTGAAAAAATGAATATCAACTAGAGTGCGGACGTGGGAGTAAAAGAAGATCCGTATGTGTAATGGAATTAATTGAACATTGTATTTGATAGAGAAAGTAAGAAAAGTTGGAGAGTGATGGGATTTGATTGAACATTTTTGTGTTGGAATAGGAGGATGAAAAATAGTAATAATGGATTTCATTGAATATCATATGTGAGTGTGGAATAAATGCCATATCATCGAAATACAAGCAGATGTTGAAAGCTGTAAAAATAGAACAGCAGAGTGATGAATTTTAATAAATATCATCTGTGATTGGAGAGTGTTGAGTAAGGAATAAAGGATATACCTTCAAAAATACATTGAAGAGCAGAGTTTAATGAAGTATATTTCAGACTTATTCTGAAATATACATGCAGCACGTGTGAAAAGTTGAAAAGGCAGAGTTGTGAAGTAGAGCAGATAAAAGTAAATTGAATATATCTATATTTGATGAATACAAACTTGACAAAGAAGATGCAGATTTGAAAGAAGTATATAAATGCAGATGTTGTAGAGGATTTATGTGAATATCTTTCAAGAAAGGCAAAGACAAGAAGAAGATTGGTTGTATTGTCCATCATCCGTTGAAGAAGCAACATTGAAGGTGGAACACTATTCATTCAAGTTACTATTGTTGCTAAGTTGGTGCTCCTTGTAGGTTGGTGCCTACTAAATCTGAATTAAGGGATGGTACTCTTTGTAGGTTGGTGCCTACTAAATCAGAATTAAGGGTTGGTGCTCTTTGTAGGTTGGTGTCTACTAAACTATATAATTGGTGATTCAAGTAGGCTAGTGCCTACATTCATTGTAAAGCTTATATAATTCACGAAGTACATTATTTGTACCATGGTTTTATCCCGCAAGGGTTTCCACATAAAATCTTGGTGTCAACTTGTTCATATTGTGATGTTCTTGCATAGTTGATTTTGTGTTAGAGTTTGAAGTTGATAAAGGTTGTAAAGGGTAAAAGTTTATTGATATACTGATTCACCGCCCCCCGCCCTACCCCTCTCAGTATATCTTTGTGCTCTTCACTCAATAATTAGAATTCATCCATAATTTTTGCCGCAAGGGCTTACAACATGAATAAACCTCATTCTAGATTACAACAGAATTCAAACACTTCTCATGAGTCTGGCTACAAAGATGAGCATCAATCTCACTTTCCTTGCTATACTTTGAGCCTCCTTGGACACCTCTTGGTCCTTGGATCTCTCCTTGCCCTCCGTTGTTCCTCTACAAATGATTTAAACCGTCTTATATAGCAATGTAAGAACCCTAGTTCTCCCAAACTGAAATACTTTGTACTGCGAAGCTGACTGCCAAATTTTGTTTTTGTTTGTTTTGGGGTTTTATGATTTTTTTGTGTTTTTTGATATAATGATGCATAAAAGACAAATGCATAAAATGCTGGAAATAAAGACTATGCTGGAAAATATAAAGCAATTACTAATGCTGCAAGCATATATCTTTATTCATTTATTCTTCAAAGATTTTTACAGCCAAATGCATACCCGTATTGAAGAGAGATTATTACATCAGAAATCTGAATGTAGACAGCAATAAATATATATCTGATGAAGGGCTCAATCTGCTGCAAGCATAAGTTTCTCCACCTTAAAACGCCATCAAACTCCCTCCTAGATATAGCCGTCCATAATAGAGATGAAGAGCCTCAAAAGGTCTTGAAGAAACACGCCTAGGGCCTGGTGCTTGTACGGCCTGCTGCAATCAGCAAGTACGGCCTTTGAAATGAGTGCTAGATAAATATTAAAGGCAGCCTCTATGATGATTATTCTTCTCACAAGAAATATGCTTGAAACCCTTGAAATCTTTCTTCCAATCTGCACAAACTTGACTCCTGAATGAAGCCAACAGTCAAGCAATCTTCAGCTGATAGTCTCACAACCTCAGAATGGTGATACACTGAAGAAGCTACACTCTCCAATGCTGATACGCTCCGGAAAATGTAGAAACCGTCATTTCTCTTTTCCAAACGCCAATAGAAGTCATGAAAAGAAAGTTTCAAATGCTCAATAGATGAATTCGATTTCTTCTTGGCTGCTTATATACTCCCTTCAAAGAGGTCGACCCCCATTTGCCTTTTTAATCATTTTAAAATGTTATAAAGTCTGCACTTTATAAATAAATAATAATCTCCTTGAAAATGGCGCCCAAGCTCTTAATTAAAATGTCCCCCTTTTAATGATGAATGGACCCTCAAGTATAAAGTGCAAATATAACGTTATAATACAACATTAAAATATTAATTATTATTAAAGTGACCTTTAATAATAATTAAACATCATAACTTAGGCAAAACACCTTATTTCTCCAACTCAACTGAATACCGGGATTGACACTGCCAATATAGCACATTCAGGTGCCCTGCCATAAATAGAAACCCTGGCGGAATGACTTACTATAAATAGTAAGTATGATAAATTGAGTCCTGAAATCTCTGCAGAGGCCAAACCTGAACCACACTGAACTTTGGAGTAGGATAAACCATCAACTGACCAAGTTTCTGCCACAAAAGACCCTCTATCCAATCCCATTAGCCTATGAGGGTCAACTGATAGGCTAATCCTATTGACAACTGGTGTCTTGCTAGAAGGGGACATTACAAGCAAATATTTGATGTAAAAGGTTCTAGGTTGGGCTAAATTGAAAAATACTATTTCAAACTTGATGTAGGGTTTTCCATGGGACTAATAAGGCCTCTGAAGTGATTATCATTTGGTGCAAGGCTGTAAGACTTGATGCACATCTCATATACCTCTATTAGCTGATCTAGCATGCCACAAAGTTAAATGATTATATAAAAGCAAAGGGACACATGAACATGCTTTTGGTGCTTTGCTCATGTTCTGGACGAAAGCATGAAGCCTTTTGATCAAAACATGGTACAACACAAATGATCATTGTTTCCTAGTCTAAGTGTCCATTGAAGACCATGTCAACAAAATCCAATAGCAACATGCTCAAATGATTGGAAAAGAAGCTACTAAATTGAGAAACAAAACAAACCGAAAGGAAACGTTTTTGGTTGATGCAAGACTGCTGGTAGGCCTGGAATGCCCTTGCATCACTTGGCCTACATGACAGTGTTTTAACAGCTTTACAACCTCCACCTTGAACTCTTCTTTGGCGCTAGCATTCTTTAGAGTTGATTGGAGAGATGCTCAAGCTGTGTTCTTTGCAAGCCATTTAACCTAAATGTCAAGAAATATTTTTATTAGAAAATTAGACAAACACCTTACTTCATCACGGGTTCAACCAGATTCTCACATGTTCTATTTGGGTTTGAGCAAGCTGAATCTAGGCCTGTTTGACAGGACTGTTGATACTCTCACAGAGGAATCAATCTGGTACTTGGACCAGGTTTGAATTGTACCCAGATCTGGGTCTGTAGGGTGATTATCTGACAACTTGGAAGTTATTGAATAGGCAGTTACAAGGTGGACTATGACTAACATCCTTGATCGACTAAATATAACCATTTGTAAGAGGTGTGCAAATATAATTATAGCCTCATGTTGGAGTGCTTGAGAATTACATTGGACCCCCTTGTCATAGGGTCAAATGGTCAAATTGGGAGATACATTCTAATTTTAGAGGACTTACTCTTGGAAAGGAGCGTATGGGTCTATGTTGGATCAATTTGACTATGACTTGGTCCACAGTGTTGTAATTCATCAGTGGTTTCTTGGGTCTCCAAAGTCTATATATGAGGGCTTTGGATGGAGATTGTATGGTCAGTTTTATGTGGATTTATGTTGTAGAAATTCCTTTATATTCAGAGTGTTGATCTCCATTGAACATTGCAACATAGACTCTAGAGAGTGTATTGTGACCTGTTTTGAAGATTAATACATTTTGGGTTTGCTTTGGAGGCTAATTTTTTTTTTTAACAATTGTGTTGTTTCTATTTCTCTTCTAGATATGATTCTTGTGCTGTTCCTCTGCTGAAAGTGTTGTAGATTTAGTTTATTTGCATTGTTCTCCTCTTTGGATTAAGCAGGAATTAGTTGTATATTCGCCCAGTATCAGCCTTAGGGAACATGAAGAAAAGCTATAGTAGTTGTCTTCTTGCTTAAACCAAACTAATTGGCAATCATTTTTTTTCTATTTTTATAAAATAATGCTAGATCTACTCTCTTCCTTTCTGACACATGCACAGTACACACTCTCTTACACAAACTTCTATAGGTTAATCTGTTTGCAAGTTTATTTGATTGGAATTATCCATATTGTTTAATTAAAGTTAAATGATGTAGCTTAGTTTAGATAGACCTGGCCTATTTCTGTCTATCTTATTTTCCTGGTAAATTAATTCTTCATTGTTTCTATTTTTTTTCTTTATATTAGTAATTAATCTATAAACAATGATGGCAACTTTCTATATGAATGAGAATTGCAAAAAATCAATGATGCCTTTGTGCCTTATTTCCTTTTTATAACTGATGTGTGAAATTGTTTTGCTCCTATATTTTTTGCATAGTATAATTGATCCAGATTCTAGGAAATAAAAGAGACCATGATATCACTTGCAAGTTTAATATGTTACAGTGATGCAACAGAATACTAATAAACAGAAAATAAATTGCAATGTAACTGTAGAATTGATGAGTAAGCAACTTAAGAGCAAGAACTACCTATTTAGAACCAATAAAGTAACACAGTGCAAGAACAAAGAATAGATTATGTAAATGTAAATTGTATATTGTTGGCACCCCTATGAAAATTTGCTGTCAATCTAGCCTTTATCCATTAAATTGTTAGAATAAGTTTTTTATTACATCATTTTTAATAATATGTAACTAATCATATAGTTACAATCGGGTATGCCCGAATGGGTTGGTTATTTACCAACCTTATTTTGTATTTATTCATGCTTTCGTGAATGATGAACTCGTTCATTTGCTCTCTACATTTCATCATGGTATCGGAGCATTTAAATCCTGAGCCTGTGCGATAAAGTCAATGATCGCGTCTAAAGGAAGAGCCGACATTCTTTGAAAGTTGATCATTGCTTGTCGGGTGGCATTTGGAGGAAGAAGGAAGATTGCTGTTTAATTTGAATGCGTCTGCAAGGAGTGATCGCTGTATACAAAAGAGGTGACAAGGCAAAGTTGTGTTAATGAGCGGCATTCTAAAAGAGCTTTGCTAAATTCATTTTTGAAGAAGGTGTCGACAGAGTGAGTGACGGTGAACCAAGATGAAATCTGGATGCGTACATCTGGATTGCGTCTGGAAGAACAAATGCTGTCCTGAGACGTCATGGCATGCTATCTGAAAGAGCATTGAAGCATTGATATACAAGAGGCGTGTTGGAAATATTGTCATTGATGTCAAATGAGAAGGCAGATGGTTCATGTTGTCATTGATGTCAAGGTGAAAAGATGGAGTCATTATGTCAAGATAAACATGATTGAAGATATGTTGGAATTCGTTGTTAGAAGTATTACATGCTATATTTATGTCAAGGCCACACTTTGAGATAGCTCAGTTTGTTGAAGATTTACTCCAGATAATTATCAAAGCCGATTCTCAGAATTAATTATCAGATTGATGAAGTTGAAGAATTCATTGTTGAGCATAAATCATTGTTGATCTGTACAAATGATCTGATGATTGAATATCATAAAATCCTGTGGAGCAAGAAATAAAAATCCAGATCAACACTAATATTATTTACAGATTGAAATCTGTTTGAAGTAGATTGCTACAGATAGAGCAATGCAGAATAGATATCTTCAGATTAAATACAATTAACAGGTTGATACTTACAATATCAAGGTACTATAAGTCCATTTTGTCAAGAAGGTATATAAGAGTTATGATTCAGTGTTACAGACGTTGAAGCTGCTTAATATCTGTGTAAATGTTGAAGACAATATACGTTGAAGACAATATCTTTAAGATGGGCATCATAATGAAAGATTGTTCGGAATAAGAACAAATTAATAAATATAACAATACACTTGAATATGGCGCCGCTTGTTCTAAATAATGCGTATCTGAGTGGTTATTAGCACTTGAAGGTGTCGAGAGTTTTTGAGGGACTATCGGGAGTGGAAGGCTATCGCATAAAAGCCATTTCCAGATTTACTAAAAGACAAAGTTGAAGATATAAGTTAAATCTGGGCACCCGATTTATAAGAAAAAGTTGAAGAAAAGAGGTCCGATAACTTTATCTGTCTGTCAGATATAATTAAAAGGGACTTTTCCATTTGGAATAAAGCGCAGTGGATGGTATTATTCCAAACGCACAATTACCTTGCTGTGGACGTGGAGTTATCTATTTGATTCTCTTCATGAAAGGAACAAATGCTGCAGGTCGTGATTTGATCACCATCAAAAATCTGAATCAAAGTTCTAAACCGATTAGTTGAATCTGATTTGTCAAGTTGAGAACGATTTGGCTTATCTTTGGTATTTGTTAAGACATTAACTAAAGTGCCGATTAAGAAGATAAGTGATGGTTAAAGGTTAAACTACAGATTATTTTTAAGAAGTTTACTTTATGGTGCCGCGTTTCTTTGTGAAGGGTCGATGTCAAAAAGGCACGATTTAAATCATGAAAAATCTGAAAAGGCATGAATTAATCTATGGAGATTTACTAAATGAAAGGACATCATTCTCTCATGAAAAACGATTAGGATAAAGAGAAAAGGTTTAACAAAAGGCACGATTTTCTTATGCAAACTTCGAATTGATGAAAGGAAATATGAGATGGTATGTTGAAAAGAAGTTAAGAGTGTGGTTAAGTTATTAACAAAAGGCTATGATCTATTTGAAGTGGTGCGATTAGTCAAGAGATGTGATCTTTCATCATAAGATGCAATCTTATGACAAAGTATATATTTGTCATTCATTTCAGACTTGAAGGTGTGGTTGTAAAGTTGTAAGTGGTTCAAGTCAGAGAACCCATCTTTTTGTGTGGGCTTAGGGTGAGATTATTCATCACAAAAGCAGATTGGAGGATTGGGAGAGCAGATCTGATTGAAGCCATTTATCTTTCATCCATCAAGTCAAGGTTGGTGCCTTGCATTAGGGGTTGGTGCTCCTTGTAGGTTGGTGCCTACTAAATAGTTAAAGAGGTTTGGGTGTTCCTTGTAGGTTGTAGCCTACTAAATCATCTCATTCGTAAATCAAGTAGGTTGGTGCCTACTTCCATTTGTAAAAAGTCATTTAAATATTTCAATAAATTTGTGTCAACTTGTGTAAATTGATTCATATCAAAAGGTTGATGTTGATGAGAGTTTAAGTTTGTGTAGAAATTTGTAAAAGTGAAAATTTGTGTTGATTTACTGATTCAATCCCCCCCTCTCAGTAAATCTTTTGTGCTCTTCAAGGCGTTCTATGTGAGAGTGAGATTGATGGATTTGTGCTGTCAGAAGACGTCGAAATTTTCTTCCATCAGGACGTGCATTGCCGCAAAACTTTCTTCCTAGCATTGCCGAGTTTATTTTGAGAGAAAGGCATGCATCGATAGTGTCTGTGTATGAGAAATGGAAAAAAAAAAAACACTCTGAACATGTGAAGGAAAACACATTGCATCGCCTGGACGGGATGTGGTTGCTGTTGCTGATTCAATCACAGAGACAGGATTCAATCATAGAGATCAAAAGGTGCAAACATCTTTTCTTCTATAGTTTTCTGTTTATGCAGTAAAACATATTGTGATTTCTGCATTTAAGATTCAGAATACAGAGCATTTGTAGAGTATTTGTTTTTTCTAAAAAAGAAAATAAAAATTCTATAGAGATTAGAGTTTGATAGGGGTTATAAGGTTAAAACGAGAATGGCTTCTAGTGCACCTAAATTTCTCCTGCCCGATTCCCAACTTCCGAAGGGTGAAAACTATGCTGCCTGGAAAACCAAATTCCAAATGCAATTAGAGTTTGAAGACCTTTGGGAAATTGTCTCGGGAAATAAAACTAAACCAACAACAACCGGTGATGAGCAAAATAAGTTTGATAAGGCCAACCAAAAAGCCAAGTTAATTATCCTTTTTAGTGTATTAGATGAGGTTCAACCTCACGTTCGCATTGCAACCTCTGCAAAAGATGCCTGGGACTGCCTCAAAATTGTTTATGAGGCTAAAAACAAGAACCAAATCCTTCATCTGTAGTGTCAGTTGCATTGTCTCCAAATGCAAAATGGTGAGAAGGTAGAATCTTTCTTTAGAAGAGTTGCTGAACTAAGAACTGCACTTAAGCGTTAGGGGAAGAAGTCACAGATGACTCTCTTGTACCAATTGTCCTGAGAGCACTACCCCCTTCATTTAGAGTGTTTGTAACATGTTTAAATGTGGCACATAAAACACCCTCATTTGAAGAATTGGTTAACTTGCTTCAACAGGAAGAAACAATGTTTGGTGAGATTGATACTCAAGACACTTAGGCCCTTGCAGCAAAACAAAAGGGAAAACAACCTGATCGTCGAAGTGGTCCATTAGGACAGTCAAACCAAAGCCTAGACAACTCTTCCAAAAAGAAAAAGAAATGCCTCATTTGTGTTAAAAAGGGTTATGAACTCAAAGAATGCTGGTATAATTCCTATGTCAATAATGAATCCAGGAGTAAAAAGCCACATAAATCTTTCCAAGGGGATAAGAAGAAAAATCCACAATGGCAGAAAAATCCCAACAAACAAGAAGGGAATGTTGCATCCACATGTAATTCAAATGAAGAAGATTTTCTGTATGCTGCAGAAACAAAGGCTGCCACATCTAACAATTCAGTTTGGTATGTTGATTCTGGTGCATCCAGGCATATGACAAGGGAACAAAAGTGGTTTTGTGCCTTAACGCCATCCACCTCCTATGGGCATGTTTCATTGGGTGATAACACCTCATATAAAGTTTAGGGAATTGGTGAAATTTCACTTCCATTGAGAACTCATACATGTCGACTTACAAAGGTTATGTATGTCCCAGGGCTCACTAAGAACCTACTTTCAGTAAGTCAATTACTTGAGCACAATCTGCAAGTTGAATTTGATCAACTCAATGGTGAGAAACTTTGTCTTATCAAAGACAAAACTCGCAATGGGGCAGTTATAGCTCGTGCTTCAGGGGAAAGCAAGATGTTTCAGTTGATTGATGTTGCACATAAAGATCAAGCCCTTGTAGTAAACACCAACTCATCCTCAACTCTTTGGCATAGAAGGTTTGGCCACCTCAGCATTGGTTATCTTCTTGCATTGAGTAAGAGAAATATGGTGAGAGGACTTCATACCATTCAAAAATCAGAAGTTATCTGCTCACATTGTCTTGCAGGGAAGCAACATAGGGCTCCTTTTCCTGCTGCAAAAAAAGAGCCTCTATTCCCTTAGAATTGGTTCACACCGATCTCTGCGGACCTATGCCTTGCAGTCATTAGAATGCCCGGTAATTTCTTCTCTTTGTGGATGATTATACAAGAAAAATGTGGGTCTATTGTTTGGCTCACAAGCATGAGTCATTGGAGAAATTCAAGGAGTTTAGAGCTCTTGTAGAATGGTCATTTGGTCAGTCTCTCAGAGCCCTTCGCTCAGATCGAGGGGGGGAGTTCACAAGTAAAAATTTTGAAGCTTACTTGCAGAAACTTGGCATTTAGAAACAGTTGACCACTGCACATACACCGCAACAAAATGGTGTTGCTGAGAGGCATAATTGTACTATTGTTGAAATGGTGCGATGCATGTTGAAGGATGCAGATCTTGCTCCTGCATTTTGGGCTAAAGCAGTTCACACATCAGTGTATTTGTTGAATCGAGCACCCACCAAAGTGCTTGATAATATCACACTAGAAGAAGCTTGGATTGGAAAAATGCCCTCTATTTCACATTTCAGAGTGTTTGGATGTATTGCCTTCATGCATGTCCCCAAGGTTTAGAGAGCAAAATTGGATGATAAGTCTGTCAAGTGCATCTTTCTTTGATACAATTCAGAATCAAAGGGATATCGGCTTATGGATATAGTAAAAAAGGTGTAAATTAGCAGGGATGTAGTCTTTGATGAGGAATTTGGCAACAACTCCTCTTCCTCTTCATCACCTGTATGTTCCCAAGCACCACAGTTACTTGGACCTACTGATGAGGAAATTGTAGAAGAGCAGGAGGTTGCTGAAGAGAAGGAAGATGATGAAGGCACTCCTGATGACATTTTGTTTCCGTTGAATGAGTTTCCTCCTCGTACTCCTCCATCCTCATTTTCTATACACAAGAAGATTCCTAAGTGGTATTATACCACCATGAAGGATGCAAAAGATGATGCAGTTGTTGATACATCTTTTCATGGGCCTAAGACTCGCAACAAGTCTTGTGAAGAAGTGAATATGGCCCTTATGTGTACAGTTTTGTAGAGTTCCGAACTTGAATCAGTGTAGCAAGCTCTTGAGTCACCACCTTGGAAAGATGCTATGGATGCTGAATATCAGGCACTTTTGAGGAAAAATACACGGGAACTTGTTGATCTTCCACCAAGGAAGAAGGCTGTTCGTTGCAAATGGGTTTTCCAGATCAAATACAAGGCATATGGTAGCATTGACAAGTATAAGGCCCGACTTGTGGCTAAAGGCTATGCACAAAAGGAAGGCATTGATTATGATGAGACTTTTGCCCCTACAACAAAGATTAAGATTATCCATATGGTGTTGGCTATGGCAGTGCAGTTTGGGTGGAAAGTTCACTAGATGGATATTAAGAGTGCCTTCCTTAATGGAGATCTCATGGAGGAAGTCTATATGACTCAGCTAGAGGGATACACTGCACTTGGGCAACAACATAGTTTGCAGACTCATCAAATCCCTCTACGGTCTTAAACAGGCTCCTCGGGCTTGGTATATCAAGATCGATGAGCATCTCCTTAACCATGGATTCATCAGGAATCCATATGATCCCAATCTTTACCTCAAAGAGCAAAGGGGGGCGGGGGGAGATTGTCATTTTGGTTGTTTATGTCGACGATCTGGTCATCACAGGGAGTTCTCCGCAGACGATTGATGCAACAAAGAATGATCTCAAACGATTGTTTGACATGATAGATCTTGAGCTCCTCCATTATTGTCTTGGATTTGAGGTATGGCAAAAGAAGAATGAGATATATGTTTCTCAGATGAAGTATGCCAAGACATTGCTCGAGAGATTCCACATGGAAGATTTCAAACCTATGTTGACCCCCATGGAGACAAGTTTGCAACTTTCCCGCCACGATCCATCTGCTCAGGTGAATGCTACTCTTTATTGCCAGTTAATTGGGAGTCTTATCTACTTGACCTATACCAGGCCGGATATCAGTTTTGCTGTCAGTTATCTTTCTAGGTTTATGCAGGAACCTAAGGTTGTTCATTGGAAGGCAGCAAAGAGGGGTTTGAGATACATTTGTGGTACAGTGGCATATGGCCTGGAATATAAGTAGAATGCAGATTTTTCATTATATGGATACACGGATGCAGACTATGCAGGTTCAATGGATGATAGAAAGTCTACTTCAGGGTTCATTTTCTTTTTGGGATCTTGTCTGATTTCATGGGGGAGCAAGAAGCAAACCACTATTGCTCGCTCTTACATAGAGGCAAAATATCGCTTTGTAGGGGGGGTCTGTTTGCGAGGCGATATGGTTATGTCACATTTTGATAGGTATGGGTGTACCTGATAAAGGTCCTACCACTTTGTTCTGCGACAATTAGAGCGTGCTGAAGCTTGTTCGCAATCCAGTTTTTCATGAGCGTATCAAGCATATTGAGGTTCAGTGCCATTACATTCATGAGCATGTTCAACAACAGAATATACAGCTCCAGTTTTGTCCGACTCAAGAACAACGTGCAAACATGTTTACCAAATCACTTGCAGCTGTGAAGTTCGAGGCTTTCCGAGGTTTCATGCTTTGGTCTCTTGGGCATATGATGTAATAAGGGGGGGTGTTAGAATAAGTTCTTTATTACATCATTGTAATGTCCCCCTTTTAGCTTATGTTGTCTTAGTGAATAAAGTAAATTAATGCTTAGTCTCTTTCTTGTGAATTAATAAAGCATTAATTTATTCTTACCTATTGGACAAAAAAAGGTGTTTATGGATTGAAAGTAAAATTTAGTGTCCTATAGGTGCTCGAAGAAAGAAAGATTTTTTAAAATAAGTTTTTAATCAAATTATTTCAAGAAACATTTTCAAGAAAGGAGTTTCGGTTACATTCTGAATGGGAAGTAAGGAGAGTTGGGGGCTCAATGGAGAAGGTAGTAATTTTTGGAAAATTGGTTGAGATACTTGCAGAGTTTACAGACTCTACTGGACGATACAACTTTGTTGAACTTTTTGCCTACTGTGTTGAGACTATACCCCCTAGGCAAATGTGAGTAACGTATATTCAGTCTTGAATGGGTTCAGCATGGGAAGTCATCGGTTATTGGTTTCCTGAAGCAGGCATAAGCCCAAAGGAGATTTAAGCAAAGAATCGAGGTTCAATATTGGTTTCTCTTGGAACTTTGATGAAACTGCTACATCGACTGGGTGTTTTTTTTTTAGACTGCAGAAATCGGTCTGGTATCTGTCCCCCTATAAATTGCAGTGCGCTTGGTAAACTTTTTTCATGTGATCGGTGGCGTTGGCGCAACACGCCCTCTGGTATCATGGGGATGGTGGGGAGACTAGACCTCGTGATCTCTTGCCTGCAACAGGATGCTTTAGCCAATCGAGCTAGGCCCATCGCCCATCGACTGGGTGTTATTAGCAGAATGAATTCACAAATGGACAAAGTTTGATATATATATATATATATATTACTTCCTGATTATATATTTTATTGGTAATCTGAGTTTAGCGGCCCATCTAATACAAGCCTCCTAAGTCCTATTGACTTGTAAGTGGAAGAAATTGCGTTTGTCTTATTTCCGCCAGTTACCCAGGAGAATCACGTGAACACAGGGTGTGGAGCTGAAGACGGATAAGGATTGAGAAGTTTTTACGATATCATCCATCACTCAACATTTTCAAATGTGGTGAATCTCATGATAGCTGTTCGTGGTTGCTTGGAGCCTTGACTTATTTCTGGCGTTGCTTGGAGTTGTTCTGGTGTTCTTTCAGGCGTTGCTTGGAGTCGTGATTTACTGATGAAATGACCCACAATTTCAGTTGAAAATATGCAGTCATCCTGAGTGTTCTACCATGGTTACTAAGGCTATTGTTGGTGGTCTTCTAAAATCTATCAAGTGTTGGGCCGATAAGTCATCAAAAAGGGGTGTGTGGAGTCAGACTTTCCAGCACAAGGAGGTGATGATAGAACTGAAGTGCTCTAGATTTACTTCCGTTTAGCCTACAAGAACCCTGGAATAGGTTAAAGGATAAACACCACTCAGAGGCTAGGAGGGGACATTACAGTTCGCCCTCCCCAAAGATTGCTTGCCCTCAAGCAATCGCAGTGTTGGATGTTGTAAAATTTGCTCACTCTCCCAAGTAGCATCCTCAACTGGTAAGTCCCATCACTTCACCAAATACTCTGTAATCACTCTTCTTTTGACAGTCCTCTCCTTGAAATCAATCATTGCCTTTGGAATGAGCTCCAACTTACCCTCCTCATCCAACGGGGGCAACACTGTTGAAGGTGTCACATTGTGTCCAAGCGCCTTCTTAAGGCGTGATACATGAAAAACATTGTGCACTCTACTCTCCTTAGGTAGCTCAAACTCATAAGCTACCTCCCCAACTCTCCTGGTAACTTTGAATGGGCCATAAAAACGAGGTTTCAACTTCTCTGCTCCACTCTTCTTGAGAGTGGACTGTCTATATGGCTGCAACCTAACATAAACCATGTCTCCCACCTCAAACTCCCACTCTATACGGTGCTGATCAGCGTATAACTTCTGCTGATTCTGTGCATGTTGAATATTCTCTCTCAAGGATCTCATTATATCTTGGCTCTCCTGCAAGAAATCCTTTGCCCTGGGCACTCTACAATCACCAAATAACAAATCAATGAAGCTAGGTGCTTTGTAACCATACAAAGCTATGAAAGGTGACATCTTAATGGACATGTGGAATGTGGAGTTGTAGCAAAACTCCCCCAAGTGCAACCATTTGACCCAAGCCTTTTGCTGTCCTGAAACATAATTCCGAAGGTAGCTTTCCACCCATTTGTTAACTATTTTGGTTTGACCATCTGTTTGGGGGTGGTAACTAGTGCTTGGAGTCAAATCGGTACCACATAACTTGAACAACTCTTGCCAAAACAAGCTCATAAACTTGCTGCCCCTATCACTTATGGTGCGTTTTGGTGCCCCATGAAGTCTAAACACCTCCTTAAAGAACAAATCTGCCACCTGTAGCGCTGAATATCTTGCTGATATGGCAAAAAAATGGGCAAATTTGGTCAAACGGTCTACTACCACATAAATACAATCCTTCCCTTGCACCTTGGGAAGCCCTGTGATGAATTCCATCGAAATACTTTCCCACTTTTGAGTAGGAATGGGAGCATTGATTAATATCTCAAGGCAGCGCTTATAGAAATAAAAGTAAGTTCATTTAAGGCAGCAATTTCATTTACTAAGAGGCAGCGCTTCATTATGAAAAGGCAGAATTTATGTTTATTAAGAGCAACGATTCAAGAAGTAGCAGCGATTGGTAAATGAGAGCAGCGATTAATAAACAAAAGGTAACAATTAGTAAAATGCAGCGATTGGTTTTAACAAAGGGTTATAACTTTATAAAAGGTTATCTCTTTTTGAAGAGACATCTATTTTTATGTAGAAGTTTAAAGATATAAAAAGAAATCAGTTTTTGTGGAGATGAGTGTGTGATGAATACAAGGAATATCCTATATAGACCAAGAGAAGTGTAAGAAGTGAGATGAGAAGAACAAGAAGGGGAATTGAAGTGAGTGTTGAGTAGTGGAAGTGGAGTGTGAAAGATGTGTGTAACGTTTTGATGTTTATACAGAAATAGAAGAGGGTTTATGGCAGATCTATAGAAAAGAGTATAAGTAGATTTGAAGAGAAGAACTTGCTGATTTGAATGTGATTTTTCATCATCCATTGAAGAGGACATTCACAAGAAGATAGTGATCTTGTTGCATAGAAGGTTGGTGCCTTAACAAGAGATTAGTGTCTCTTATAGCGTTGGTGCTTAGTTGCGGGGATTGGTGTCTGTTATTGTGTTGGTGCTTAGTTGCAGGGTTTGGTGTCTCCAATGGGTTGGTGCCTACAAATTTTTCAAGCGGGGATTGGTGTCTCTAGTGGGTTGGTCCTCACAAATTGTATAAGAGGGGATTGGTGTCTCCTGTAGGTTGGTGCTTACAAAGATTGTAAAAGAGATTTATATAAGAGCAATATTTTGCTGTGGTTTTTCCTGTTTCCACGTAAATTGTGTGTTCATCTTGTGTTGCATAATTGTTAGATCTTATGTGAATGATATTGTGCAATTGATATCTAAAGTAAAAAGATTGTATTATAATGATTGACACTCGCTTCCCCCTCCCCCCCCAAATTCTCAGTATAATCGTGTGCTCATCACCCTTCAAATCTGGAAAATGATGCTAGTCAAGTTTGTCATCTGATTGCCACCCAATCGCAAGCACAGTTGTTGACACTGCAACAAGTGATGTGGGATTAATGAAAAACATTTTGTAGAGATGTTGACACAATGTATTTACATGAGGGTTGTGAGTTTAACAAAAAAGGTTTTCTTCTTTGTAGCAACTGAGATAAATAATAATAATAATAGTAATAATATTAGTCAAATGTTTTAAATTTAAAATAGTTAGGAATCATCTGTTATAGTTGACTGCATCAGCTAGAACTCAAAAGGTGTCTGTGGATGGCCAAGCCTATTACCTCTGAATTGCTCATCATAAAAACTCTTTAAAGAGCATAAAGGATGGATTACCAATTTACCTTGTGTGTGACATTCGAGGTCTTAATTGGCCGATTATGTTAGAGATGCTATGTGTAAACTATTGATGATATTGATAAAAGATCTATACCTAAATGTATCTCCTTTTCTTCTTATGGATTTATGTTACAGAAAGAAGAGGAAAGAAATCTGATCAACAAAATTGGTAAATGAGACTGATAAGTCCATTAAATGGGATAGTCATATAGGTTGAATTTAAGATCCAAACTACAACTATACAACAAAATAATACAATAGATAGTAAGTATATAATAGTTATTATAATCATTGAAGGTAAAGCTGGAACTGTACATCTAGTAATATGCATACACAAAATAAATGTATACCAGCTGTACATCTAGTTAAAAGAAATAGAGATAAATTGAATCTATGCTTATCAATCCTCATTCGTCATGAAGCTGCACAGGATCTGCCAAATAGACTCTTCCTTGGATGACATATGATGAAACGATTTAGGGTAGCACTATATAAAATGAAATGGATGCATTCTGTTAATTGCTCCAAGGTTGGAATCTTTCCTGCTATTTAGGACTGAAGGTATTATGCAAGTGGTGAAGAAGTTAGTGATGTAGCTTCCACAAGTACCACTGAGCTTGTGCCTAGAGGTTATGGTTTACCAGTATCTGTAACTCAGCTCTGTTCTTATCATAAATATTATCAAAAGCTTATAACTTCATGTTGACACCAATGCTATTTTTCTGTCATTGTTCACACTGTGAATTCATTTGTCCATGAATATTAAAGCATGTTTCAAATCTGGTTGCGGCTGATTTGGATTCACAAAGTATTTCATTTTCATAGTATTTATCTTTCTCTTTGGGATCTGTTTGTATTAAAACATCTATCTTTATGTCCGCCAATGTTTTAAATAGTTTAATTCTGTGGTACCCCAAACATGAGTAGACAATATGAGTTAGCTGATTCTGTGTACACATTGTGGTTAAATATCCAACCCTCTTTAACCAGGAGTGCACATGGTAGAAAACATCCATTGCAAGGAACACTTGTGTCACATGCATTCGGTAATGAGAATTTCCCTAAGAAATTGACCTACCATCTATTCGTTTGATGATTTTGAACACAAATTAAGTTTTATCATGAACAATTGTCATCTGTGTTGATTATGATCCAGGATAGAAGAAATTACAGCAGATCATTTAGACGAAGCGAAACTTTGCTGTGAACTGCAACGTAATTTAGGCGAGTCAAAAGCAGAAATTGCAAAGTTGGAACAGGTCATTGCTGCTGTCCCTCTGTATATTTCTTCTTATATATATTTTTTGGACAATGTGAAAATCTATTGTAAAGAATCTTGACTAGACAAAGTCCTCAAGAATATCATCTAGCCTTGACTGTAAACGCCAGATCCACAATGGAATATGTTTGAATTAAGTGGAGCTTGAGTACTTGAGCATAGGTAGACTGTCAATGAGCAACTATGATGCCTCATGCATCACATAAAGTCATTTATTGAAAAGATTCTGGTCATGTTCTCAGTTTTTCTAGTTTATATGGTTGCTATATTTGCATTTATGGCGAAGTAGTTTCTAGTTTATTGTGGATTAATTTGCATATTATTGTTGGCACTCCTTTCTTTCTTTTTGTTGGGTTTCTAGTTTATTGTGGATTAATTTGCATATTATTGTTGGCAATCCTTTCTTTCTTTTTGTTGGGGGAGGGAGGGACAGAGGGCTTGGGAGGCAGAGGATACTTGTTATATCACTTAAGACATCAAACAATAGGGTTTCAAGGAAAGAATCTCCCCAAGTAAGTCACAAAAATATATTATCTGAGCCTGGGCCCCAAAAATACCCAAAAATAAAAAGATTCATTTTTGCCACAAGATTTAAATTTTTACTTAAATGAGAAAATTGAGCTCTTGCTTAAATAATTAAAAGTTCTATCTGGCCGGGCCTCTTTCTATTCTCCCCAGTTGGAAAAGTGGAGAAAACACCCATGGTTGATAAGGAACTATGGCCTCCCAAAATTTATGAGATCTTGACTTAAAGGACATCACATTTGATAAGAGTTTATATGTCTGACGGCACACTTGTCATTCAGATTTGGTTTGTCAAGGACTACTTCTATGGCTGTTGAAAGAAAAATAAAATCTGTTCACTACAAAATTTAGATGGATGAAAACCTCACATGGTTGCAAGTAGAGGAGCTCCAACCCACAGGGAAAGGTCTGATTGCTCTGATATCAATTGATATGGCCATGTATTGCTGAATGTGCTTGAGTGAACATTTACATAATAGAAGCCTATGCATAGAAAAACTTAAAATGATATGTGATGTTCCTAGCTGTCTGTTTACTTTTATTTATTTCTATCTACCCTTTATAGTTGTTCCACACATCCACTTTTAAGTCGTTGCTATCTACCCTTTATATCGATTCCAGTTCTCTGCCAACTTTTTGATTTGTTTCTATTTTACCTGTACAGCTGTTCCAGCTGTCAACTACTTTATTTGTAGCTACCTATACATCCGTTTAATTTACTTGTACTTTATTTCTATCTAGTATCAGCCTACTTGCTTATAGACTATAAATAACTTTTGAACTACTTGGTATATCCTCATCAGAAGGGCAAAAAAAGGATTTTATAGTGAAGTCAACTTGATCTATTGTTGTCCGTTAGACTAGATCTGAGGAGTTTTAGAAAATTATCCATGTTCTCATAATAGATGCCAGAATGTAAACTTAGTATTCAAAAGGATTATTGTCATGCTTTAGTACTACCATAAAACAGAAGACATAGGAATGAATTCTGGGAGAAAAGTTATTCAACAAAGAAAATCAAGGAGATATACAGTTGTCAAGCATACACGTGGCAGGTATGACGAAGCTGATAAGGTATAATTAGGTGACATGAACAATGCAAAGAAAAAGGATTGAAATGACATGTCAAATACAAGAAAATGCAAATATTTTTATTTATCTTCGGTTGTACACGATTAAGATAAAGCATGGCATGTAGATAACCAATGGGCAATAATCTGCAACTGCAAAGTAGTAGGTGCATGACCACCCCTAGGTGGTGACATTTTTGGCTGACTAAATGTTGTCATTCATGGGCCAAGCAGATTGTGGTAGTCTTTCTATTCCCAGTTGGATTTGTACTAGTGCACCTTTAATGATGCTCTCTTCTTGGGTTCTTGTCTTTCTCATAGAGACCCATGAAGCCCTGAATGAGCTCTTCCACCAATCACTAGTTATCATCAGCTGTTATGCTTGAGATGTAAACCTTGCACTTCTAGTTGGTCTTTATGAATCTGGTGGGAAGGCTTGCCTGATTTTCCCTTGCCTCTGGTCAAAGGTTTTGTATATAACCTTAAATGAGCATTCCAAATTCATGTGGCTTCCAAGTCTAGAGGGGTTTTCCCCTTCTTTAGGATATCTTGTTGTTTGCTACTTCCTGCCAATTTTGTTAATTGTTTTCCATATTGATGGTGACTTGTATCTTGGCTTTGATTAAATTTTTTTCATGCTACTCTTCTTTGGATGAACTGATTCTTGTTAGTGATTTCAATGATTGTATGAGGACACACCATATGCTTATTTGTGAACTTATGAGTATGAAATTTGTCTTTTTGGTTTAGGTTTAGAAGATTTTGGGTTGCAGAAGTCTTCCATGAATGGGGGGAATTATGCAATGATGCACAATAGGTGCCTTCTCCAGTTTACTGAATCCCATGATCTTTGTTTGTCCCTTCTATTCATAACATGTAAGAATTTGTCTGCTTGTGTATGTGTTACATGGTTATGAGTCTATTATGAGGCTGCCAGCTTATTTATAGGGGCATAGTGCTATGCAATGTCATGGTTTATGCATCAATGATAATAGGAAGAAAGTTGTTGACAACAGATGCCAAATTAACAATATGATTATAGATATTGGGCATCAAGGATTTGGATGCTAAATACAGATGAGTGTTTTAGAGGTTGGAGGTCTGTAATGTCCCCTTCTCGCTGACATCAATTGTCAGAGGAGATTAGCCTATAATTCTGACCCTCGTAGGCTAATGAGGATGGTTAGGGGGTCTTCTAGGGATTGTATCATCTCCAGTATTTAGAAACTAGTAGCTTTGGCTTTCGTTTGAAGTCTCCAGGACTCCGTATTCTCAACTTACTATTTATAGTAAGTTAGGAATGGATAAGAGAGGGACCCTTACTATTTTTAGTAAGGTGTGTGGTTGTATGCAGCTCCATCAGCTCAGCTCCCAGTTCAGACGGTGCTCAGAGATAATGAGTACTCATGGAGATATTAATGTTTATTTGGTGTAAATAAACATTAATTATTTAAAAGCTTATAATATTAAGTTATAACTTAACTTAATATTAAGGGTCAAGGTGTCATTAAAAGGTGGCCATTTATTTAATTATTTATTGGGCGCCAATTTCCTAAGTTCTTCATAAAATATTAGAAAATGCAATAAAATAACATTTTAATGTTATTAAATGGCTTTTTATGGAGAAGTTCGATTTTCTCTTGAGGGCTTATATAATTCACTTTGGAGTTATTTTTTTTGGCATGATGGATTGAGCATTGGTGTTGATGAGTTTCGTCTAAGAGAGGAAGCCAAGGGTTTCTGGATCAGTTTGCCATTGGAGAACGTTCACTCTCCATTGTTGCAGCCTTTTGAAGTAGTGATATATCTACTGAATCAGGGATACAGGAGGGCATCATACAGGTGTTCCGTTTGGGCATATTGGTGAAGGATTTAATCAAGGGTTTGAAGATTATATTGAATATTTGAAGACTATATTGTTGCTGGTTAAAAAGACATTGCAGATGCATTGTGGAATGCATTTATTGTTGGCTGCTACAGTACACGTGAATGGTAAATCGCTACAGTACCTGTCAATAGTAAATCGCTACAGTACCTGTGAATAGTGCCGCTACAGTACTGCTACAGTATTCAAGGGATTTCTGAGAACATCTATTGCAGATTTAAAGACATTGGAAGAACATTTACTGCTGAAGGGTTTGGGCAGAGTTTTATTGAGATCTTGGAGGTTGCTTTTTGGACTGAGATTTTACAACAGCAGCTGCATGTTTCTTATTTATTTCGGGTATGCTTGTAGATTGTTCTCCTTGCAAGTATTCAATAAGAATAAGATATTTTTGGAGTTGCAATTTAGTTTTAGTTTACTATCATTTTATTTCCAGCATTCTCTTAATTTGCAAAAAAGACACAAAAGCAGAGAAACCCTTGTGAGAATACAAAGAAATTGCAAACACAAAAAACAAAAAAATGAGACACAAAGTCTAGGGCAAGAAGAGTTACTACAAGGTCGGAGTTGATACCTAGAATGAAAGAAGAGGCTGTCCCCCGAAAATAAAGGTAGCTAGAAATGAAGTATTTGACAGCAAACAATAAATTGGCAATTTGGCATCAAGATATTTGGGTACCAAATACATGATAAGTGTATTAGAGGCTGCAGGTCAGAGCTGATACCCAAAATAAAAGAAAAGCCTGTCCCCCCAAAAAACTCAAAAAGTACAGAAAATTGACAGCAGAAACTTTGAAATAAATGAAATTTATCTCTAGTTTGAAATTTGAAAATATGCAGAAAGTTTCATATATGAGAAGGCCTGATCGCTATTCTCTGATATCAATTGATATGTCCATGTATTGCTGAATGTGTTTTTTTGAATATTTTCATAGTAGAAGCCTATAAAAAAAAAACTTAAATGATATTTGTTGTTCCTAGCTGTCTGTCTGCTTTTATTTATTTCTATCTATCCTTTATAGTTGTTCCACCCATCCACTTTTAAGTCATTGATATCTACCCTTTACAGCAGTTCCAGTTCTCTGCCAACTTTTTGATTTATTTCTATTTTACCTGTTCAGCTGTACCAGCTGTCAACTACTTTATTTCTACGTACCTATACATCTGTTTAATTTGCTTGTGCTTTATTTCTATCTAGTATCAGCCTATTTGCTTATAGACTATAAATTGAAGAGGACAAAAGATTTACTGAGAGGGGGGACGCGGGGGGGTGAATCAGTAAATCAACACAAATTTTCACTTTTACAACTTTCTACACAAACTTAAACTCTCATTAACATCAACCTTTTGATATGAATCAATTTACACAAGTTGACACAAATTTATTGAAATATTTAAATGACTTTTTACAAATGGAAGTAGGCACCAACCTACTTGATTTACGAATGAGATGATTTAGTAGGCTACAACCTACAAGGGACACCCAAACCTCTTTAACTATTTAGTAGGCACCAACCCCTAATGTGAGGCACCAACCTTGACTTGATGGATGAAAGATAAATGGCTTCAATCAGATCTCCACTCTCCATCTCATATTTTCAACTTCTTTTCAACATACCATCTCATATTTTCTTTCATCAATTTGAAGTTTGCATAAGAAAATCGTGCCTTTTGTTAAACCTTTTCTCTTTATCTTAATCATTTTTCATGAGAGAATGACGTCCTTTCATTTAGTAAATCTCCATAGATTAATTCATGCCTTTTCAGATTTTTCATGATTTAAATCGTGCCTTTTTGACATCGACCCTTCATAAAGAAACGTGGCACCATAAAGTAAACTTCTTAAAAATAATCTGTAGTTTAACCTTTAACCATCACTTATCTTCTTAATCGGCACTTTAGTTAATGTCTTAACAAATATCAAAGATAAGCCAAATCGTTTTCAACTTGACAAATCAGATTCAACTAATCGGTTTAGAACTTTGATTCAGATTTTTGATGGTGATCAAATCACGACCTGTAGCATTTGTTCCTTTCATGAAGAGAATCGAATAGATAACTCCACGTCCACAGCAAGGTAATTGTGCGTTTGGAATAATACCATCCACTGCGCTTTACTCCAAATGGAAAAGTCCCTTTTAATTATATCTGACAGACAGATAAAGTTATCGGGCCTCTTTTCTTCAACTTTTTCTTATAAATCGGGCGCCCATATTTAACTTATATCTTCAACTTTGTCTTTTAGTAAATCTGGAAATGGCTTTTATGCGATAGACTTCCACTCCCGATAGTCCCTCAAAAACTCTCGACACCTTCAAGTGCTAATAAGCACTCAGATATGCATTATTTAGAACAAGCGGCGCCATATTCAAGTGTATTGTTATATTTATTAACTTGTTCTTATTCCGAACAATCTTTCATTATGATGCCTGTCTTAAAGATATTGTCTTCAACGTATATTGTCTTCAACATTTACACAGATATTAAGCAGCTTCAACGTCTGTAACACTGAATCATAACTCTTATATACCTTCTTGACAAAATGGACTTATAGTACCTTGATATTGTAAGTATCAACCTGTTAATTGTATTTAATCTGAAGATATCTATTCTGCATTGCTCTATCTGTAGCAATCTACTTCAAACAGATTTCAACCTGTAAATAATATTAGTGTTGATCTGGATTTTTATTTCTTGCTCCACAGGATTTTATGATATTCAATCATCAGATCATTTGTACATATCAACAATGATTTATGCTCCAACAATTAATTCTTCAACTTCATCAATCTGATAATTAATTCTGAGAATCAGCTTTGATAATTATCTGGAGTAAATCTTCAACAAACTGAGCGATCTCAAAGTGTTGCCTTGACATAAATATAGCATGTAATACTTCTAACAATGAATTCCAACCTATCTTCAATCATGTTTATTTTGACATAATGACTCCATCTTTTCACCTTGACATCAATGACAACATGAACCATCTGCCTTCTCATTTGACATCAATGACAATATTTCCAACATAAATAACTTTTGAACTACTTGGTATGTGCCTCATCAGAAGGGCAAAAAAGGATTTGATAGTGAAGTCAACTCGATGTATTGTTGTCCTTTAGACTAGATCTGAGGAGTTAAGGGAAAATTATTTATGTTCTCATAATAGATGCCAGAATCTAAACTTTTATTCAAAAGGATTATGTCATACTTTATGTTGGCAATATTGTCATTGATGTCAAAAGCATATGAACAAGATTTCATGAACAAATTTATGAGGAGATTGTGAGTAAGTTTATGAAAGTTTATGAACAGACCTTAGGAGGAATTGTGAGACATCTTTTGTGAAGATATTATGTATATCATTTGTTGAAAGAGAGGATGATTATATGAATAGAAGAGCAGAAGTATATTTTTTGTGAACTTTAAAGAGGCAACATACATCACAAAGGGGAAATTAAGTTAAAGTAAGGAAGCAGATTAGTTGAGAAGGTCTCATACAGATTTCAGATTTCAGTTGAAATCAGATCAGTTGAAATCATACTTCCTTGCAACAACATCAACGAATATGGTGAGGGATGACACTGAAGGACCCGATAATACTTAATACTTCCGTTCCTTGTTGCAGCCTACGTGGAAGATTTACAGCAGTCAAAATAAACTTCAACTCTTATTTGCGTGAGCCGTCTAATTGCATAGATTGCCGTCGCTTAAGATTATGGAGAAAATCAGCATACTTCAACATTAAATATGAGGCACTTGATACAAGTGAGATATCTGGAGAGGACGTTAATAAAGATACACCCTCTACTGAAATCATTCAGAGCAATCCTTATACGTTCTTATCTTGGAGATCCGAGCTTACATGGAGGTCAATGCATCTGCCATACTCAGACTATCGAAGACCATTCTTAATCGAATGTCTTAGCCTTTGCTATGGCATTGAAGATTAAATAGAGGAAGATAGTTATATTTCCGAAGGCATTGCATTATTTGGGACAGATAATAGCTATATTCGTTGCAAAGATTAAGATTATAATAAGCAGACAAAAATTAAGAAGAGAAGGCATTGATCAAGGTAATAAAAGATGATATATGGAGACAGCGATATTTGAAGACAACGATTAAAGATAAATTAACATCCATTGAAAAACAGTGATCGGGGAGGCTAGAAGGCAACGATGGAAATGAATTAAATAATATCGAAGGTGTAATCTGAAATTGCCACCGCCCATAATTAGGAGTATAGCCATTATATCAAGGTGTGCAACTATTAAGTAACAATGGTTATCACGGTGGGGACATGACTTTATTACTGAAGTAATATGATTTAGTTCTTGAAAAAGAACGATTTATTTTAAACAAATTTTTTAAAAAGTAAACATGATATGGCACGATTTATTTCTATGCAAATTCAAATTAGTCTTCAAGAGGTGTGATTTGTTTATGATGCAACTTCATGAAGTGGTGCAAGAGCAGATTTTTGAATGATGCAATCTTTCACAAAAGGGTTGCAATGTTTGATCAACTTATTTGTATGAGATTCATTTCAGATTTGAAAATGATGTGTGTGAATGGCAGTGTAGAAATCAGAGCAGATATAAAAAGAATAAAGGGAAGAATTAGATGAAGAATATTTCAGACTCATTCTGAAATATATATGCAGCCCATGAGTGAAGAGTAATAGGGAGATTTGTGAGAGTTCATGGCAGAGTTATAGAGAGGAATAAACTACAGATTGAAGAGCAATTTGTAGAGGAAATTTATGAGAATATAGTGCCATGATTGTGATCAGTTTTGTAAAAAGAGACTGCATCGTTTGGATCAGATTTGTAAAGGAAGAACATTGTGTGATTTGAATCAGATTTGTGAAAAAATATATTTCTTAAAGAATGTTGGATCAAATTTGAATGTGGTGGATCAGATTTGTGAAGGAGAATCATAGCAGATTTGGTGCAAGTTGAAGAGACATAATTGAGCAGATTTATGAAGACTCTATGGGCATATTTGTGAAGACTACATGATCCAGATTTAATAAGGGGTATAGACAGTTTGGATAAAGGTGATATAAATATTTGATGAATGCAAACTTGACAAAGAACATGCAGATTTGAAAGAAGTATAAGCAGATCTAAAGGGAATACATATGGAAGTGATTGTATCAATTCATTAAAGCAGCATTATATGAAGAATTGAAAAAGAAAATATATGAAGATATTTGGAGATCATTCAAGGAAGATAAATTCAAGAGGAAGAGTGGTATTGGAGAGGAGATCTTAATTGTCCATCATCCGTTGAAGAAGCAACATTGAAGTTGGAACATTGTTCTTTAAGTTATTATTTTTGCTAAGTTGGTGCTTGGCAAGTGGGGGTTGGTACCTCCAGTAGGTTGGTGCCTACAAACTATAGGAGTTGGTGCTCCTTGTAGGTTGGTGCCTACTAAATCAGAGATAGGAGTTGGTGCTCCTTGTGGGTTGGTGCCTACTAAATTGTGAAAGCTGTGGATTCAAGTAGGTTGGTGCCTACATTCATTGTAAAACCTATATGATTCATAAAGTACATTATTTGTACCATGGTTTTCTCCCGTAAGGGTTTTCATGTAAAATCTTGTTGTCAACTTGTTCATATTGTTATATTCTTGCATGGTTGATATTGTGTTAGAGTTTAAAGTTGATAAAAGTTGAGAGGGTGAAAATTTGTTAATATACTGATTCACCCCCCTCTCAGTATATTTTTGTGCTCTTCACTTTAGTACTACCATGAAACAAAAGACATGGGAAGGAATGCTGGGAGGAAAGTTATTCAGCAAAGAAAATCAAGGAGATATACAGTTGTCAAGCATGCACATGGCAGGTATGGCAATGCTGATAGATATAATTAGGGGACATGAATAATACAAAGTATAAGAATTGAAATGACATGTCAAATACAAGAAATACAAATGTTTTTATTCATCTTTAATTGTACAAGGTTAATATAAAGCATGGCATGTAGATTTAGGAAAGAGAACAGATGTCTTGAAATCAAGATTTGACAAAGAAGGTAGCACTGTAATGCAAGAGTTGATATAGAAACTCTATTATTGTTAGCGTTTCCTTTTAGTGGTCCTGATTAGCATTTGTAATTTTATGTACTTTTTAGTCCCATTGGCTTACTTCAGACATTTGTGGACATCAATATAAATTTTTTCTCTCTTAACCAACCAGTTACGCTTTGTCCATTGTATTTGCACAAGACCCACACTTTCCTCTTGAAGATATGCTATGATTGTCTTTTGTTTTTTTGCCAATTTTCAATGTTTATGCTGCATTGGTTACTAATATCTACAGAAGAAGCTGCTTGATTGTGTCTGTATCCTATGATTGTCTATTGTTTTTTTCCAATTTTCAATGTTTATGCTGCATTGGTTACTAATGTCTACAGAAGAAGCTGCTGGATTGTGTCTGCCTGCTCTCTTATCAAGTTTCTGTTGTATTTTTTATTTGATATGTGACATATTGTTTTATTTGTTATTCAGTGAGGCAAAAACGTGGAGTTCTATTCTGCTTAGTTGTTTTCTCAAAGATAATCAACTTGATATTTTTCCAGATCCTTATTTGATTGGCTAGGAATACCTTATGCTTGAAAGGACTGCTTTAACCATATATTTGATTAATTTTCTTGAGACACATGTATTTAGGATAAACTCTATCAATTGAACCTGTTTGTCAAATCACAGTGACAAGTAGGCTTAAAAAACATGTCTGAGTAATCCAAACTCAGGTGCAAAATATTAAAATAAAAAAGTACCAAAAATATTAGGTAACATGAATGTAAAAAAGGGGAAACGTTTACAAGAAAAAATGTAAAATATAAAAGAATATGATGAACAAGCAGACATAATTAAGTTGGGTATTCATTATTCGTGAACCCGGTTCGCCGGTTCGGGAAATTTTTTTTTTTGGGTTTGGGTTCGGTAATACAAAAACATATAAAAATCAGAAATATATACATATTTGCAGCAGTATTTAAGTTCAGAATACACCACCATATTAATAGTCAAATAACATAGTAAAAATTATATAAATAATAACTAATAAGAAGTATGAAGATACATTAATATGAGATATCCTACTCTATTGCATAAGTATATTTCTATATTGTATTTTATATAAATTTATTTAAAATATATATGCTAGTATGAAGACAATATACTTATATCGATACTAATATTTGCAATCAATATTTTAATATAAATATTAAATTTTAATATTAATAATAAATTATATTTATATATCATTATTATAATAATTTTGTCAACATTATAATTAGGTTCTTCATTATAACTATGTCAATATAATATATATACATTATAATTATATTTAAATTAATTTTATATATACATTATAATTATATTTAAATTAATTTTAACATTAATAATATTAAGTAGTCCACAAAATTTTAATTATTTCATTATTTTGAAGTTATTCTATTTATTGAAAATTTATTTTATTTAGTGTGGGCGAAAGGCAGGAGACCCGACGCATCACAATGGTGGAGCGATGCCACAGCTTCTCCGCGGGGTATGGGTAGGGTCATCTGCATCGACTCGAGTTCTAGAGCAGCCTTAGCAGAATTTGGTGTGTTTCCACTGCATCGATTCAGGTTCTAGAGCAGTGTGCTCTGCTTTGTATATCAGTCGCGTGGAGAACTGAATGGATGTCGTGCCCTTGTCTGAAACCATTAGAGCAATCTTTGAACACCCCTGCAGACACCTCGTTCAGAACCAAGCACAGATTAAAACCAGTGAACCGAAGAAAAATCTACAAAATTCGTTGCAAATTCTTTCGGGTTCGAAATTTTTGAACCCTGTCCGGACCCACAGTAATGGATCCGGACCCTGGCCGAACCCACAGTCCAAATTCCGGACCCAGGGCGAATTGTATGGAACCGGACCCGAATTCCGGACCCGATTCGAACCGGACCCGAACCCGGGGCCTATACTAGCGAATCCGGTAACATAGAATAAATGTGATGTTTTTTCTTTACAGTCAATGCTCTGGCTCCAAGTAATAGTAAATAATAATAATTACTTTTACAGTCCCAATCAAAACTATAGAAAAAATAGTTATTCAAGCAAAAAATGTAATTATCTCATCAAAGGTTGAAATAAGATTCTCCAACGGATTATGTGCACTAGTTCATCTTTTGTTGATTGCAAACTGCAAGTTTTTTTCTCATAAAATGCACTGAAGGTACATTACCTATTATGCAGCTTCTTATTGCAATATGTCCCTGCATAAAGGGAATGCCTACCTAAACATTTTCTTGTTATAAGAATTTTCACAGATCTGATCTGCTCAAAGAAACACAAATTATATTCCCTTGTCCAATCCTGTGAAAGTTTGCATTTTATATTGGATTTTTATTTTATAAGATGTGTTGATCATTTAAGAGCACTAAGAATTAGGAAATTGTAATTCCCCAATGCTATCTTTCGAAAGTTGTCTGAGGACATAAATCTTCTAAGAACTATCCCTAAGAACCATGGGAGTTAGAAAAAATTTAAAAACACAATGCTTGCTTGAAAAAATACTCCTTACTAAATGTTGAAAGCCTTAGCACTAATTTCATTTAAAATAATTTAGATTTTAGATTTGCAGGGAGATGACAATGTCTTCTTTGTTCAAGTGGCATGCTTATAGAGCAATTTTATATACAAAAATATAATGCTTCTCCTGGTGCTTGCCAGATTATTTGGTCACTGTCTATATTTCCTATCGTTTTGGCATTTGAGTTGCTTAGGCATGCTTTAATGTCACAATAATTCATGCATCTTCCAAAAGGTCTAGTCATTATATTTTATCCATAGAAAACAAGTTATAACAACTGTTGAAATTCAGCTTTTGTATGAGGTAGAACTCAGTAACTTTTGAGATATCAGGTCACTAATATAATTGTATTAAAGTTTAATAGCTATTCTTATTGGAGACATTTGAATTGATTTTCCTATTTAGGTTGTTGAAAAGTTTTATCAAATTCGACGAGCAGCTCTTGGGGTACTTGATGGGGAACCTGATGGAGATAAGGCAGTTTGCCTTCTACAGGACCCTGCTCACATGTGGAGTTTCAGCAAAACAGAGGATTATCGCACTCAGATGGTAAAAATAAACATATACTGTTGTTCTAGTCTGTGCACATCTACTTTATGGAATGAGCTGTTGGAAATAAATTCTTAATCAATGTTCTCCTTTAACTTTTAAGTTAATGGGACCTAGTTTTTGTATTTCTTGCTTAGACTATTGAAGTAAATTTTCTTACCAGGTATAGCAACACCGTTTCGCTTATTATGCTGACTATATTCTGTCCATTACTCTCTCTCAATTATTATGTATCACTGTGGCTAGTAACTGAATGCTCATGTATTGCATAATGCATCAACTGCCATCTTGATCAATCACATTTCTACTGAATCAGATTGTACAGCAGAAATCTCATGAATATGCACAATCATATATGGCATCAAAGTCACATATATAGATGTTGAGCCCAAGTTTCTATTTCATGATTTTAGGATATAAAAATTTCAACAAACATCTTCTCATGGCCATTGATTTAGTTGTCTAGGAAAGGATATGCATTACAATGAATACTAGATAAGGGATTTCCATGGATCCATACTCCAATGTTTATGTTTGCCTGTTTTGACTGGTCAGAGGAATTAGCATGCTAGGCTGGACAAAAGTGATGCACATCCTATGATATTTGAATTTCACAAACAATGTTTTTTCAATGGGTCATCCTCTTTTGTTTCAAAATGTTATTTTATATTACAGTTTCAATCCTAGAATGAAGTTATAGACTGGGATATAGTTGCAAAACTCACAAAAAACTCACGAAACTCACAAGTCAGATCCTGGGCCAAGTGACTTGCCCAATAACTCACTGCCTGAGTTTTTGTAAAAACTTGCATTTCCCCCCCTAATAACTCTCCAAAACCCTGTGATTTTGCCATTAAAACTTGCCCAAATGAATATAAATATATATTTTTTTTAATCTAAAGTTCAATTTTTTTGTCAATTTTCATTTTTGCATTTCATGGAACAAATGGTGCAGCATGCATGTGGTTGCTGACCAGTAAATTGATTTTGTTTCCTTTCATTTTCTGCAATTTTGGCTTTCATTTCTGTGGTTTCCTTGCTTGCAAAACAATTGAGAGAGTGTTCCTGCGTGCGAGTCGTTTATATATATATATATATATATATATATATATTGAGTATTTAGTAATACTCAATATGAATATAAATGACCTAAAAGCTTGAAATTTCATAGTTTAAACTTTAAAACTTTAATAAAGTTTAAAGTTAAAAGGACCAGCTGAGACAAGAGACCATAATGGATAAATCCTTTCTATGCTGAAAGTGTTGATACATTGATACATGTTTAAAGTTTAAATAACTTGTAGGCTGTAATTTTCGCATTTTAATATCCTTTCATTTAAAGTTAAAGTAAACCAACCAGCCAAGACAAGAGCCCATAATGGATAAATCCTTTCTACACTAAAAGTGTAGATACATTGATACATTTTGAAAGACTACTTGCAGGCTGTAATTTTCACAGTTTAATATCCTTTGATTTCTTTCTTTGCTGAAGCATGAAAGTGTTGATTTAGAGATCAATAGAATGTTGGATGTCAAAATTATATGAACTTTTGAATTTTGTTCATAATACATATTGCAAGTTTAAACGATTTACAGGCTTGAATTTTCACAGTTAATTCAAGCTTGTAGTTCGTTTAAACTTGCAATGTGTATTATGAACAAAATTTCAAAAAGTAATATAAGTTCCACATCTAACATTCTATTGATCTCTAAATTAACACCTTCAGCATAGAAGTTCATATGTATTCAAAGGTTAAACTTGTTTTTTGGTCTATGATATGTTTTAAATTTTAATTTTGATTTATATATGATGGAAATCAGTAATATAATCTACAAATTCAGTAAAATGTGTGTTTGGAAGAACATTCAATTTCTTTTTAATGTATTTTCAAATGTTTGGTAATTTGCCGAGTCCCAAGTTTTTTAAAATTTTGGGTCCTTCAAGTCATTGCCAAGTCCGAGTTTTTCAATTATGGATTGAATATCTTCCAATCAATCCTCCCATGCATACACACATATTTCCTAAGTTGCCGGTTCTGGTATTGGTTTGAGTTTGGGTTTGGGGGTTTGGTCGTTCGGCTAAATTTTTTTGGGGGTTTGTGTTCATTTGTACCTATGTCACAAGGTTTGAGTTCGAATTCAAATTCGGCAACAATAAAATTTGGATAAAGTTCGGCGAAGGAAATAAATTAAAAAAAAAAATTGCCTTAGATAAATTGATTTTTTAAAAATATAAGAAAAAAATCCATAAAAAGTAAATAAAAATATTATATTAAATTTGAATACATTATAATAAATTTAAAAACATTATAATATAATATGTTTAAAATTAAAAATTTAATATAAATATTATTAACATATAAATAATAAATATGTTAAATTTTATATATTAAACAATAAATATATTAAATTGTATATGTTAAATAATAAATAGATGATAATTAAAAATCTAATTTAAATATTTTAAAATATTATATTTTAATATATTGAGTTAAAAACAAAACCCAATAATTAAAAGATATGTTTTATTTTAAAAAACAAAAAAATAAAATAAAAACTAAAAACAAAAAATTAAAATCAAAATAGTAAAATATTAAATGACTCTACAACCCCAAACTTGAAGCATACACTCTGTAAAATGAGTATGCACTCAATGGATGGATGGATGGGAATTGCTCTTCGAATGAATATAGAAGCTTATCCTCTATCAATTGAGCCCCATTTTGGGTGGAGCCGATGTCCCCCTCCCTCCAATTATAGTATTTGCCCATGGGGTGGAAGATTCAGTGTTGGTACTAGTAGCGTCAGTAGCAGCTTCGGGACTGAATGGGATTGTGGCACTCTACTCGCCAATGCAAAGGGAAGGGAATGGAGTGTTTTGCTCCATCAGATGCGTTGGGTGGCTTGCCGTGAGCAAGCTTTATGGCCTAGGCTTTGGAATGAGTGGACGACTCTACGACCTCACTTGCTCCTAGCTGCGAAACCAAACTATTGGTCGTAAAAAAGCATCATGAATTTACTGCTCCTGATGCATTTGGGTGATTTGTTCTCCTCATACCTCATTAGTGAGCAGGCAAAATTAATATCATTTCCATCATTCATGCTGCTCGACCTGAGAAAAACCCTAGAAAATGTTTTTTTAAATATATTTAATTAAAAAATAAGTCCCTTTATCCATACAAATATTGGGAAAATTTCAACGATTTTTTATTCATGTTTTGAAGTGCGCTGAATTTCGAACTTGATGGTTGAAATTCAGCGAACCTTGCGACATAGGTTCATATATATATATATATATATATATATGTGCAGCCTACAAGCATGAATTGGGATTAGAATATCACATAACATCATATAAACAACAAAACCACCATAAAATTGAATGTCATTTGAAACTCGCATGATAAATATTCACTGTTCAAACTTCAAGTTCAATATTAAAATAGTAATATCAAGTTCAACACTTTGTCATCAAATGGATTTTCTAAATCATCAATATCATTGTCAACATTGACATTAGATGATGTAGGAAGACTAGATGAATCACAAGCAATGCTAGTGCCACTATCATTAGCACTAATAGTGTGCTCGTGCTGGCTATCGGACTTCTCATATGCAATATGGTGGGAAGTGGAAGCATCCAAGTCAGTATGCTCTAGCGCTATATCCCACAAATTCATCTCTCCTTCCTTGTAGTCATGTTGTTTGTGTGAAAGGAGACACAAGTTGGAATGCACATATACTAAGTTCTCCGCTCTTTTTGAGTGCAATTTATTGCGCTTTATTGAGTGGATGAAAGAATATGTGCTCCAATTCATCTCAGATGCAGATGAACTAGCAACCTATGAAAACAAAGTAAACAATTAAAGTTATACATTAGAAATAAATAAATAAATAAATAACTATAAATGAAACTTTAAAAAGTAAAATATGAAAATTTATTTAACTTGTGATAAAATTTTGATTGCGAGGGGCTGCAGATGTTGGAAGTATTGGCCATGGAAGTACAACCAACTATGAGCAACCTTTAAGAACCTATCACGAAGAACCTCAGTAGCTTGACCATTTGAGTGCACAAAATCAATGAACTCACTCGTGACTATACCTCACAATTCAGGTTCAGGGAAGACTCTAATGAATGCTGCCTTGTACCCTTTAGCCACTTCAAAATCTCTATATGGGAGAAACCTACCTGGCACATAAAGAATTTGACTATTGTAGTATTTTGGAGACAATGGAAAGGAAAGAAGTGCAATAGAGTGGTCATTTTGTTCCATCTTTCTTCAACAATTGCATGCACTTGCTTGAAGAAAGTCTCTTCAGGATCTTGCTCTTTCACATTTATGGTGCACTTCATCTTCTAAATCATCGAGTCGATGCCATCATGTATCTCTCCAATGCATGGCTTGTCCATGTCAATATAGCGAATCAAACTCAAAATGGGCTTGGTGAAACTAAGGAGATACTCCACACAATCCCACCATGAGTCATCTAATATCATCCGCTTAATTTTTGTTGCCCTTTCAATGCCGCTTTGTCTCCATATAGACCAATTTTGGCTAATCATAATGCTAGAAAGTGCCTCTCTAACCTTCACAAGTCGTCTCAAGATGATTGTGTTAGAGGCAAAACGCGTCTTTGCAACCTATTACAAATTAAAAAAAAAAATTAAAATTTAAAAATGAATTCTAAAAAATTAGAATACACAATCAAATTATGAAAATGCAAATATTTCTTCACCTACCTTCAATAGCTCCAATTTTGAAAATGATCTAAAAATTCCTTGAGACATGTGGTGGTTGGTGATGAACATTTGGATGTCCTCAACCTCTGCATACAATTCTTTGATCCAATCAATTTTAATCCCAATCTTTTGTAGCATTAGATTGAGTGGACCGCATAAGGTGTCCAAAAGATATGTGAATATTGTTTCTCAACGAACAACCCAACAACTCTACAATTCTTGGCATTGTCTGTTACGACTTGAACAACGTTGCGGGGTCCCACTTCCTCAATTGCTGAAATGAGAATATCAACAATAAATTGTCCATCTTTTATCTGCCCCTCACAATCCATGACTCTAAAAAATGTTGCCTCTTTAGGGGACATTGCTATGACATTGATCAAGGGCCGATTTTTTGAATCTTTCCAACCATCTGAAACAATGGACACATCTGTCTCAATCCATGATTCCCTTATGGGCTTCAATGAATCTTCAACCATCTTGACCTCTTTTTCCAATAAGGTGTCACACACCTTCTCATAACCCAGGCCCTTCTACCCTTTTGGAGCTTCATTAACTTTTTCAACATTCATAGAAGAATGGGAAAACATAGATAAACAAAGCAAAGAATTTTTTTCATGTTTGTAAAACAAAAATGGAGCAAAAAAATTGAAAAAATTCTGCCTCTTTGCAAAACCATCCTTCTACAATCTTCTTGGCAGCTAATGAACACTTGCAAATGCATAGGAATGACAATGCAATCGTTTGTAGAAGCTTCAATGGTCAATCTTCAACTCCCTTTGTTGATCCAACAAGCAAAAATGAATGCTCAACCTCTTGGAATGAAAGTTGTTTGCAAAACAAATGAACAAAAATGAAGTAATTTTGGTGTTTTATGTCATTTAGAAGTCTCTTTTAGGGTTGTGTAGGGCACAGGTCAAAGTCAAACTGAAAAAAAAAAATGCAAAAAAAAGAGTAAAGAATCCCATCCTTGCGCGTTCGGGTTCTTTCTGGGTGCGTCCAGGTGCTCCTACGTTCGCCCTAGGCAAACCAGGCCCCCTCAAGGGGAACCCTGCCGGTACCCACAGAGGGACCAGACCAGGACCCGGATATGGTGCAAACTGAACCCGGACCCGGTCCCTTCTGTGGCGAACCCGACTGCATAGCATATTTCCATATATAGATATTTTTTAATTTGGATTGTAGGTTTATCTTTCTTTTGCTTTGTCTTGGATGATGTTCTACTAGAATCTTATTACTTGGCTTGGAATTCTTGATATCTCTTTGAGAAACAGCAGAATGAAGCCTAACGAGACAGATGGATCAATATTTGTCAAAATCTCCTTAATGAGAAATATGTTATATATTGTTGGTGCACTATAGTAAAGAAGGGATGTTCGTTTTCAAGGAATCGTGTATTTTTTAAGTACATAATGATAAGATATGTGGTATTAGAGTCTACATATGGATACATGACTGGAATACCTGGTCTGCCTTTCACAGACCGTGTTAGTTTTGTGATGTTGGAAAACATGCAGACATTAGGTACTGTCTTCAAGCAAATTTTTAGTTCCTCTTGATATTTTATCTTAATTTGACTGAAAAAAAGCATCACATATATCATTGAATTCCACATTTTTCAAGTATACAGTTGTTATTTATACATTCTATACTGTCTAAGGTTGCACTTTATTTTTGTGATCAGATTGCTGTGCAAGATGAGTTAACAGCTTCGAGAGATTTTGTAGAAAATCCTTGCATTCACATTTTTCAAGTATACAGTTGTTATTTATGCATTTCACACTGTTTAAGGTCACACTCAATTTTCATGAACAGGATGCTATGCAAGAGGAGTTAACATCTTCTAGAGATTTTGTAGAAAAACTACATAAGCGACTGGAAGAGGTAGGTAATGAAGTTTGAAGCATTTTGACACATTGATTGCTTGTTTTAGCAAAATAACATCCTGGTATAGATTATTAAAACTAGAATGTCACATTTCAGACACGTGCTTCTGAAGATCACCTAATGCAGCGCGTGAATGCTCTTGAAGCCAAGCTGGTATTTGATTCCACATTATGTATTTCATTAATTTCTGTCAAATATTTTACATTTGATATCTTACTTAGGCTTTTTCCCCCCACAATCTGTACAGAAGCACTCAGAAAACATCATAAAGAATGAAATTGACCTTCTCCGTATTTTCCAAGTTCAGAAGAGAAGTGATATTCTTAATCTACTTGAGGATGAGCGGAAATGGCTTGAATCAATGGCAGCAGATATTGAAGCTCATGTTAAACAACAGGTCATGAATAGATGGGTTGATTTGGATTCCCTTAAATTGAATGAAGAGAGGCAGAACATGAGCCTAGAACAAAGCAAGAGTATTATGCTTAATGAAAACACAAAACATGCAGAGGTGTGTTTTCTTGTCCTACTACATATTAAATAGAGGTAATTATTTGTAAAATATAATTTTGATTCCCTTAAATTGAATGGAGAGAGGAAGAGCACAAGCTTTGTAATGGATGCCCCCTGATTTTTTTTTTGGTTTTCCCACTTGCTGTTTGTGTTTATTTTGAATGGTTTACATTGAGTTTTCAAGTGCCAATCATGCATAGAACTTGCATGAAATATAAATTGCAGAGAATATAAAATAGGAACCAAAGCACTAAGAAAGATAACTCATCTGAGCTTCCAATAATCAGATTTTTATGACAGCAAATTACTGTTCATTACATTACAGTTTCAAAACTCAGAATATAAGTAGTTTTCAGACCTGTGGAATAGCACCATACAGCAGATTAGAAACTCCTTGCTGGGCTCGCTCAACACCAATGAAATTTGCTTCCAAACCCTTGCTATTGCAATGCCTTAAACCACTTTGTAAGCTTCCAGCTGAAACAGATATAAACCACACTAGGCCGCCCCGAAAACAATGTGAAATCACCATCAAGGAGGTGCTGGCTGCAGTAGGTCGACCAAGCCTATAAAATCCAAATCAGCTTCAAAAATTACAA
>VDFB02000008.1:222404775-222546214 GCA_007258455.2 Sequoia sempervirens
TTTTTTGCTATATATGTTTTTCTTTGTTGAGAGAGAAGGGTCCAGAATTTTGGAGGAACACTGGTTTTAGGAAAAGACGACAGGCCTTTATTACTGCTTTATTTTATTGCAAAAGACTTTCAGTATATGCCAATCATTCGGCCTTTCTGTTCTTTCATGCTATTTGATTAAACTATAAACTGTGCTTTTATTGTCTGAACATTTCATTTGAGAACTTCTATATATGTTGAAATGCAAGTTTTCTGATCTAGATCATGTCTAATGACTCTTCTTGGCAGTAGGAATGTATGCAATGTTATTTTATGTTAATGAATGGATTGTCTATGCTATAATCTTCAGTTTCTGATTTTCTGGAACACTACAAATACAAATCAGGCCCTTAGATCCATCATTTATCATGCCTATCATTAAGTATTGGTGCATCGCCTTAGGTTAGACTCTATTTTATTATATATGTTTCCTTTTCCCTTTCCAAACCCCCATTATAGAAGAAGTCGGCTTCTCTAAAAACCCAGAGGTCACTCAGTTTAGTGCAAAAGGTCCCCCATAAACTGAGTTTCCCATAAGACACTGTTACCTTGTCAAATTTTGGCGTCAACAGTTAGCATTGCAACAAAAGTGAAGGTATGAAAGATATGATGTGGCATTATGCATACCACATCAATTATCCTTACTTGAATGATCACTTGATCATACTTTACACTCGAATGAAACCTTAGGTTTAGAATAACCTAATTGGGTCGAGAAGTTTATTCGATTAAAGAATGAAGCCTTAGGTTAAGATTTACCTACTAGGTGGGATATGTACTTGATGACTTATTGAAACCTATGGGTTGGGAATAACCTACTTGGTTGGGTTGATCATTTGGTCTTGATTGGAACATATAGGGTTAGATTAACCTATATAATTGGACTAGTCATTGGTTGATGACTTTATCCTAGGATTACGATATATCAAGGTTAAAAATCACCTATGTGATTAAGTTAATCACTTGAGTTTATGGAATACTATATGCTTGGAACCATCTAGGTGGGATTACCTATTGAGTTAGAGTTGCTACTTGATTAGATGATTTACACTCTTGAGATGAAGTCATATTGTTGACAAGATTCTACTCTTTTGAATAACTCTTTTTACTAAGGAGATTACACTCTCGAATGGAATCATCTATTGATATGATTATTCTTCGATTGAGTTCATTCATTGATGTGGCCATACTCTTGATGATAACCACTTATTAATGTGATATATTACTGAATGGAGTTAGTTATTTATGAATATATAATCTATGATTAGGTGAAGCTTATGTAGCTATACTTTAGATAATAAAGTTATACTTGGGACTAGATTGTCTTTTGAAGTGAATAGCTTGTTTATGCAAAGTTAATTTGTAGGCTAGAAAAGCTCATATGATATACCTAGGATTGGAATATCCATTGAAGGGGTTAACTTATGCTTAGGCTTTATTGGTAGAGATACCAATGTGTTTTGGGAAAAGGGAAATATGTTATTTCTGAGGTTAGGGATTACATATGCAAGGAATTTACCTAAGTATAGTATATGAATGGTCATAATCCAAACTGAGCTATAGAAGTGTATGTGAGTAGAAATACTGTCACTCAAGGTACTAGGTGAGAATACTTTGGCCAAAGTAGTGTAAGTAGCCATTGTTTACACTATCAGTTCACTGTGTTCCTTTTATGCATTCTAGTTCAATATTTTCATACTCGTAGGAGTAACAACTATATGAATAGGTTCTAGTCTGTAGGACACAACACTAAGCTCGAATAGGCAATTTGTTATGAGGTTCACCAACCAATCTCTTCGTCAAAGGGTAGGGCCATCTTGTCATATGTGACATATTTGCGGGGGATCGCATTTGAGTTTGTGGTTGGTGGAAAAGCGCTTGAGTGATGCTTCTCCTCATCAAATGGCGGCCAAGTTTTTCAGATGTTTGCACTATGATTGGGGAAAGCTGGAGTATATACACCAAGGAGCGAGGACATCTAGAATGTATGCACCATTGTGGCGACATCAAGACCAGTTTGTATATCTATTGTTGAATGTAGCTCAGAAGAGCTATGTATGTATCATATACCCATTTATATGGAAGGATGTAATCATGAATGATAAACTTGAGTTTATTCAATATGGCATCTATGTTATAGAAAGATTTGTGAAATTACAATGGAATGCGATGGAAGTTTGAAATAATGTTTATTTCAAATGTGTATGTAATTTACATTATGGAAAATAATTTTTTTTATTGCTATGTTATGGCATCATGGTTTATTCACTTGAGGTGAAAACATTGAAAATTTTCTTAGTAGAACATCGGGGTTGTTATAGTTTCCATATTTAAAAATTCTATATTATTTGTCACAACTATAAATTAAGTTGATTGGACTACATTACTTATATTACTTATTAAACCTTATTTGATTAAAGAATTTTACTATAATTTTTTATAATATTATAGATCATTCATCCTTATTCAAGACAACTTCATATTAACATCTTTAAGGAGTCAAAGAATAAGAAGATAAAGTATGTTTACATATAAACTCAACAATAATTTTAGTTGCCTCATTCTAATGATTGATAGTGGAATGCAAAAAAAATATTGATACAAAAACTCTCACACAACTTTTATCAAAAACATTCTAATTCATTTACATAAACAATAAAAATATCATATCTATAAAACATCTTTATTTTTTTTAAATCTATACTTCCATAAATCTTATAGCCTAACTAGATACCAAAGATGTGATGTCTTCAATCAAATTTCATATAATTTCCATAAATGGTAGGCCTATGTAATATCTACACCAAAATCTTGATATATCTATGTTTCAAGATCCTTGTACTTGCACTAAACTCTTGATATATTTATGTCTCAAGATCATCGTACCTACGCTAAAATCTTGATATATTATTGTCCCAAAATCCTTATGCCTACACTAAAATCTTGATATATTTGTGTCTCAAAATCCTTCTACCTATAGTATTGCAGTTTAAAGTATTGTTGAACCCAACCTTCATAAACTATAGAAATATTGTATTTATAAAAAATAATGTTTATTTTGTCTAAATCTATGCTTCCATAAGTCTTATAGCCTAACTAGATACCAAATCATATAATTGCAATAAATAATAAGCCTATGTAATATCTACACCAAAATCTTGATATATCTATGTTTCAAGATCCTTGTACTTACACTTAACTCTTGATATATTTATGTCTCAAGATCATTGTACCTATACTAAAATATTGATAGATCACCGTCCCAAAATCCCTATACCTACACTAAAATCTTGATGTATCTATGTCTCAAAATCCTTCTACCTATAGTATTGTTGACCCCAACCTTCATAAACTTTTTAGCTATTACTATCATGTTTTCAATTCAAATAACTACTCCCATTGTATATTTTTAATTATTATTATTATCATGAGTTACAATGACTTCAAATAATAAGACAATTTCAATCTAAAATGAGTTGTATCACAAGTCACTTTGGATGTCAGAAGTAGGTTGCACATGGTGGGACAATAAGTCAATGTCATATACAAATATTTGCATTTGGATAGACTCCTACTTTACCACATATTTGCCAACTAATGTTTTATGGTGTGTCAGATGTAGAAAGGTGGTTGTGAGTGGAATTCAAATATATTCTTTTGTAGCAATTCAATGTTTAAACTATCGAGAATGAAAGAGCAACAGTAAAATATTTATTTATACTTATCCAAGATTTGACTCTTTACACTTCCCATGCACTTTTACAAAGATAGGCTATGGATACTTAAATATACTAATAATGATTGGAGGATGTAAGATTTGGTGGTAATAAATAATATATTGATTTTGAATGGTTTAGACATTTGTGAACATAGAAAATCATTGCCCTTTACAGGACTGAGTTGGGGTTTCCAAATATTCTCACATGAGAAGCTGCACTTTATTGTCTTGGAAACTACACTTGTTTCTTTTAATACATTATTAAAAAGCTTTTACTCTACCTAGTGCTCATGCATTTTCGGTGGCTCCCACTCCACATAGATTGGGTGGGTCAATGTGGGTCAAGTTTCAAGAGGATCCCCACATTCGTACATTTAGAGTTGGACAAAAAGGACCACCCCTTTTTATGCCCACAATTGCTTGGTAAATATATATAGATAATTAGCACTTGCATCTTTTAAAGAGGTAAGGGATGCGTCGATAGGTTTGTCGATATGAAAGTTGTGGATGTATGGATAGATTTGTCGATATGAAAGTTGTGCTTGTAAAATAGTTCTGGTAACATGTCATAAAGAAGTTTCACACATTTGTAAAATGGTTTACGGGTGTGAGACGAGTGGCAAATCTGCAACGTAGTGAAGTTGGCTTAGGCCGTGGGTTTGCTCCCTATTGATTTCGGGTTCGACTCCGCTCTCGAGTTTACCCAGTTGAAACTGGCTTGTGGGTTGTTGGGTCCCACTGAAGAAAACTAGTCTCGCCTCAGCTCGCCCCTTCAAATGTTAGACTAGACCGTAATCTAATTAATTTAGTTAGATTTATTTGAGTACCAAACCTCACCGACTGAAATTGAATTAAAAAAAATTGAAAATCAATTAAGAATGTGTAGCATTAGAGTCAATGCCAATCTTTCACAATATAAAAAAATGGGGGACAAAGATAGAGAATCGTGCAATGTCTCAACTTGTCTAGTGTAATGTTGTGAGATGACAATAATACTTTATGAGTAACGCATTATACAAAACCAATGTAGATTATGCCAAGGGGAATTTTAATATAATAAGAATAAGAAATTTCCACACTCCAAAGTCCAAGGAAGCAGACCAAGGAGAAATGAGGAACGTGCATAACAATTGCACATTTTAATACTGGTCAGATTTAAGGCTGCCACGTGGCCTCACATGCAGTTCATAAGAGGTGGGCCCTTACAAAACACCAAATTCAATATCCTAATACCAAACCTTAGGTCTAAAACATTTAAACAAAAACAATATCAAATTCAGTTAAATGTATATCTGGAGTCCGGGCTTATCTCACGAACTTAAACGTGCGATTAAATCGGTCTTTTAAAACCGGTGGGCCCGGGCATCACCTTGGCGGGAAGTGGAGGGCCAACGAGATAACGACGCGTAAGTAATCTGCTATCAAAAGTACCGGAATTTCAGATCCAAGACCGGCGGTTGCGGAGCTCTGACACGCCTGATTTGGCCGAAGGCCTGTTTCCAATGAGATGTTGACGCGTGTCGGAAATAAGATTCCGCTCGATGGTGACGGCCTCATCGATCTGATTGTTTTTCTGGGTTAGATAAAGGCCTTGATTTGACCTGCCGGTTGAGTGGGGCCCACTTGCTATCTTTAGATTCTTCGTTTTCTTGTCGTCTTATGTTTTATTAAATCTTAGTGAGACGAATCGATGCCTCCTACCATTTTGGCCTGCCTCAGTGTAAGCCATTAACTCATACCTAGGAAATTTGGAAACATCTTAGCTTGCATTGCAAGGGACATGGGTGGAGATTCTTGACATGGGAACATGCAGGATTGCCCTACCCCAGGGGATGTAAAGTTGTCTTTGATGGGAGGTTGGAACTGCCCATTATTTTAAGGGTTGCCCTTTCTAAAAGCTTTGACAATGGTGGTTACAGACATTTTCAATTCATTGGGACCCTCCAAATGTGGGGTTCCACAAGCCAACTAATGCTCCCCATTGCCCTTTGTCTCTCACCCTCTGGTCTTTCCTTAAGTTCAGAGCTCCCCATATTGCCATGTCATGTGACCCACAATCTTTATCTCCCACATTGGCTTCACATGTATATGTTTCTCCTAGAGTTTAGAGCTCCATCCATGCCGCCCTTATCTCTATCACTTGTAAAGGAAGGAAAACATAATATGGTGGTAAACAAACATTCCTTTTGGGTTTTGCTAGAACTTATGAGATTGGTGTACCTAGCTCTTTCTTTCCCACTTGTTTGATTTCACCTTGTGGTGGAGACACATTTCAACTTCGAGGTGTTAAAGCAATCCCAATGGTGCTGAGGAGGTGAGTTCGTACATATGGGTTAGGGACAAGAAGTTTTGGGCCCAAGCTTATTCCTAGGTAACACCCTTTCTTATTTTAGGTTTCTTCTACTACATTTGAGATTCCTTCTTCCACTATATTAGGCACGGGTACACATTGTAGGGATAATGGCCCCCACCACACGGTAGATTTAGGGAAATTTGAGTTGTTTTCTAGGTTCTTTATATGTTGCCGCCTTTTTAATTATTTCAAGTTTATAATTAGATATGTCTCGATGCTATTTTTGGTCTTGTAGTTTTTGTGGCTTGGATTTTTCCTTATGGCAGTTTTCTAAATGAGGTTTGTATTCTTTTATATATTTGTATTGTTCATTTTTTTTATATGTAGTTTTTTAAATGAGGTTTGTAATCTTTTATATATTTATTTTAAAAATTGTGAAAAATATTGATTTTTAAAAGTTATTTTATCTTGGGTCGGGGGGTCTAGTTCGATTGGCTAAATCATCTTATTATAGGCAAGAGGTCATGAGGTCTAGTCTCCTCCCGTCCCCGTGGTATAGAGGGCTTGTTGTGTCACATCACCGATCACGTGAAAAATGTTTACCCGATTCTTGCAATCTAAAAAAAAGAGTTACTTTATCTTGTTTTATTTACTATAAATATACATAAACACATCATTTTTAATTTTTAATTAAGAAATATTTTATCTTATTTGTGTTGTTTATTTTATTTTCATTTTAATAGTTTTTTTTTTTTTGGTATGTAACTTTAATTTTAAAGGTTAATCAAATCTTGTTATAGAGATAAATAAATTAAAGAATAATAATCAAATAAATATTTTAAGATTAAATAGTTGTGATAAAAGTTATTTAGAGTAATTTGTTAAAACAACTACATAAAATAAATAAATAAATAATATGTAGTCAAAATCTAATGGATGAATCCCCTATTCATAAATCAATTAAGGTTCATCTTCCTTCTAATGTTAGGGTAGACACAAGGTGGGTCCCTTTGGATGACAATTGGCATAAGCTCAACTTCGACAATGCAAAAAAAGAAATTTGAGACCATCAAGGGTGGTGTGCATAATAAGAAATCGCGAAAAGCTCTTGGTTGGTGTGACAGTTAAAAAACTACTAGAAGGAACAAACAATGAAGCAAAATTTTAAGTTTTTGTATTAAGGCTACACATTGTAAGAACATAAATATTAAAGAATTAAAATTTGAGGGGGATTCTTTAATCACAATCAATGTTCTATGCAAATGTTGAACTCCTAATTGAAAGCATAGCAATTTCCTAAGTTAGTGTGAGGAGATTTCAGACATTGTTAGTGATTTTAAACTTGGCTACACATTTCATTTCACTATTTCTCCTAGTGCATGGCGAGATATTGCCTCTAATCTTTTGCCCTTCTCATCTCACTCAATATAAATGAATTTGATCGTGTCTTAACAAGATGATGAGCTTGAATTGATTATAGTGAAACATCCAAAATCATACAAGATGGATGAAGAATTTATAACCTCACATTCTCAGTTGTTAGATGGAAGAAATAAAGTCACAAATTAGTTTTCTAGCTTTACCTCACTTCATACAAGAGGGACACTATAATTTGACTCGAACAAAAAAGTGTAAGATTATTTTTAGAGGTGAGGAGTCAAATTTCAAGTTAAAATGGTGTTTAGAAAAAAATCAATGGTGATGTTGCTTGCTATAAACTTGGTGTTGGGGGATACTTTTCTTTCTACTTTCAATTGATATAAGGTAAATAAAATATTCTTCCATGTTTTTGGTAGTTCTTTTGGATGTAGGGGAGTCTAAAGAGGAAATCCAAGTGATTGTTGATTCAATCATCAAATCCCAATGATGTTGTAGAATAAAAAATAGTGTGGATGATGTTGTGCTTAGCTTGGGTTTTCAATTAGATAGTGAGAATTGACCTCTGACTCATCCACATTTCTCTGCCCTATGGTACCTTTCATTATTAAGGCAGTAGGAGAGGATGATAATGCTTGCCACAATAACTTGCAAAGTGGGATATTGAATTCCTAAAGGTGGTTGCTAGTGTCTCCACTTCATCGAAGGTCAACTGGTCCTTTGCATTGGCATTTGATAACTCAAATTCAAATGGTGGTGAAGCAAAAGAAGGTGGGACTACTACTAAGGTCTAGGGATGGGTTAAGATAAATAATCAGTATAAAATATATTATAATTTTGTTGTTAAAAGTTGCATGTTTTTGGCTTCAACTTCTATTACAGTTATGGCTCTCCTACAAAGTTTCCTAAAATATATAATTTTTAAATTTTATGTTAATAAATAGGATATGGCTCCCTTAAGGTAGTTTCACTAATAAAAAAGAAGAAATTGATTGATGGAAAATAATTATAAGGTGTGTATAGTTTATTTGTTAGCATAAAGGAAAATTGGGAGTAGTCAAACAAAAGATTTATAATTTGAAAATGAGTTGTTTTATTATTTTTGGTCTACTTTTGTGATTATAAAAGTGATTTAAATTATAGTTGTAACCTAGCCATGTATATTTGAACTTTGGTGTGAAGATCTAATATCTACTAAACTCTCATATCTTCTTTCCAATTTGTCTTTTTGTTTGTGGTATGCTTTAGCTAACTAGAGATGTTTAGGAACACCATGGTCAAGTTTTCTAGGCAAGGATTGATTCTCCTTTGGTCAAACCCCTAAGATACTCATTTAATGGATTTTAAAAGTAATCAAAGATACTAGGTTGTCATACAAATAATTTCCTTGATGTTGATGCAAGTGGGATGTTATACTTTTGATGTGATATGTTTTTTGAATAGTCTTTAGACCTGCTAGGTTGTAGATAGATGTCAAATCCTATTAGGTATGGTTTTATGTTAAAATTTGGCACATAACTTGAACCCTACCTAAACCCATCTAGATTGATTCTTATGGATTAGTCTTGGTCCTCAACTTTACTTGAATTTTCTCTCCAAGTTCAAATCCATAATTTGTGCAAGTGATCTAGGTTAGTTGTTTGATGCATGGAAATGAACCTAGAAAAACGTTCTCATATATAGAGATTAGATATGCATATCCAGATCAAATCTAAAATTGTGTAGATTAGATATGTAGATATGTAACCAATCACATAATTATGAAAGTGACTAATAATAACAAACAAGAAGTTTTCAAATTCTATAACATTCATTTAATTATTTTAGTTATTCTACATATTAAAAAATCATCTACAATCATTTATTATAATATATCTACATCATATTTTCAACTAATATTTTTTTTTACATAATCAATTTCTACATTTATTGCATATCCTAAAATAATCATCTAATTATAGATTTTTAATTTCTATGAATGCCCTAACTTTAGGCTTCTAACTTTATTTAAATTCTTAATATGTTAGTCAATCTCTACTTTTTAAAAGGTAGAGATCCTTTGTAACAGCTACCTTAACTTTTTCAAATAAAAATGTAATAATTTAATCTTCTCAAATCTTCTTCGGTGTTCGATAAATATTAAGTCACTTAGAAGTCAATGGAAAAACTTTGATACGATGAATGTGTGCAATTGCCACGTGACAAATAGATTTCATTTGATTCATGTTGAATCGAATATTTGTTTAAGCAAATAAAATTTTATAGATTTGTAAAGTCACGACAAAAATGGATATTTCCCTTGTGTGTAAAGATTATTCATCTAAACCCCATCTTCTTAAAATAATATTATTTTATTTAGATTATATATTTTTATTTATTTTTAATTATGACTTTGTTTTTGTCAACTTAAATGAAACAAATCTTGATTAGGTATGGGAAAAAGACACTCAACAAAGCTTAATTTATATGCAAAAATCTAGTATACATTGATTACAACCTTCATAACTCAATCCAAGATATTAATAATTTATTATTATGAGTTATGATAGTAGTTGGGTGATTGTGCAGAGAATCTTAGAGGAAAATAAGGCATGTTGAAAGTGGTCCATTAGTAAGATCTTAATAACTTTCTTCCAAAGGTATCCCAATCATGAAACCTTTCTTTATATGATTTTTTTAGCATATATAATTGCCAACAAGTAAAGTACATCCATGCATGTAAATCCATGGTGAAAATGTACTTGTATGAGTTGAATGGACAAACAAAATATGTTAGAAGATAGTAGTGGAAAAGTTAAAAGAAAATATAGTAATTACGTTAATGTTTATTAGTGAGAATTAGATATCAATTAAGTTTAAAAGGTGGGTATAAATGATAAAATGTTAGCGAGAATTAGTCATAGTTAAGTTTAAAAGGGGAGAATAAATGATAAAATGTTAGGAAGAAAAACATCACTTATTATTAGGTCTATAAAATGTTCCCATTTTTTTTTTATTGATATAAAGTAGGGGAAAAATAACAAATGAATAAAAAATATTATTATGAGAATTATAAATAACTTGATATTTAGTAATGAATGAAAACATATTCTCAAGGGACTATAGGAGCTTAGAGTTTTGTCTCTACAAGAAAATTTAAACATAATATAATAAGGGAATCCATTTGATATGAATATATGGATGGGTAAAATATATTGTATAGTATTATAGAATTTTTTAACTTAAAAGTAACTATAATAATGTTATACCATTTTTTTATACCTTAGTGTGACAAAAAATGTCATATCGATAGTATTGTAAAATTGTTGAGAACAATTATGGTCACATGAGAATTGATGATCATATAACCATTAAGTGTGTTAATCCACTTACCCCTTAATCCCCTACTTGCACATGCCTAATCTTGGTCAATCCGCAATTGAATTATCTGCATCCTCGAATGTGTACAAATGCATAGGAATTTTGTACACGACATGGAACTTTGTACATGTGATATGACCTTTGTACCATGTCACATGAGCCAAAGGATTTTCCAATCCCTCAAGGGTACTCCCAAGTACCCTTTCCATCTTGTCCATCAAATCTTCCCAAGGAGAATATACACCATTGGGGTTCCCCTTAATCCCTCTCCCTCCATATCCTCCACCCACATGAGAAATTTTTTTCTTCTCGCATATCTCTGTGTCTCTCAACCAATATGAGCCATTGATCTCATCTATTGATCCTATCCAACTATTACATAGGCCAAAAATCTATAAATTAGCACAATCCAGTCTATTTTCATACATGGTCTTGAATGCAACCTTATGCTATTGACACAAGCACTCACATCCAACCATCCATGAGCGCAACCATCTCTCTTTTGTGCAACAAGAGTTGGTTTGTTTTATCAATATTTATAAACCTTTATGCTTAATCTAAGATAGAGTAGGTTAGTATTATTTTAGTTTACTCTATCAAGCTCAAATTTTTATGCACATGCCCACATTTTATTAAAAACAATATCCATTTGAACTAGAGCCCTAGCATTGATGTGAAAGGTCAATTCACTTCAAAGTTATCTTATATGAATAATAACAGGAAATGGAAAGAAACATGCAAAAGGATAACATCCAACTTAAACTAATAGTTTAATTTTTTTAAATTGAAAGTTAGCTCTTGTACAAATTCTTGCATGAAAATCCTTCTTGCATATGCACATTAATTGCATGCATATTCCCTCTATGCATTGAATATAGCTTCAAATGTTGCACTATCTTGTCATTAGTGTTTTCATTGATGTCAACCTATGTCAACCTCTAATGTGGTGTTGATGAGAAGGTGTTTGTGGTGTTGATCATGTGTTACAGATGTAACATGGTCACTTGGTTTCCAAGTGCTTTTGAGAAAATTAGTATAAAGAATGTACCAGGTGATAGGGGTGTGTTCTATGTTGTGCTCCACATTTATTCATGCTCGAAGATATGCTACCACAGGGACCTTAATCAGGTCCTATCTTGGCACCACATGCAAGCTTTGAATTATGTATGCTACTATCCATTATCGCACACGTCTCAAACTCCAACTAGATTATAGACAAACATAGAGAACCTTTTATCACTTCAAAATTTCTACATGTTAAACATATCCTCCAAAATCTCTAGAATATGATAGAACAAGTATAGACATACTCTCCTCTGAAGCTGTAGAGAAAACCTACATTTCTGAAGGAAACATAGACCATAATTGTATTAATAGAGAAATTTCTCTGCCCTAGGAACTAAGCTGAAATATTCTGGTACAAACCTCTTGACCACCATTATCACAATGAATGCACACTGCCTTCTGGAAGGTAGTCACATCTCAATAAAACTAATAATCTATGTTTCTTGATTTAGTGATATGATTGATGAGAGAACTTCTTCATTAATGAAACCTTCTGACACCAACATACGACCAAAAATATAACATGTATTTCTACATATCTCTGTAACTCAAAATGATAAGTCAAGGGGTATATAATGATAGTTCAAGTAATCCTACAATCTTTTTCACCTTTGACATCAACCTTCTTCATCAATGGCAACCTATGTTCAACAATCTCCCCATTTTTCATTGATGGAAAACAACAAAATGTTGGGCCACCCATAAAACCATCCGAACACACATGAAGACATTTCTCCCCCTCAGATTGGTTTCTCCCTCTTAGAAGATATAAAATTTTGAGTTCACTTTCTCCCCCTTTGACATCAATGGAAAAGGTCAATAATAATCACTAAGGGAGACACTAATTTTATATACATAATATTGTTTATGGACTCTCACAAGGGGATTATTTTCCTATCTTTTTATATATTTTTCAACAAGCTATACATAACATATAACCAACTTTGAATCAAATGTTGAATGCACAAGACAACTAAGAGGGGGGGTGAATTAACATTCAGATCTACACTAGTCCTTAAAACCTTAATAACATGCATTAGTAGAATGTAAACATGAGAAATAGTAATACAAATACATCCAAACACATGATAACACCATATTTACATAGAAAAACCAAGAAGGGAAAAAACACAATGAGGATTAGCTCACAATATAAAGTAATTGCAACACCAAATATAATAGGCTCATTACTGAAGGGCTCACTAACCAAAAGAAAGGAAGAGATCACTACCAACGGCTCACTGACATATTAGAAATAAGAAGATAGAAGATTGTTACAATGAGAAATCCATCTCAGAGCAACAACAAAGTTCCACCACTACTTCACTAGATCATTCACTCTCTATAGGATGTAGACACCTTTTGCTCACTACTTCCAGTAGTCTTAGACAGTAATGCTCACGCTATATTTTGCACTTTTGCACTTCACATCTCAACACTTTGTATTACACACATCACTCATACATCCTCCAACAACTCAAAACTCATATATACCATCTTCAGCCTTGAAAATAATTCACAAGGTTGGCTATGCACCTCAAACATGCAAATTCAAATTAGGTTGGCACCAAAACATTCACACGGTGGAAAGGAATGAAGGAAGACCACACCACACCTTAACTTGGACCTAAATACATGCATACATGCCACACCATGCTTCCACAAACATTGAAGCACATCCATAATTAGTGTAAACACCCAAGGTCGATCGAACTTGTGTTAACACCATTAAAAAATTAAGTACACACTTCCTTTGATCCAAATATGACTCACATAACACACACAACACTTAAACACAATCTAGAATATTCCATCAACACCCTGAAATACAAAAAATCCTTCACAACATCATACACCAGAAGAACATACTCATTCTGCACAACCAACTAACCTTCCACACATTGCAACACCTAAATCCAACCTTGTGGAGCAACAAAAATACAAGCAACTTAGATTGAAGATAAATGCTAGCAATATAAGTACACTTATAGATCCACAAGAACAGAAACCAAACTACAGAGAAATGTAGAGCATAACCATTTCTTCCAGACAACACTGCTTACACAGTTCATAGAATGGTGAACACAAATTTCTCTACACAATGATCCAAAACCTGAAACTTTAAATATAACACCTCTGATCACCTTTGATTAACATATATGAACCACACAGGCATATCTTCATCTATGAAGAAATGCAAACAAAAACACTGAACATCACTCTGCTACATTGAGCACACTTCACCACATTGTTTCCTCTTTTATTCAAATTTTCTCAAAAGCACTTGGAAATCAAGCACCATAAACTCAAACTCAACATTTGGAACACCCTCTCATTAACTCAACCACACAAGATTTTTAACATCACCAACACATGCTCATCAAAGGAACACAAGAGGTTGAAATTAGTGATACTACTAATAACAACATAATGCAACCAATCAAAGCATCTCCATAGGTTGATATCAATGCAACAACAAAGGTTTTTTGACATCAATGACAACACAAACTTCCAACATCAAATATATGCATCCTTAATAAAATAAACACACCCTCAATATTAAGCGCACTTAGGAGTAACATTTTATTTCATTAACCCTCACTATATGCCACAAACAACTCCTCTCCATGAGCTTGTGAAAACCAAAAAATAAAGATAAAATTTTAAAGAAAATATAGTGATTACATTAATATTCACTAGTGGGAATCAATTTTCAACTAAGTGTAAAAGAGGAGCAAAAATAATAAAGTGTGAAGAAGAAAAAAATCACATATTACTAGGTCTATAAAATACTCCCAAATTTTTTTATTGATACAAAGTAGGGAAAAAATTACAAATGAATAAGAGAGTTACAAAATTCCAAAAAAATGTTATTATGAGAATTATAAAATAGTTTGACAGATAGTAATAAATGCTAACATATCCACAAAGGACTACATGAGCTTAGAATTTTGTCTCTAAAATAAATTTAAATACAAATGATAATAAGACAATTCATTTGGTATGAAAATATGGATGGATAAAACATATTTATATATTATTATAGAGTTGTTTTAACATGAAAGTATATAATAATTATAATAATGTTTTACCTATTTTTCTATATCTAATAATGTAACAAGAAATGACATATATTATAGTGTTATAAAATTGATAAGAATGGTGATGGCCACATTAAAATGGATGATCACAAAATCAATATTGCATGCATACACATATACTATACATATTGAATAATTTGAAGGCTTGTTACCACCACCGATCACTTCTATTTCTTTAATATTATTTTTAGATGTAAAGTCAAGCTATTATATTGTCAGTTCCATTGGATAGATGGTTGAAGGGTTAATTTATTAATAAGGTGATTTTCCTATGGTCATTCCAATATAATCAATCCATGTGTTTGATGAGGCCTTTACACTCATTCATTTAGATATGCTATTTTGAATACCTTACACAAGAGTACAAATTAACACACATAAAGATAACATTCTACGTGGTAGATGGTAATTTTTACTTCAATTTGTGTTTGTATTGAATCTTTAAATAACTCATGGTTATTTCTCACTATTCACTCCTAGGTCATACTATTGAAAACTTACATACAAAATATGTTTAAAAATGATATTGCAAATGTACAATCATCAAGTGAAATATTTTTTTTTAACTTAACATTCATTTGTGTCTTTATACATTACAATACTACATTATTTGACCTCTACATGTATATGGGATAGGCTAAAAATAGAAAACTACTCACATGGTAGAACAATGGGGAGTTTTATATTCTTAATATAATGTAATTTATGTATGATCCAATAGAATGTCATATAATATTTTTTTTGTATGAAGATACTAAATAAATTATAGTAATTAGTACTACCTAATGTATCATATATTTCAAGTGATTATTTTTTCATGATATTTTTTATATCATTAAAAAGAAAGTACATCTTCTAATGAGCTTCACTTATCTCATCATATATCTAAGTCTATCACAAGTTTTCATTCTACTCAATCTTAAAGAATTAACAAGGTGAATCAAAGTAGTAATTATTTAAGTGTGGAGAGTTGTGGAAGAAAAAAATATTTGGCTAGACATTGATGAAGATCAAATACCTCTCTAAAGAAAATATCCAAGCATCTTTGATCCTTGTAAGTCATGAAGCTTTGGAGAGAGTTATACGAGTCTTTGAAGAGGAAAAAAATTGTCCCCTAATTTCAAGGTAAGTGAAGCATCTAAAAATAAAAATAATCCTCAATTTTAGGCCCCATTGACTAAATTTGGCAAATAAATTCCACCTAAGGAATATGGTGATTAGTTCATATGCAAAAGGGGTGTTAACAAGCTCTAAAATATGTTAAAGAACCATCAAACTACCTTGAAGCTTAGTTTAACCCAAAGGTCAAGTGATTACATCTTCAAAGTGAAGATATGCATTATAGTAGCACTTACTAATGCTTTGAGAAAATATTTTCTTGGGGCTCTAATCATTTGGACTATAGGCGAGTTGTATAGATCTCATCTTTAACACCTCTACTTATCTACCTTATAAAAAGATTCATAGAATTAATTAAAAATTTATGTAGAGGAAGTATATCCATACAATTTCCTATAAGACAACAAGATATATTAATCAAAAGGTACATATCTAACCTATATCACAAATCTAATACAAGCACCTACAAATCAATATCTTTTAGAAAATTATAATTAAACTATTTATACTAATTATAATTAACTAGAATGACTAGAGGTGCAGAGGACCTAGCTCGATTGGCTAAAGCATCCTATTGTAGGCAAGAGGTCACAAGGTCCAGTCTCCCCTCCATCCTTGTAGTACCAAAGGGTGTGTCATGCCAGTGTCACTAGTCACATGAAAAAAGTTTACCAAGTGCATTGCAGTTTATCCCTAGGGGGGCTAGCCAATTCTTGCAATCTTAAAAAACAAAAACTAGAATGACTAGAAAACTAATCAATCTAATACAAACACATTTACGCCAAGAACAAGCCACCAAACTTGATCCTATACATCTTTACAAAATTTATCTCAACATACTAATGGATGCATTCCAATAAAAAATCTAATTTATTTTTATTAAATATTTTAAAATTAATTTTACTAACTTTAACATACTATAATTATTATTCTTCTATCCATCATGAAACATGATTAGATACAACCTTTGCAAATTCACTAGGGATGAAAGACCACATTGAAAATTGACTATGAAGCAAATGCAAATAAACCCACATTTCACAAAGCCTACCATCTTTATTGGGGCCATTTCTTAAGTGCTTTAAGTTAAAATTCTTCTTGTAATCATACATTTTTGGAACACAGATTTTGACAAATACATATGAAGATTGAATTGTAAGGTATATTTGGTACCCAATCTAACTCATTTCATATTATTATTAGTATTATTTATTAATTATAATCCTACACCAATTCCATGCAATTATGTGCCTTAGGGTGGCAACAAAAGGCTTCGATTCCTTCATAATACAAACTTTGTATTATCATAGTTTTTGTCTTGTCAATAGCAATGAAATCCTTCATTAATAAACTAGGCTAAAGTTTTTCACTCTCATTATTCCCTTTGACGTTGAAATCTGGCCTACTTTTCGTGGCTTATGTGTCACTTGATAACAACACCTACTTATTTATCTAAATTGTCTTTTACATAAACCGATGCAAATAAGTATAATTACCCTACATTTCAATAATTAGTTTGGAATTAATGATCGTAATAAATGATTATTAAAAAATTAAATGAGGGAAAGGTACCGAGTCTTGGAAATTATGATGATGAAATAAATATGAGTGTCATATATAATTAATTTAATAATGGTTATAAATTAATGTTCTTGATGCGTTACTTGTTTTGTAATAGTGAAATGCTTAGAATTTTTTGTGAGTTGAGTCTGCATTTCACAAGGTTGAACTTGAGCTCCACCAAAATGACTTAATCCGTAAAATCAATCCTTTAACACATATGATTGATCTAGTTGATTGTACACTTCCATAACCTCTTTCACCTTGATCGATATTATATGGTAGTGCATAAGGAATAAAATATTAAATGCTTTAAGGAAGTTGATAGATTACAAGGGCCAAGTTCTCCTCACTCAACCCCCTTGATATAACAAATTTATGACCTTAGCCTAATGATTAAAGACAACACTCTCAAAATTGCAAGTGTCCTAATACTTCAAATTGAAGCGTTCTTACAATTATTCTCATTGTAATTGTTTAGTTTTGGATGATAAATTGATATAAATTAATTACATAATAAATTTCATTAAATATCAAGACATAGCAATAGATTGCATAAACCTATACCAAGTCATCTCCCAATAGCTAATGAAAAGGGTTAGAGTCAACAAAATTTGAACTTGATTTTTTGAATCTAAGTGCCAATCAAATAGAACATGAGATTAATCCTACATGTGCAATTTGTTAAGAAAGGTGACATTAACCTTGCATTCCTATGTCATTCATGTGTCTCCATGTTCCTTGAAAAATGTTCTAGGGGACATGAGAGGAAAACACTTAATATTTGCTTTTATGACAAATATAATTGCATTTCAAAGAGGTGAACACATGTCGGTGATGATTACAAGGAAAAATAGAATAAGATTATTTCTAGGCATCCACTTTTGGGAATATGAACAATCATGAGTTGTATGCCCAAGATTGGAAGGTGAAAGGTTACCCTATTGTGTGATGAGAGGAGTCATCGAGGAGTTACAGAGCATTTGAAAAGAAAAAGGATTAGTTGGTTATGGGCTAGGCACCCATGTTGAAGCCATGTGAATATTATTATTTTATTATTATGTTTATTGGTTGTCCGTTAAATTGTGCGTGGGTTTTTGCAAGTGGTTTATTGCCTCTTGTTTTGAGTTACCACTATGGTTTTGCCTCCCACAATTTTCTATAAATTGGAGTTGTGGCATATTAGTTTCATATGATTCATTTGTAACTATCTAGTGCTATCAAATTATTTAGAAAATTGTAGTGAAGTGTATTATTGTACAATTCTTGGTTGAAGATTAATAATATACTTGCCCTCTTTCTCGTGTGGAGTTTTTTTCCTGAAAGGGTTTCTCCACGTAAATCTAGTGTCTCATTTGGTTTGCTGATTTTTATCTTGTAATTGAATGTGCAAGACACATAATCTCATTTTGGTAATCTAATGTTTAGATTTGCAAACACATTCATAAGTTGTTATTGTAGTTTTTCTTCACGTTGTTTTCAAAATTTGGTATTAGAGCTAATGGTTCTATGATGTCTTTCTCTTAAGTGTTGAAGGTTGTTTGGCTATAGTGGGAGCTTCTGTTTTGTGTTTTATTTCAGATTTATGAAGAATATTGTATCCCATGATCACTACCTCTCGCCAAGATATTGATAAATTCGATTGCATTGGCTGTGAGATGTGGAAATTGAAGATGGAGGATCTCCTTGAAGAGAGATAAGTGGTTTTCAGTTTTATAAGAAATAAAGCTAGCCGCAATGTGTGATGAAGATTAGAATAAGTTGGAAAAGAGGGCACGGGGAACCATTTGATTGTGTTTTATAGATTTTTTCCTCTTGAATGTCTCCACATAAGATACTACATACAAGTTGTGAAAGAGGATAGGAAAAGTCTACTAAACCATTTGAAAGTTTTTCTAACAAATTATATCTCAAAATATGATTGTACTCTTTAAATATGAAAGATGGTGATTCAATTCAAGATCATTTAAATGAATTTAACTTGATTATAGGTCATCTTGCATTTGTAGATGCTAAATTATAATATGAAGATGAGTGTATCTTGTTTCTTTGTTCTTTTCCTAAATCTTGGCAAAATCTAATTGTTGACATAAGTAGTGGTAATGTAGAGCCAACAATAGACAACATGGTTTTCATACTTCTTTAAGAAGATGTGAGGAGAAAGTATATGAATTTTGGCTCCCAAGATGCCTTGCATGTACAAGGTAGGTCCAAAGAGAAATAATCTAAAGGGGATAAAAAGAGGGATAAGTCTAAATGAAATTGTAAAACCCTTGGAAAGGGTAGAGTAAAGTGTTGGAATTATGGCCAAAGAGGGAATTTGGAGTGTAAGAACAAGAGAAATAATGTTGATTCCTCCACAAAGAAGTCTTCTAATGATGATTTTGATGCTTTTCTTATTTAAGCTAACACTATTAGTAATGATGCTTGGCTTATTAATTCAGACCACTTCTACCATATGACTCATCTCAAGGAGTGGTTTTCTACATACAAAGCATATTAAGGGGGAAGATGTTTTCCTTGGTGATAAAAACTTGAAGAATATTGTTGGTAAGATAAAGGTAAAGATTTGTTTCAATGATGGGAGGATTAAAACCCTTGATAATGTTTTATATATTCTACGACTTGTGAGAAATTTACTTTCCATATCCAAGTTGAACAATTTTGGAATGCATGTGACATTTGACAAGTCTAGTTGCAGGTTGGTAAGAGGGAGTTTGGTAATAGCTAAAGGATCTTAGATAGGGACTTTTTTTAAGCTAAATCATCTACTTTTTCCTCTGCTAATGTAACTGACACTAAAAATGCATGTATGGTGTGGCACCATAGATTGGGTCACATTGGTGAAAAAGGTCTTAAGGCCATTCTTAATAAAAAGTTAGTTGATGGTATTTTTGATTATTTTTGTAAAAAATGATATATGTGAGAATTGTGTGTTTGGTATTTATAGAATAGATCATCATTTCCTAATGGAACTAATTAGGCAAAGAGATTATTAGAGATCATTCATTCAGATGTGTGTGGACTAGTGGATGTTGTCTCTTTGGGTAAATCTTGGTATTGTGTCTCTTTCATTGATGATGTCTCAAGATACACATGGATTTATTTTGTGTTCAAAATATGAATTTTTCACTAAGTTTAAGGAATTTAAGGCCTTAGTTAAGAAGCAACTAGATTATAAGATAAAAGTGTTGAGATCTGACAATGGGGGTGAATATTGTTCCAAGGAATTTAATGAATTATGTAAGCATGTAGGTATTATTCGATAGAAGACTACTCCTTATACTCCCCCAAAAAATGGGTATAAAAATGAATGAACCGAACCTTGATGGAAAGAGCTAGGACCATGTTGAGTGGTGGTAAGCTTGATAGATGCTTTTGGGTAGAAGTCATAGGTACCACTAGTTATTTGATTAATGGTTTTACTTGTTTAGCACTTATTGATAAAAATACTTATGAAGTGTGGATAGGTACAAAGCCTTATGTTTCACACTTAAGGGTCTTTGGTTGTGAGGATTTTTTCATGTGCCTTAAGAGAAGTGATTTAAATTGGATCCAAAAGCACAAAAATACATCTTTATTGGTTATGGTGGGAATGTAAAAGGTTATAAGCTTTTGAATCCTCTAACCCATAAAATGATATTTTTTAGAGATGTGATTTTTAGGGAGTTTAGAGCTTACTTAGGTGAAGAGCAATCATAGGATAAAGATAAGACAAAAAATGCACTTTGAGAAAAAGATTGAGAAGTAGGAAGATGCACATGTGGAATAACAATTAGATGGATCTGAGGATGGAGAAGAAGAAGAGGGTTTAGAGAGTTCAGATGATGTGAAGTAAAAGAACACAAAAGAATAAGAACAAGTAGAGCCCATTACTACTACTTTGAAGAGTTCCACAAGGAAAGACAGTCTAGTTGACAAGTATAACCCACTAGATTTTTGTTGTGTATTATTTTATTGAGTATTGACAATGAACCTAGATCTTTCAGGGAGGCTCTCTCTTTGAAGGAAAGTGAGTCTTCGATGTAGGCCATGTAGGAGGAGATGATGGCCTTGGATAGTTTTAACACTTGGGATCTTGTTAGTTTTCCTAAAGGAAAGAAGCCCATTGATTTCAAGTGGTTGTTTAAAAAGAAATTTGGTGCAGACGGTTGGTTAGAGTGGTATAAGGCTAGAATACTAGCCAAGGGCTACTCCCATAGGGAGGGAATTAATTCTGGTGAAATTTTATCTCCTATTTCTAACTTTACTTCTACTATATTCCTATTGTATATTGTTATTTCTTATGATCTTGAGATAGAGAAAATGGATGTTAAAACTACTTTCTTACATAGGGGTCCCAAGGAGGAGATTTATATGTGACAACCTAATGATTTTGTTTTGAAAGGAAAAGAACACTTGATTTGCAAGTTAAAGAGATATTTGTATGGTTTGAAATAGTCGCCCAAGATGTGGTACCAAAAGTTTGATGCCTTTATATTGAATTCGGGTTATGTTAGGAGTGAGGAGGATCGTTGTTTCTACATTAAGGTTATTGATGATCATATACTAATTATTGTCTTGCATATTGATGATATGTTTATTGGTAATAACAAGGCTATTATTAGGGATCTCAAGAATCAATTTTCTGGAATATTTATGAAGGACTTGGGGGTTGCAAAATATATCATTGGGATGGAGATCAATAGAGATTGGGTTCACAGAAAGCTTTGGTTAAGTCAAAATAAGTATGTTGATACCACTTTATAGATATTTAAGATGCAAGACTATAAAATAGTAAATATTCCATTTCTGGTTGGTACTTAGTTGCATTTAGAAATGTATCCTAATTATAATGATTTTTATGAGATGTCTAAGGTTCCTTATACTAATGTCATTGGTAGTTTAATGTGTAGTAATGGAAAAAGTATCCCTTTTTCCTTAATTTGGGAATAATTAATATTAAATGAGCCTAATGTTTCCTTGATCTAGTGTTCTAATGTATTTTACACATTCACATTAAGTTTAGGGCCCTTTTAAACTAAATGGACTTAATTGTGCCTTATTTAGGGTGTTGTAAAGTGTATCTTTACACTTTCACATTAATCTAGGGATTTATTAATTAATTGAGGTTAATTTTCCTTAATTAGATCCTTTAATTCAAATCCAAGCCTAATTAAATGCAAATTCTAAGGGATAAAGCCCGAAATTCATAAATTCCATTACACAACACTTAATTTTGGAAGATGTGTGTCCTAGGTAGGTGACCTAGGACCCATGCACCACATGGTGAATGGGTCCTCACTAGGTCCTAGGACCCTATTTTGACTTGACATTTTACCTTGTTCGATGTGTGTCCTAGGCAAGTGTCCTAGGACCCATTCACCACATGGTGAATGGGTCCTCACTTAGACCTAGGACCCATCTTTGAAATATGTTTTGGCGGTATTCCAATGATTTGAAATCCATAATTCAATGTCGGCTTGTGATATTTGAATTTCAAGAATTAATGTTAAGATATGTATAAATACAAGGCTATTTCACTTAGTTTCATCCTATAAATTTTAAGAATTTCATAAGTAATAAAGAGCACTTCAAGAGCATCAAGAGCATTTTCAAGGCATTCAAGAGTAGATTTGTAGAATATTATTGCAGCAATCAATATTCATTTCATCATGTCAAATATGTATTGCATCATGCATGTTGTTTGAGCTAATGTGTTGGTGTAGTGTTCAAGATCTATCAAGCATATCAAAGACATTGTTTCACATCAAGTTTCATGATCAAGATCTACATTCATTGAGGCTACTTCATGCAAGTTTGTAGATTTATCCAAGGTTCAAATAGAGATTGGTGAGTTGTGACATTGCATTTTTTCATTCATCATTCCTTTCATGCTTTTATCCATTTCAAGGTTTAATTACCAAAACGGGTTTTGACTAAGGAAAACCCCTATTCCCTAACAATCAAAAATTTCCCTCTTTTATGTGTGATTTTAGGTTTTAGGTTGAAGATCAATTGGAGAGAAAAATTGAAAAAAGTTGCAAGAAAAGTTTTCAAATCATGGAAATTGAGCTATAAGATTTATTTGCGGCTTTTTGACAATGAACAACTAGAATTTGGAAGTGCGGATATAGGAGAATAGAACCCATAAATAATTTTTTCGAAGCCCTAGCTAGGACCCATTCGACATAGGGTGAATGAGTCCTCGGTGAGTCTTGAAAAGCATTTTTTGTGAGAGGTATGTAACATTTACCCCTTCCAAAATCTCTCTAAATTTTGTAGGTTCCATTGGTATTATGTTTAAGCTTCTAAATGCACTTTATAACTTGTAATTGGGAGTTTATTTGCTATGTTTAATCTTTGTCCCTAAAGTTCTATTTAGCTTAGACTCCCATCCTTGCAAAAAAGGGAAAATTCAAGATTTGCACCTTGGGTTGACTCACCTAAGGTTTGTTGGTCAATTCTTAGTGTGGATCTCATTTACTTAAATGAAAAAAAAAATAGGACCCTTTTTCCCTCTTTGGATTCACTTTTCCATTTTTGGGGGGAAATCTTCCCCTAACCTATTTTTCTATGTTGCATAATGTATGCAATAGTTTGCATTAGACTAGATATATCCCAAGTAGTGAGTGTTTTGAGTAGGTTTATGTCTAACCTTGGTAGAGAGCATCATAATTTTTTTAAAAGGGTGTTTAGGTATTTGTGAGGTACCTCTAATTACTATTTAGTTTATAATGGTACTGATAATGTGGTCAAGTCATTGGACATACATGGGTTTGTTGATATAGATTCAATAGGTGACTTGGATAGTTGGAGGTCCACTAGTGGCTATGTGTTTACTTTGTTTGGGGGAGTAGTGAATTGGATGAGTAAGAGACAACCTGCAATTTTATTGTCCACCATTAAAGCAGATGGCTGATACACATACTTCTAAGGATGTGCTATAGTTATAGTGTAATGTCCCTAACATATAATTTTAAAAAATACTACTTTGCAAATAGAATTCAAACACAGTAAAATAGTCACAACAAATATTACTCCAAAATATGAAGTGAAATCTAGAATGTATGTATAATATTGACTAGAATTTAGATAATGATCTAGAGTGATTTACAATTGCTTCCACAGATCAAATTGGAATAGTACCACTTTCTTACAAAATCTTCAAAGCTTGGATGCAATCCCTGAATGAGAGTTCCCTTAGGAACCAAAGGGGTTTCATCCTCTAATCCTAGTGAACACTAGGTTTTCATCCAATGAACATAATTCCTATGGGTTTTCATCCACAGAAGAAATTAGAACACAAGTGTACCAAATTTATAAGATAATGACATAATAATTCAATTCCCTTACATGAATTAACTTCATACATTTATATGCTAACAATTCCTCTTAATGAATAGGTTAGCCTTGAGCCCAATTGGTGCCAAAGCCAGAATTTGAATTCACCACACGCTACATTAGGCCAACCTTAAGGCTAATGTAGATTCCTTTGTGTAGCGTAAAAAAATGTATCCTTGGACATTTTCATGCTCATTTGGGTCTTCTTATGGATGTTGGCCTGGTTTTGCCTAGATTTAATGTTGTAATGTGGTCAACACATTCACATTAGGTCTTGGACCCTTGCAAATTGAATAAAATGCATGTCTTATAAAGGTGTTGTAAAGAATTGTAAATGACTTTCATACTTTTCTTGAATTTTTATTAAGCATTTAAGTCTAATGGTCCTTTCCCCCCCACTTTTGAATTAAATGTTATTTTAATTCAAAAGTTAGTTTTTCCCTCTTCTTCTATAATTAAATAATTATTTTAATTGTTTAATTATTCATTAGCCTTTTCTCTCTATAATTAAATAAATGTTATATTTATTTAATTATTATCCTTTCTTTATATCCCCAATTAAATAATTATTTTTTAATTGTTTAATTATATAATTTGTTCTCACCTTTCTTTTTAAATAAATAAAATCAATATTTTATTTATTTCTCCTATATTGGCCACATAAATTAAATAATATTTATTATTTAATTTCTCTTATCACCTCTTTTTCTATGCCAATCTTATCTTCCACCTCAATTCTTTATCTATCCATGTCTTTCTTCTCTCAATTAACCTCCACCCTTGAACTAATTATTTTCTAATTTAATCTTGGCCCTTGATCATGATCCTTATTCTAGCCATTCACTTAACTCTCCTTTATAAAAGGATACCTTTAAACCCTAATTCATAATTCATTCATCACTCATTCATATTGTCAAGTCAAGCAAACAAGAATCAAGCATTCAAGATAACATTCAAAACTCAATTCTAAGGCATTCAAGAGAAAGACTCTTCATCCATTGTTGTAGAAATTCAAAGATCCATCATCGTGGCAAGTCTTTAATTGAATTGTTTCATGTTTCATGCTTTATTATCTTATTTCATCATTTTGGTTTAATTACCTAAATGGGGTTTGACCAAGGCAAACCCCCAATCCCTAACAATCAACAGTTTCTCTCTCTTCCTTTGTGTGATTACAGATTTAAGTGCTTGGGTGGCTTGGACATGATTGAAGAATAGGTTTCAAACTTGTTGAATTCATATCCCTTTTTTCAAGGTAAAAATCTACACAAAAGTCACTTTCAGGCCTGAATTTGGCAATTTTAGAACCAGACACTTGGAGGAACAGAAAGTGCAGACTGAGAGCTTCCATTTCCACTTTTGAGTTTTCAAAAAATAAAAAGTGAAATAAGTCACCATCAATGGTGACTTAGCCCCACTATACATTTTTTTCAAATATTTTTGTAGATTCAGATACCCATTTGGCTGAAACGGGCTTCGAAACAGTTTTCCAGATCTAGGACTAAGTTGCCCAGAATGGCGTAAGTGTCCTAGTAGGTCAAAATTTTAGGATCAATATCATTTCCAGTCTTCATTCTAGTCTTCAACACATTTCCAGGTGCACACTTTTTTTTTTCCTTCCTATTCTATTTTATTTGCATTTCTATTCATCTTTTTAGGTCTTCTTGCATATCGCATCGTGTTTTCAAACATCTTTCATTTCCTTAGTTTTTCATCAATAGATTATCTTCTTTATCAAATTCCAACCTTAGGAACAATCTCCTTTTGCATTGAAATCTCAAGGGTTTGTTCTTGAATGAAGTTTTGATCTTTGTCTCTCTCCCTTTAGGTGCAAAACCCTAGAGGTGCAAGACCCGTGACAAAAATATTTGCTACATTTTGGTGAACCTTGTTGGCATATGGCTTTGGGGGATTGTTTTTGGTTGCTAGTTTTTTTATTTATGGCAACTGGAGTCAGTAGTATGGTCCACAGTTTAGAAGTAGCTCATACCGATAGGAAAAGTAGAAGATTGTATTCTTTCAACAAAAAGTATCAAGACCAGAGTATCTGGTTGATAAGTTGGTCTGAATACTTCACCAGATCATTATTTTACTATTTGGATCCCCAGGGAAGCTTTTCAAGCATGTATGTTACCTGTTTGGTAAGTATTGTAATGTTGCATTGATCGGTGTATGGGTTTGGAGATTCGGTAGGATGACTTATTGCTTATTCTCTCATTATGGTCAACTTGTTGTGTATGGCATGTCCTAGATGCATGAGGAATAGTTTTTAACTATTTCTTGTGTTGGTAATTTTGATTTGGATCCCTACTATAGTCTAGTCGACTTGTGGGGGTACACATTAATTCTAATTGGTGATTTGAGCTGACATGTGGAAGAATATTATATTTTGTTTGAAGCCGAAATATAGTAATAAAATCTTGTTAGTGGATATATATGTGAGATCGGTAAATAATTTTTGGTGTGTGGATAAATAAGTAAAAAGGTGTGTGAGCGAAAAAGTGCAGAGCAGCTATATGAGCTAATATTAGGAGATCTGTTGAAGTGAATTTTTTTTGTGCAACAAAAGAGTTTTTTTTATGTAGGAAAGCAGAGCAAAAGTGTGAATTGGAAAAAAGGTACTTAATCTATTTTATGTGCCTCATTGGAACTAAATCTAGGCATTTGTAGATGTTATATTCTCAGTTCAACATTTTGTTGTAATCTCAAATATTTTGTAAGGTAGTGAGCCTTCCCTTTTTTAGCAGTGAGCTCTAGGCAGTGTGCATGAATGCAAGTGCATTCCCTTTTGATCATACTTTTAATAGAGTATACTTTGTGGATTAATCTCCATCGTGGTTTTTCCCCTAACAGGGTTTCCACATAAAAATTTTGGTGTTATGGTTTTCACATTGTCTCTTTAATGAGTTTGCATGTTTCCTTATGTTTATATGTTGTGAATGCTATTACAGGTTAAATATTGTTGTTGATAGTTTAAGATCTGATTTGAAATTCAAATATTGTGGAACACTGATTCACCCCCCCTCTCAATGTTCCTAGTTGATGTAGAAAAGGTAGGGAAATTCACTGTACAACACCAAATGATCAGTCAATAACAAGAAATATGCCCTTGAACATTATTCTCCTCAAACAGTTCAATACAACATCAATAGGCTTGTAAGCCTCCAAACTCTACTTTACACAAAATCTCACAAAGAAGGCCATATAGTGGCCAACAAAACATCCATTCAATCCTTATTATAGGTCTCTAAACAATATCCCAAGAGATCTCACAAAGGTTCTTTGCTACAACTCTAAGTTTCATTAACCCACCCTGTTTTGAAGGCTACAAAATTACCCTAGTTTTACAAAGGAACCACCACTCAAACACCTTCCATATACAAAAACTCATCAAAAAGTCATCAAATGGGTTACAAAACACCCAAATCCACAATTCTTTGATAGATTCATGTCCTCTATGATTCCATACTCCAAAACATCAATTTACACACAAACAACTAGGGTTTTCTGTATCTCACAATACCAGGGCTTTCCAGACCTATTCAAAGCATCAAAAAAGTTTCTTAGGGTCTGTATAGATGTTCTACACCATCACAAACTCATTCCTATCTCTGGATTACAAAAACCCATCACAAAATCTATGTTTTCACTTGGAAAAGTGCTCTATCAGACCTAAGAATCACTCTCCAAACACCAAATTGCTTCATTTTGTCTCCCAATAGACAACAAAAGCCTATACTAACATGTTTCAAGCCATTCCTATGAGTTACATCAGACTACAATAGGAGGAATGGCTTCAACATTAAATAGAATGCACAATCAAACCTTGCTGGTCTGTTACAGACAAAGCAAGAAAAATGAAGATTCCTTTCAAAAAATCAATTAAAGGTGCCTCAAAATAGAAGAAAATGTATATTAACACATGTCACCACAATATCATATGAGTTTCAGATCATTGAAGGCCTGTACTGGGCCATACACAATAAGAAGAGATTGGAAAACTCAGAAATAACACTTGAAATCAAGAAATTGACAGAAGGAAACGTTGTTTTATTGCTTGGAAATCTCCAAATTAACCTCCACCAAACTTGTTCAAGCCTTCTCAGGCCTTTAAATACTTTTTTTTATCAAGAATCTAATGGTTAACTTCCCCAACTGCCCTTTAACAACTTTTAAAACACTAAGAACCTATTACATAACAAATGGCGAGTTGACAACTTATAATGTCAAACTTTGTAACTTATAAACAACTTTCTCCAAGGGACCTCTCCAAGTATTTTATTACATTGCAAGTGGTCTTATGAGACCTTATTAGGACAAAATAAACAAGAAAACCAAAACTTGATATAGACCAATTTGAAGGCTTAGGCCTTGCAAACTAAAAAGTTCCAATTTAACATTAAGGGTTGGGGTGCCCCTGCACCACTAGTGTCCAACAAACCCAACCTTAGAACATCACATTTTCTGATTTTGGAGTCCATCATCATCCTATAATTAGCTTGCATTAACAGTGCATTGCATTTTGCATTAGTTAATTTGCATTATAGGGTTTTCAAATTTTGCATTAGTGAAAGTGCATATAGTTTGCATTTTTGCCTCTCGAATCATTGAAAAACATCTTAAAACTGCATTTTCATTTAGTATTCAGGTCATACAACCTAAAAATCATCAAAACCAATTGAAAATTTCTAATTTTTTTGAGAAAAACCCTAATTGGTACTCATTCGCCATTTTGGGCGACTTAGTCCTAGTCCAGATTTTTAACTGTCTATTACAGCATCAAAAACCTCATTTATGTGCTTCCTAAGCCTCCTAGTATCATATACTATAAGTCTCGAAAGTTTCATGAACATTTTTTTTATGCATCTAGGTCAAAAACATCAATCTAGAGTAGTCATTTTTTAAATCATTTCAATTACAAGCATCATTAGATATGAAAATGCTCACATTTCTGACGTTTTGCATAACATGGATGCAAGTACTTTTCACTTTTGCATACACAATGTTTCTATTCATAAAACTTTGAATAAGTTTGATAAAAGTTCTTTTCATTATTGGATATAGATTGTTTGCATTCTTAAAGTTTTGAATACATTGGATAAAAGTGTTTTGCATCTTTGGATATACATTGTTTACATTGCTGAAACATTGCATGAAATGGTTACACGTGCTTTTCATTTTTTTCTAAACAATGTTAGTGTCTTACATATTTATAAATTCCAAGAAAAATTTCCTATCCCTTCCCTATGAGAGTGTTTTAGTGAAAGAGAATACAACCTTGGACATTCCTAATGATTATATTTGTTCCTCTCCTAATATCTCTCCTATTGGCGATGAAGATATTTTTGTAGAAGAACCAATCAATGAGAGCTTTGAGAATCCTTGTTGTTTCTCTCCTCTTACCTCTCTTAGTGGACAAGACATTGATGAACAAGACAACATAACCATAGATAATCATGACAATAACATTTTTCCTTCTCCTAGTATCTCTCATAGTTGTGAAGAAGATACTTTGATGTTAGAAAACATAATTGATGAAGGTCATGAGTATCTTAGTTGTCCCCGTTCTCCTAGGGAAACCCTTATTGAGCAAGAAAATTCAACCATTGATTATTCCCCTACTTGTGATAAAGTCTTTTTAGAAGAACCAACCTTTCACTATCAAGAACATTTGGCTTGTCGTTCTCCTAAAAACTCTCCTCCTAGGGAGAATATCATGGTGCAAGAAAATGTGAACATTGATACATATCCTTCAAAACCTAAACCTTCCCTAGGTGAAGATAATAAAGTGACATTAGAATCCCCTTCACTAACAAATCATGCCAATAACGAAAGGATTCTTGACGTTATGAGGACACAAGTGGGATCTCCTTTAATTAGTGAGCTTCCTAAGTCACCTCCCACTAGTGAATCACATAAAAAAATAAAAAAATTCTTGAAATCCATGATACAATCTAATCATAATAATGTTTTGTAGCAGCTAAGTTGTAACTTAGTGACACAAACATATAAGGGACCACACATCACTCCCACCATTTCCTTTTTCTCAACCTAGAGTACCTAGTGTTGAAGACCTTAAAAACACTCCTACTAATATATTTGTATGACAACTTATTCAACTATCACCTACATTCAAGTTTCTATTTCAAGAAATGTTGTAAATACACCAGGAGGAGATCCAATCTTACATAAAATCAAATAATGTAACATCCTCCTCTTGTCCCATGCAAGTCACCTAGTCAGAAATCACATTTCCTAAACATGAGTTACCCTCACTTGAGAGTCAAAACAAGAATGATCCCTTGCTGATAAAGGTGATCATTAATGAAACCTTAGTTAGACACACTCTCATCGACAATGGAGTAGAAATTAATGTTTGTAGCATGGACCTCCTAAACAAACTTGGCATGGAAAAAATGCTCATTCAAATTAATGATGTTCATATTTGTGGCTTTGACAATGTTCATAGGCAACAACTAGGGATGATCAAAATACCTATTGAGGTTGGACCTGTAGTGTTGCCTACTTCTATACATATCATGCAATGACCCCTTCCATACAACCTTCTCCTAGGGAGATCATGGATTCATTCTATGAAAGGAGTCCCATCTACTCTTCATCATGTAATGAAATTTGAGTACAATAACAAGATATACACAGTTGATGCAAATGAACGAAGCTATGAATCAACTGATCACAACATTTCCAACTCCCCCAATCCTTTCATTCCTAGATCAAAACTTGAACCTATACAAGTTGATGCTAATTCTTCACCTACAAAAAATTCTTTCATGATAATTGGGGGTCATTAGATTCTACACCTCCTTTCAATAAAATTTCCAAATCTCATCCTCATGGTCCAAAGAGTCATATACAAATGATTCATTTTCAGACACAAGTTCTAGTAGTGATTGGGGTTTCACACCTTCCTTTAGAGGAAAGTGTGAAATATCACAACCTAAACCAAAGCAACCTTGTGTTTTATATGCTCAACTTGGTTTTACAAATCAACAACATTAATCTATGATAGTGATGGGGACTATCTAACTCCCATCCATCATGGGGAGACAACACATAACATTAAAAAGGATTTGTCTTCTTGTAAAGAAGCCCATCCTTCTCAGAAGCATAAATCCCCTTCATCTGACTTGGAAGATTGTTATGGTATCAGATACAATATCCCTACTACACATGGATACAATGAACACATGAAGCAAACCTACATATCATACTCTTTCAAGATAGATTTTGATTTACCTCAGTTCTCTCCACTTTCATCTAAGACTTTACACAACAAAATTCAACATCTCAAGGAGTATGGTGCTCTTCCTTGTGTTGACGCACCTAAATCCTCTACCTGATACTTACTTTCATCCTATTCAACTCATCCTTGTCCTGCACTAAGTGGGGGAAAATGGTTAGATAGCCTTGTCCTCGTATGCCACTTGTCGTTGTCTCTTTTGACTAGTTGTTAACCTTTCATGACCATATAAGAGCAAGCTTGGGATGTGGACGATGTGTCTTAAGTTGAATCACATGTGACATACTTATTAATGATGTAGCTCAATTTGGAAACATATGACTTGGCATAGGGCTTTCCATATTGGCTCTCATGTCTTCTCTCCTTTATCATTTGCTACTTTAAAGAAATTGCTCACAGTGATGGTGTAGCAACCACTTTAAAGTGGGGGCATACATAGATGAAATATTTTGGAAATCATTTTATGGTGTGAATTTTATTTTTTCTTGTGATGTGTTCTCTTCTTGGTGGTGTCATTGGGTTTGATGCCATAGAAGAGTGCACGATCTACTAACATGGCATGATGTGAACGAGGCATCCCATGGGTGACAATATGAAACTTTGACTTGTCCTCTCTTGGAAATATTAGACACAATGCTCCCTAAGAAGAAGACCTTACATGAACAAAGCAAAATCCCCTTTAACAAAATCATGACATTCAAAACCATTTACAAAAGAATTTTCATTGTGGTGCCTTATCAATGTTATCAGGAGGAATAACTTTGGTATGGTTGAGCAAGAAGCCCAATCCAAGGCATGAATTTCCCCATAGCCACCTACATGTGCGTGAGTGCATACCGGCCATGAGTGTATGTTTCTCACCTGCTAGGACTTCTCACCCGACGGGCAACCAAGAGTTCTGTCGTCTCAGAGTGAGTGATTTTTTGGGCAAACAACCTAGATCTGATCCACATCTTGTTGGACAAATGGTCAAAGCTTGATCCACCTTTTTATTTTTGCTCATTTGTACTTCTCTTCCTTCTAGTTCTTACCATTGCATGATCGCGTATCTTGTTTTGTTGCAAATCATTCACCTTGTGTGTTTCCTTTTGCGCTTATGTTGGTTTGACTTAGGATATTGGATCCTAGGGGCTTAACCACCTCCTTCATCTTTGTTATCCTAGACCATTTGGATTGGTATGATCAAACTCCTCTTGAATTTCTACTTCAGTATGAGTTTGAAGCAAGTTCATCCTCTCACTAAAGTGGGGGCTAAATGTAGCATAAAAAAATGTATCCTTGGACATTTTCACGCTCATTTGGGTCTTTCTTATGGATGCTAGCCTAGTTTTTCCTATATTTAATGTTGTAATGTGGTCAACACATTCACATTAGGTCTTGGACCCTTACAAATTGAGTAAAATACATGTCTTGTAAAGGTGTTGTAAAGAATTATAAATGACTTTCACACTTTTCTTGACTTTTTATTAAGTATTCAAGTATAATGGTCCTTTCCCCCCCCCCACTTTTGAATTAAATATTATTTTAATTCAAATGTTAGTTTTTCCCTCTTCTTCTATAATTAAATAATTATTTTAATTATTTAATTATTCATTAGCCTTTTCTCTCTATAATTAAATAAATGCTATATTTATTTAATTATTTATCCTTTCTTCATCTCCCCAATTAAATAATAATTTTTAATTATTTAATTATATAATTTGTTCTCACCTTTCTTTTTAAATAAATAAAATCAATATTTTATTTATTTCTCCTATGTTGGCCACCTAAATTAAATAATCTTTATTATTTAATTTCTCTTATCACCTCTTTTTCTATTCCAATCTTATCTTCCACCTCAAGTCTTTATCTGTCCATGTCTTTCTTCTCTCAATTAACATCCACCCTTGATCATGATCCTTATTCTAACCATTCACTTAACTCTCTATAAAATGAGACCTTTAAACCCTAATTAATAATTCATTCATTATTCATTCATCATTCATTCATATTTTCAAGGAAATCAAAAAAGAATCAAGCATTCAAGATAACATTCAAAACTCAATTCTAAGGCATTCAAGAGAAAGATTCTTCATCCATTATTGCAGAAATTCAAAGATCCATCATCATGGAAAGTCTCTAATTGCATTGTTTCATGTTTTATGCTTTATTATCTTATTCCATTATTTTGGTTTAATTACCTAAATTGGGTTTGACCAAGGCAAACCCCCAATCCCTAACAATCCACATTTTCTTTGTCTTCCTTTGTGTGATTGCAAATTTAGGTGCTTGGATGGCTTGGAAATGATTGAAGAATAGGATTCAAACTTGTTAAAGTTATCTCCCTTTTGGAAAGGTAAAAGTCTACACAAAAAGTCACTTTCAGGTTTGAATTTGGCAGTTTTAGAGCCAGACGCGTAGAGGAACAGAAAGTGCAGACCGAGAGCTTTCATTTCCACTTTTTGGTTTTCAGAAAAGCCAAAGTGGACTAAGTTGCCATCAATGGTGACTTAGTCCCATTGTACATGTTTTTCAAAAAATTCTATAGATTCAAATACCCATTTGGCTGAAACAGGCTCCAAAATAGTTTTCCAAATCTGAGACTAAGTCGCCCAGAATGGCATAAGTGTCCTAGTAGGTCAAAATTTTAGGATCAGCAACATTTCTAGTCTTCAACACATTTCCAGGTGCACACTTTCTATTTTTCTTTCATGTTCTATTTTATTTGCATTTTTATTCATCTTTTTAGGTCTTCTTGCATATCACAACATGTTTTCAAACATCTTGCATTTCCTTAGTTTTGCATCAATAGTTTATCTTCTTTATCAACTTTGAGCCTTAGGAACAATATCCTTTGATATATTTCAATCTCCTTTTGCATTGAAATCTCAAGGGTTTGTTCTTGAATGAAGTGTTGATCTTTGTCTCTCCTTTTAGGTGCAAAACCCTAGAGGTGTAGGAGGTGACAAAAATGTTCGCTACATTTTGGAATAGGTTTTCCTTCCTGTGGACCCATCCACATGCTTTCCCTACCCATTCCAACTTCTTAAAACTTTGTCGTTACTTTCACATGATCCTGTGATGCCTTATCCTTCAATCTTGTAGGAGTGGGTGCTAGTTGACTAGTACAGTCACCTTCTGTTAGCGATATCTTTCCACTGCCCAATCCTACCTTCTTGAGTCTTGAATATGTTGGTTCCTTTTTCTTGCAACCTTCAGCCCTAAGGAGAAACACAATTCCTAAACCAGGGGATTAAATATTTAGGACAAGGAATTTACACTATCAATGGATTGAAGATAATAAAAGCCAACGAACAAGGCTATGAAGGCCTTCTACACTTTGAGCTCTATAGGACTTAGGAGGGTGTTCCTAATTTTAGGCCTGAATGTATGATAAAACTTATGCCAAGCAAGAAACTACAGACCTATGAAAGTGGATAGTTCTCAGGTATATGAATGATGGGTATTTTATATTCCACTAGGTTCAAGCATAATCCCATTTGCATTGAACACTATTAAGAACAAATAATTTAGATACCTTCATCTCAAACACATAGAGGGATGACATATATAAAACTTTCAACATCAGCCTTTGTACCCTTTTAACACCATGGAGATAGTAGGAAAGATATAACTTAAACATGAAAGCAAAAGATAACATCAAATTAAAAGGGTTTTTAGATTTTAAGATTTGGGACCAAATTGAAAACAGAAGATGCACAAGGATTGACCAATGCTAAGAAGAGGGCTATGAAGTCATATAACAAGCATTTTATCTTGCCATGTTAAACATGTTTTGAAGATCTTAAAAATCTTATCACCTTATGATAACAAGACAACTGAAGCTTTCTCATGTGACCATTCTTAGAAATCCACCTGGAAACACAATACTCCCATGACATCTATTAAAGCAATTACACTACTCTTTGAATAGAAGGAAATGAAAAATGCAATTCAAATGCAACAAGTGTGCATGGAAAAAATCAAATAATCCTTGATTATTGAATTTAAAAAATTATTACATCTTAGTCATGGAGACAGTCATAAGATAGAATATATTCATGAATCACCTTTCAAAACATAGAAACATCTCAGATTAATGAATAATAGTCATATACCTCACTCTAACTTAATAGTTTACAGTTTTTATAGAACCTCTATCTACCTTGTAGAACTTCAAAAATTGGAACCCTTACAAATGAGCAAAAATGAGAAGATAAAGAAGAAGAATCCCTAAAATCAATCTACATGTGACACCTGGATCCTTCATCTTCCCTTGATTTGCAGAAACAAAATGTTTTCTTTATTTATCTCGTGAAAGCTTTTACTCTACTCTTCCTCGATTTACCTTTCCATGAAAACCTCACTCCATTTTACCCAGAAGCTGAAAACTTACTGTTTCACATGTGAACACATCTATCCTCCATTGGCTGTAGAAAACCCTTTTTTTTTTCTTCTTTTACCTTTTTTCACTTTACATCTTCACTTCCCAGCAAATAATTTTTTCTAACTTTATAATGGAGGCTTTGAACCTTGTTACTTGGCAATATAAAAAAATTTACTCGTGCATTATTATTATTATTTTCTCAACAACATTTTACACTTTACTCGAGAAAATAAAAAATACATTACTCACACCATTACATTTAAAAAAAATTCATCGAGCACTAAAACCTTTCCCCCGTGCTTTTTACCTTGCACTTCAGTTTCCTCTTCACCATAAAAAAAAACTTAAAATGCCCCTTTAAATATTTCTCCTGTGCATCCTTTATTCACATTTAAAATTTTACACTTTTAATAGTGAAAGGCCTTTAAATATTTACCAGGTACTTTACTCATTTCATTTTACCATCAAAATGAAACTTTAAATAATGCCTTTTAAAAATTTAGCATCGGGCCCACCATGAGCCACATGGAGCTTGCCCGCTCACCCCGCTATTTTTTTTTTGATGTCACATTCATCTTCGCGAGGCTGGCAGGCGATGGTGGGGATGTGTCCATGATACTTTTACTTTGTTGGCTATTGATCGAGCTCCTCAGTTTTCCCTAGTTCCCCAGTTTGTTGTTGTTCCTCATGATCATGGTAGTGCCGAGCAAATGTTTTTAGCAATCAACATGAAACTGTATCTTCTCCTCACTCAAAACCATAAGTGTGCGTAGGCCTACCATACCCAACCACTATCCAAACACACAAAAACACATCCACTTGTTCAAAATACTCGAAAAACCCCATTGGTGACACTTTTTTTGCACTTGAATAGATGAATTTGAAAGCTTCTGCATTGTAGCGCCATGTAATATGAGGGCGCCATTGTACTACTCTTAATATTTATTTTTTCTTTTACAATCTTGCCACTACTTTGCTTCATAATGTGTTAGGGATGAGCATGATAAAACCTAGATACAACGACAAAAATGGAATTTCCTCAAACAATTTTGATACATTTCATTGCATAAAAGTTTCTTTTGTAATATCAGATGACCCTTCTCTTAATAGGTGTGGTGGCTACCATGCATACATAGAGTATTTGATGAGCTTCTTATCCACCCTAAATGTATCCCCGATTCATTCAAGAATATGCAACCACTCTTTCAGGAAACCCAAACAATGTAGCTTCTATCTCTTTGTCAGCTAAATCAATTTTGGTTGAGGGATTGGTTGCCATATCCACTTGGCACTCATTTTTTTCACAATGGCATTATTGACATTCAAATCCATATTTTCATCATCTTTGTGATAATCAGGAAGTGCCTAATCTTTCTCCTTCACATCAAGCATGTTCAAATCAATAGACTCATAAACCTTGTTAATACCTTGTGGGGGTGCCATCAAATCTATAGCAGGAGAAACTAAAGTACCTCCTTTAGGGCTCATCTTAGAATCCATTTGTGATCAACTCTTCTTAGAGTAAGACAAAAAGCTTGGCCAACTGATGAGCATGAGTCAGTAACTGATTGAAGCTCCTTGTCCTTTATTTCCAAACTCTTTCACGGAAGCTTCTTCTTCAGAACTCCTTGTTGGCTTTGGGAAAGGGAGGACGATGGGAGGCCACATCAGTAATTGCTACTCCAGGGCTTCTCTTCCTATCGAGTTCTATAGAACCATTTGATGACCATACAAATTTTCTGCAACCTCTACTTCTGCTTCCACTCTAATGATGGTTTTTTAGCTTTGTGTTGATATTTGGTTCATTGGTAAACTGCTATCATTGTATTTCAAATTGTCATTTCCTTCATTATCCAACATTTGTTCCTCAACCCTTTTATGTAGCTCATTCAGATTGGTGTCAAACATTTTTCCCAATCTTCTTTTGATTGATGTATCCTTAAATCATGAAAAAATGAATTCCTGCAGCATTAAAAAAATAATATGAAAGGCTTCTAAATCTGCTCTTTTTTACTTGGAAATGTAAAGCCAGATTAACTAGTGTTGTGGCTTTATCCAATGGTAACTCAAGTGAAACACCACCTTCCTCTAGTCGATGGTAGAACTCCATATCCTTTCACACACCTGATCAAGAATTTGAGGCCTAAATTCCTTTGGAAATAAACACAAACCTAATTTATATATTTAAATAAACAAGTCAATGCATATATCTTCTTCGGGCTTGTAACCATCAAGAATTTGCAAGAAGGCATCTAAGAATATGACAAACAAAGAGTACATTGAATCTCCCATGAATCTCCTTATGTCAAACAAAAATTGTTTGCATTTGAAACCTTGAAGGCAATTATGATTATGCACCCCTCCATGTGCTTCCATATTCAAATCAATTTACTTGAAGTGACTGCAACATTTCAACACTTACAATTTCACAACTATGCAAAGCACGCTGGGTCCCCATGTGGGCCTGGCTAAATTTTTTTTTTTGAAACAAATTTCATCTTGAATTTATTTGAGGCCGCCTCAACATGTTTCTGGAAAGAAAAATTGAAATGGATTGTCATTAAAATTTTCTTTCTAGCATATTTTCACAGTGATCAAAACTAGCCCAGTGGCCTCTAAAATCGCCCTGGAAAACTAGTCAAATGATCACCTGAAGTCATGAAAAGGAACAAGCATGCAAATATTTGACCCAATAATTCAATGAAACAAAAAAATTGAAAAAATTCATCCTGAGGTGCAAGATATTCATTTCCAAAGTGGCTCATCTAGACTTTTCTGCAACTACACCTATACAAAACCAATTAGGGCTCACCAAGTCACCATCTTGAAAAAATCAAATCATCTCTTGGGAAGCTACCACTAGAAACACTAGATCATTTAATTCCATTGAGCATGCGTGCAAGAGGGATTTACTTCAATCCACATTCTTCACAAGATATTAGGGGTCAAAGTTGACTTCCTTGAAACATTATGGAAATGCAGATGTAAAAATTAAACAAACTGCATTTGCTTTTGACTTGGTAAAAATATCAAACTTGATCCTGAGGCTCTGAAACTATATAAGGGAGCATATGAATAAGAGGGGAATGCAGAGTACAAATCCATTTTCCATGACAATCATCTAGCTATGAAATATCAATCTAAACTGGAGGCCACTTTACAGGACTGGGAGTTTGCAAACAACAAAACAGTCCTAGAACCCTCCAACTTTGTGTTTCAAAACCATGTCAAAACTCATCACGGGAAGTTGAAATCAAACATACATGCTCACATATGTCAAATGAATACACTCACCAAGGGGTTTGGCATGAAAGCCAACTGGCTCCAAATTATGACCCTCCAAAGTAGGTCACTGGGGAAAATTTTTCAGAGGCACTAGTTCTGAGCGTGCAAATCAAATTTTTCATTATGGGCACTTAAAATTTGCAAAATTTGAAGGTGCCATCAGTGGTTCCAACTAGGGATGCATGCCCCTTCTGAGCATAGTGAGATTCCATATCTTTGGGGAGTAGACAAAGTGCTAGAACCATTGGGTAATAGAGGCTTTATTCAATTTTTCAAACCTTGTTTGATGGCCCCAGGCCACCAAATGAAGAGAAGAACCCATGTTTTCCTCTATCAAACACATTGTTCTCTATTGTATGCACTAAGCCAAGTCTAAAAACAATTCCACTATATATCTAAAAATGAATATCACTCTTGGCATGCTTAACCACATCACTATGCTTTTTAATGCCTCCATTAACTTTATCAATCAGACAGTGGCAATCAGCTAACTAAAATCCATCAACATCTGACAAGAATATATCACACTCATCAAATAAAGAGAATTTACAATTAGTGTGATATCCTTCATTAACAAGATCATTGTCATACACAATCATTTTCTTGTCAAATTGGACCAAAAAGTGGAAAAATCATAGTGTGCATGAAAAGGGTCATTATGAGACTTCTCCTCATCATTTATCTGCATATCAAATCTGAAACCCTCATAGTGATTAGGCTCAATAAAAATGCCATGTCTTACATATAGTATGCAATTCTCTTTTGTAGTAAATAAAGAATGTTTGCATATATGTATCTCCTTCAATTGGATTGCATCACAAGCAAATTTATCACCACCCAAACAACACAATTTAGTCACATTATTATATGCCTCAAGGTTCTTAAAACAAGATTTATCAACATCCACAAGTATATTATCCATATTCAAATCACAATATTTAGGAAATGCATCAACATCCCAAACAATGTTTCCTACTTCAAGCTCATAGACAATATTGTCAGCACTCATTATGTTATCACAAAAAGAAGCTTCAAGTACAGGTTCATATGACTTAGAATCTTCATTTGCAACAAACTCATCATAGTGAGTGTTCAAAACAAATTCAATATTGCAAAGAGTATCACACTCAACATTACCTCCTGCTGCACCAACATGAAAATCTGAAGCATACTGCTCATGAGAAGGACTATGAGTTGCAGATCTAGAAAAAAGGTTCTCATATGCATCCATATGATTGACACAATCACATTCTTCAAGTGAAAACCCATCATAAGGAGCTTCATTAGCTGTACCAATATTTGTCTCTACCTTTTCACTTTCATATACAACCACATTTGTGCTATTCTCATGAAAACATTCAGTGATAACTTCAAAACCAACAAAAGGAATGGAAGAAGGTGAAGAGTCAAACAAGAAAAGAGTTCCTTGTTCATCACTTACATTACCAACATATGCATGCTCCTCATAATCATTACCCGAACTGATTCATCCAATGAATCTCGTGCATATATATCTCCTTCCTTGTTCATACTATTGCAACAATCAGCAGGGTCACATTCCTCACTGTCAAACTGAAAATCATCATTTGTTTTTTCATTGCAGCTGCTTGTGGATGATCTCTCCGACAAAAAATCATTGCTCACTTTGTCACTTGCATCTGATACACTGAAATTCTCAAAAGCATTCCTTAAATCAGAAAACTCCTTTGTCTCATCATCATGGAAGCTTGTATCAATGCCACACTCACTTTTAGAAGAGGTAGGACCAAGTGTACCATAGCACTGCTGATCACATATCTCTTCTTCAAAAAATTTGTTTAATTCGTATCCATTATCTTGTGCTTGTGAGTGTTGAAAAATGTTGTCATCGCCTTTATTGGAACACTGTTCACTCAAGGCAATTAGTTTTGCTTCCTCTTGGAAAGATTCGGTCACTAGGGCTGCATATAGACTTGTAATTATCTTGATCACCAGGATAAGAATGGTGTTTAGCTGGTTGCAAAATTCCATCTACAACACCATTGTTCTCACTATGTCTTGCATCTTGACTAATATAGCTATAATCTTTATCTAGATATATTTTCTCCATGGGTTGATCGGAAAAAGAATATTCATCACTACATGATGCATTATCATTGTCTTTTGCTATACCATCCTAATCTATTTGATTAAGTCTGGAAAAGGTACCATCACATAGTTTAGTTGGGAAACCACTTCCAAACTGCTCTATCATTTCTTCAATCACTGAAAGCCACTGATATATACATTTAAGGTTAGGGGGCTTAAATCAACTGACATGGTACCTAGACCTGGCTCAAGTATTTCACGAAAAAAATCAATACATAGTGATTCATCAGGTCTATCTAATATTGGTATAGCAAACATAATTTTCATGAATCTATCATGAAAATAAAAGGAGGATTCATCCTTAGATCTCTTTGCATCACACAATGCATCAATAGGTGACATAGATTCAACTTTTTCTTCAAATTTCTCTTCAATTTCTTCTTAGATATGTAAATGTGTATTGTCTAACAAGAACACATTTTCTTCCAATATTCCTTCAAACTGATTAATGAAAAGTATTATAAACTCTCACCATGAACATATGGAATGCCACGATAAGCTAGAAAACCAATATTATGTAGCATTTTCTAAAGTTCTCACAAAAAAATTTAGGACAACATCCTCATGATCTACCTCATAGTCATTCATTAAATTATTGAATTCTTGCAGATGCCTACTTGCTGATTCACAATTCTCACCATTGAATCTTGGTATTTTATCTATGATTTTAAATGGAATGATATTTGGGTAACCATTAATGCCACTAAATTTGATGGGTCTATATCTTTCAGTGTTAAAACCTCTTTGAAAACCTAGCTGGGGTTGATCACAAACTATGGTTGCACTAGGAGCCATACAAGGATGCATATATTGATGCATTTTGATATTCCTTTTCAGAAAATTTCACAATAATGCAACTATTTTTCACATAGTTCCTAGCTTCCTTATACAACATATGACCTTAAACCCTTTACAAAGTACGAGATCTGGTTTCAACTATGTTTAAGGTCCATTCACCATGAGTAACTCTAATCAAAACAAGCATACTTATACATAATGCTAACTACAAATTTTATCATAGAAGTATGCAAACTCAGTATTGTTATCCTTTCCCTTTCTTAGTGTTATTTCACTCAATAGGGAACCAATTTTTTTCAAGACTTTAAAATATGGTTTTCACACACAAATTTCTTGAAAACCAAAAAGTGAAAAATAACTAGATATGTTGCAACTACTGCAAATTATTCTTCTTGACTAGAAATATTTGTAGATCTGGTGAATTCATAGATGCTTGGTGAGATCTCCTAAGTATTCAAGAGTTGAATCTAGTGAATTCATAGATGCTTGGTGAGATCTGCTTGGTTCTTTAAAATCACCAACAAATTTATAAAGTGGGACAATCTTTGGATACTTATCCTTTTGATTTGCAGCCCCAACTACGATGAGCTTCAAGTCCAACCCTAGGAATCCATTTGTCCAGGATTAGGGTACCTAAATCCTTGTCTCTTTGAGACAACTTTATTGCTTGCGACATTAAAGAATAATTGGAATGAATGTTGTTTAATTTACTCTAAATCTTCTCATTCATATTTTCTAGAACTGTATGAACAATCTTGGAATTGTTGTCATACATGGTGTCTTGAACTTGTTCAAACAATTTATTATACACATCAATTTGCAAGAATAATTGTACCTTGGTGGGCTCATTTGATGGAACTACACCTGATGTGCTTGGCTCCTCAACTGCAAGTAGTTTCTGGCCCAAATTATATGGTACTATTTCCAAGGAAGGTTTTCATGGAGGAGGAGTTGATGTTGATGTGCAAAGGAAAGAAGTAGGTGTACACCATCAACAAGTGTTCTCAGATGAAGAGAGAGACAATTATTGCCATGTTTATAATCTTGAATTAGATAATATTTGTCTAAGAAGACCCTCAAATGAAGAAATTGAAAATATGAAAGTTGCATTGGCTAATTGAGCAATGAGTACTTATCATTTGAGAAATAGAGTTGTGAATGGTGATCAAGGTAAGCCTGGAAGCATGTTCATTAAAGAGAAGAAGATAGATGACAAAGGAATCAAGACAAAAAATAAGAAAGAAGTGACAAAACCCAAAGAAACTAAAGTAGCCAGAATTTGGGCTAAAAATGGTGATAAAGCCAAGATAGATGGTGAAGTCATTTCCCCAATTGTAAAGGCTAAAGATTAGGAGCATATTGTTGAAAAGGGTGAGAAACAAACTGATAATATGATAGACAAGGATATAATACTTCCTGAGTCACCAAAGTATGCTCTTGTGGACATGTTTCAAGTATTGTCACAAGTTAAGGTTACAGTCCCATTCTTGGAAATGATGAGGATTGATGAACACAAAAGTAATGTAGTTGCCCTCATTAATGGTGTAGCTATAGCCTCTAGTGATAAGTTTTGGTTATTGTTGATATGTGGTTGTCATTGATGTCAACACTATTGGAATTAATGTCTTTAAGGCTATATATGTCAAGGATATTGAGAAAATTGTAATAAAATAAGTTGCAGTTTGTCGGTGATGCAGTGAAGTTCAGTATGGTGGCTAGCTCAGTATATTGATGATAATAGGATATGGATTAAAGGGTCTGTTGACAAGTATATCTAGTTTTTCCACATGAAGTTTTAGAGGTTCGCATGAAGATTTGATTGAGTTATGGGTATCTGTGTTCTGACAGTTGCTATGTTGCTTTAGTTGGTGTTCCTAAAAGAAGATGATGTGATTCTAGTAATTTAAGTTGTTGCAGATACTTCTATGGTGATTCATGATGCTTGTGGATGTTTCTAGATCATACTTTATCTATGTTGTTGGTCCGCATTGATTTTTGTGCTCGCAATTGGTGATTTTCTTCTGTGAGTTCATGTTTTTCATGATCATGGCCGACAGGGTGATTGTATCGTGTTGCAGATCTTCGAGACTAATTTTTTAAGGTGTTTCATATTTGAGGATGTTTTTTTGGGGCCTTACTATGTTTTGGGTAACATTGTTTGGTTCACATTGATAATTTTTTATGGATTGGGCCGACAGTTTGTACACATTTCATATTTTTTTAGAGTCGACATGTAGTCAATGCTATCCTTAGTTGCGGATATATATGATCGATTGTTTATACCATTTGAAGGTGTGGTGTGCGATGTATGCTATGTGTTGTGTGTGAATAATGTTCTAATATTTTGAAGGTAGAAGTAAAGTGTGAAGAAGAGTGATCAGATGAAAGTTTTTATGTGCTTAATCAGAACTGTAATCAGACATTAGAAGATGTTATTTTCTCAGTTCAAAATCTTTCAGATTTAATCATAATGTAACTATAAGATAGTGAGTATTCTTTTGGGAAGTAAGCCTTTTGTATTTGAGCAGTGTGCTCTAGGAAGTGTGCCTGAATGCATGTTCATTCCCTATTTATAATACTTTTATAATTTTAACAGGGTATAATCTTGTGGATTAACCTCCAACGTGGTTTTTCCCCTAACAGGGTTTCCATGTAAAAATCTTGGTGTTGTGTGTTTTTGATGTGGTGATGGTTTATGATTTCATGTTTATTTATCAAATCTGAGAATAATTTTAATAAGTATAATTTTTGTGACAACTAATTCACCCCCCCTTCTCAATTTTTTTCCCTTGTGTTGCCAACAATTGGTATCAGAGCAAGTTCCTCATAAGAAGTTTAATAGCTTGAGGTGATCCGAGATGGCAACATATAAGAAGGATAGTCTGAGATTTGATGGAACTAATTATTCTCTGTGGAACACTTGAATGGAGTGTCATCTAAGATGCATTGGTGAACCTTACTAGACAATTAAAAATAATAGGTATATCATCCCACAAAATGGTCCTTCTACTGTAGGTGAGATTAAGGAACCTGAGTACAATATCAGAGCTAAGGAAGCATTGTTGAGTGTTCTAACTGATTCCGAGATGACAAATGTAATGGAGCTGAAGATTGCTTATGAGATCTAGAAAAAGTTGGAAACTTTGTATGAAGGTGATACCCATGTGAAGATTGCTAAGCTGTAAAGCCTAAAATGGAAATATGGAACATTGAGAATGGGTGAAGATGAGAACATCACTTCTTTTATGCAGAGAGTGAATGAACTTGTGTGTAGTATTAGATGTATTGGTGGAACATTGGAAGAATCAGAGATTGTTGCTAAAGTGCTCAGATACTTGTCTGTTGCATACAAACACAAAGCTGTTGCTATTGAGGAGATCCAGACTGTGACAAATGTAACCAGAGACATTTTGATTGGTAAGCTTGATGTTTTTGAATTAAGTGAGTTTGGTGAATCTCTTCCTAAGACAAAATTCGCATTCAAAGCTACTATCTCCAGAAAAGATAAGCAGAGATATGATCTGGGAGAAAGTTCTTCTAGAAAAATGTCCAAGTATGAGTAGGAAATGAGAGAGATTGAAGAAGAAGAGAGAAAACTAGACAAGCTTGAAGCACTTATTGTCAAGAGGGTAGCAAGAGGAGAAGGTAAGTATAAAGGGAAATTTCCTCTTAAATGTTTTTCTTGCTATAAGATAGGTCATTTTTCCTCAAGGTGTCCAAAAAGAGTTCCTAAGCCAAGACCTAACAAGCCTAGACTCCAAAGAAAGTTTTATTATGTTGTTGATGAAGGTGTGACAGATGATGAATCTAATAAAGGGAATTTAAGTGAGGATGGATGGGTATTTATTGCTATCAAGGAAAATGATCTAGTACCTACTAAATCTGCCTGTTGCATAAATGTGGAGAAAGCTCTAGCTGCCAGAGTTGAAGAAAAAGATGAATGGGTGATTGATAGTGGATGCTCTCATCACATGACAGGTGATAAAAGTAAATTTGTGAAATTGGAAAATTATGATGGTGGTGTTGTAAGATTTGGTGATGACAAAGCTGGTGTAATCCATGGCAAGGATCCATTTCTCTTGATCGTAAGCATAATACTGATGATGCTCTATATGTGGAAGGTTTGAAGCATAATCTCTTAAGTGTTGGATAGATGGTTGACAAGGGATACAATCTTCAATTCAAGGATCGAAAGTGTAGAATATTGGGGAGTTCCAGAAATTTGATTGCATCTAGTACAAAAACAAAAGGTAATATCTTTCACCTAAGTGCTACTAGTAAAAGTTGTCTGATTTCTCAAGTTGATGAAAGTTGGTTGTGGCATAGGATATTGTGTCATGTAAACTTTGACAATATTATCAAGATAAGCTCTACTCAGGAAGTGAGAGATCTTCCTAAGTTGATAAAACCTACTAATGCCATATGCAAGGAATGTTAGTTAGGGAAGCAAACTAGAGTTTGATTATGGAGCAAACAACATTGTTCGAATGAAGTGTTGGAGCTTGTGCATACTAACTTGTGTGGTCTTTCTAGAGTCAAAAGTTTACAAGGAGACAGGTATTTCATGTTACTTATTGATGATGTTTCTAGATTGATGTGGGTTACTTTCTTAAGGGAAAAATCTGAAGCTCTAGAGAAATTCAAGATTTTTAAGGCTATGGTTGAGACAAAGATAGGTCTGAAGATTAAATGTATGAGATGAGATAGAGGTGGTGAATTCACTTCCAGTGAGTTTAATTCTTTTTGTGAAGATGGGATAAAGAGAAAATTATCTGCCCCATGAACCCCTCAGCAAAATGGAGTTGTGGAAAGGAAGAATAGGACAATTCAAAAAGTTGTTAGGACCATGATGCTAGAAGGAAATGTTCTGCATATCTAATGGAGAGAAGCTGTGAGTACTACCATTTACACTCTCAACTAGGAACATATCAAAGGTGATACCAGTAAGACTCCTTACGAGCTATGGTCTGGTCATAAGCCTACTGTTAGATACTTCAAAATATTTGGGAGTAAATCCTATATCAAAAGAGATGAAGACATAGGAGTGTTTGATGCTAGAAGTGATGAAGGAATCTTTCTTGGTTATTCTACTAAAAGTAAAGCCTACTAGTGCTACAATAAGAGATTGAGGAAAGTAATTGAAAGTGCTAATGTCAAGGTTGATGAAGACACAGTTAGACCATCCAGGACTTGTAGATATGATTCAGACAATCCAAATGACAGTTCCAGTAAAGGAAAGAAAGTTCAGACTCAAAATCAAGTTCAGATCATTTCAGTGAATCTGGAAAATCAAGAGGAAGAAACTAGTGAAAGTGCAGAAGTGAGATCACAAGAGCCTAAAGTTCAAGAACACCCTAAGAATCCAAGGTATGAAATACTAAATCATTGAAGAATCAGAGATTATAGGTGATAAAGTACAAAGGTGGAATCAAAACTAGGAGAAGAATTGTAGAAGAATATTGTTTGATCTGAAACATAATAGTGTCAATGGAAGCATGTAGAGATGAACATTGGGTAGAAGCAATGAAAGAAGAACTAATACAAATTTAGAAGAATGATACATGGATTCTTGTTCCTAGACCTAAAGACAAAAATTTAATTGAAACTAAATGGGTCTTTTGGAACAAAATGAATGGGCAAGGTGAAGTTGGTAGAAACAAAGAAACAAGACTTGTGTGCAAAGGATATTCTTAGATGGAAGGAATTGACTTTAGAAGAAACTTTTATACTTGTTGCTAGGATTGAAGCTATGAGACTGGCTGCTTGCTTATGTTGCTTACAAAAGAAACTTCGAGGTTTTATCAAATGGATGTCAAGTGAAGCTGGAAGAAATGTATATTGAGCAACTTGATGGATTTCAATTGTGGCTGATTAGGGAGATATGGTTTTCTGGTTGAAGAGAGCATTGTATGGACTTAAGCAAAACCCAAGATCATGGTATGCCAAATTGGAAAAGTATTTGTTGAAGCTTGGATTTAAGGATACTTTTGAGTATCTCAAAGGGAAGCTAGGGGTGATTACCCCTCCTAATCAGAATTAAGATGCATTGACTTGCATTAGTTTGTGCATTTCATAGTCATATCTTGTGATCTAGATTGATGTTGTGGTGGCTGCTCCTTAGGGGGAGTAGTCATGTGTTCAAAAATGTGGTTCAGAGCTTGTGTGGAGAAATATTATGTGTATCTTTTCCATTGATTTCAAAGGGGAAGAAGAGTCATGTGAAAAACTGTGGAAGAGTTAAGGAGAAAAGAGTCAAAATCTAAGGGGGAGAAAGTGCTAAGAGAAAGTATTGTTGATGGTGTTTTTCACATCATGTGTTGCCATCACTTCCAAAGGGGGAGATTGTTGGATTTTTTTATGGTTGATATCTCAGTATATTGAATAAGTTCATTGCTGTTATTAAAGGGTTTGTTGACAAGTATATATACTTTATCCACATGAAGTCTCAAAGGTTCGCATGAAGATTTGATTGAGTTATGGGTACCTGTGTTTTGACAATTGTTTTGTTGCTTTAGTTGGTGTTCCTAAAAGAAGATGATGTGATTCTAGTAATTTGAGTTGTTGTGGATACTTCTATGGTGATTCATGATGCTTGTGGATGTTTATAGATCATGCTCTATCTTTTTTGTTGGTATGCATTGATCGTTGTGCTCGCGATTGGTGATTTTCTTCTGTGATTTCATGTATTTCATGATCATAGCCGACAAGGTGATTGTAGCGTGTTGTAGATCTTTGAAGCATAATTTCTTAAGGTGCTCCATTTTGAGGATGTTGTTTTGGGGCCTTAATATGTTTTGGCCAAATTTTTTTGGTTCACATTGATAATTGTTTATGGATTGGGCGGACAGTGTGCACACATTTCATATTTTGTTAGAGCCAACATGTAGTTGATGTTATTCTTAGTTGCAGATATATATGATTGATTGTTTATACAATTTGAAGGTGTGGTGTTCGATGTATGCTATGTGATGTGTGCGAATAATGTTCTAATCTTTCAAAGGTAGAAGTAAAGTGTGAAGAAGAGTGATCAAATAAAAGTGTTTATGTGCTTAAAAAAAACTATAATCAAGCATTAGAAGATGTTATTCTCTTAGTTCAAAATCTTCTAGATGTAATCCGAATGTAACTGTAAGACAATGAGTCTTCTTTTGGGTAGTAAGCCTTTTGTATTTGAGTAGTGTGCTCTAGGTAGTGTGTCTGAATGCATGTGCATTCCCCATTTATAATAATTTTATACTTTTAACGGGGTATAATCTTGTGGATTTACCTCCACCATGGTTTTTCCCCTAATAGGGTTTCCACGTAAAAATCTTGGTGTTGTGTGTTTTTGATGTGGTGATGGTTTACGCTTTCATGTTTATTTATCAAATCTGAGAATAAGTTTAATAAGTATAATTTTTGTGACAACTGATTCACCCCCCCTTCTTAGTTGTCTGCCCTTGTGTAGCCAACAATAAGATGGTGGTTGAGCCACCCAAAGTGAACAAAAATCAAGAAAAAAGTGATAAGGTGGAAGGAGTGATTAATGAGAACCCTAAAATATACTTGTGAACTACAATTACTGCATGCCCAAGTCATTTTAATCCATTTTTTCTAAGTTTAATTATTGATGGGAAGTTCCTTAAAAATTTCATGATCGATTTTGGAGCATCTTCTAATGTTATGTTGGTAGAAATCATGTAGGAAATGGGTTTAAAAGTTGATAGAACTTATCGAAAGTGTTATGCAATGGACTCAAGAGAAGTACTTGTCATAGGTGTGATTAATAGAGTCCCATACAAGCTTGCAACATTCCCCGATAAGGAATCGTACATGAGTGTCATAGTGGTGGATATCCACCAAATTATGGGATGTTGTTGTCAAGACAATGGAGTGCATCCATGGGTGGAAGCATTCAATGTGACCTATCATATTCTACCTTTCCCATTGATGAAAAGGATGCTAAAATTGTTAGAGAATCGAGAACTCGACACATGATTGAGGAAACAGAGGAACCTGAGAGAATTTGTTTTGTGGATACTAGTTTGGATACCTTTAAAGTGGAATAACTACAACATGAAGAAGATATTCAACTTGCACTAATTGATAGAGAAGTCAAAGATGTATCACAAGAAGATGCTCTCTAGACTATGTACTTTGATGGACCTTGTTCTAAGGAGGGCTTAGATGCAAGAGTTATTTTGATTTCCCCATGAGGTAAAACATTCAAATACTATTTCTTGTTGAAATTTTCCTACAAAAATAATGTGGTTAAATATGAGGCTTTGTTGCTTGGTTTAAAGATAGCTTCAAAGCATGGCATTAAAATGTTAAAATTATTGGGTGACTTTGAATTAGTGATATCCCAAGTCAGGTCTAAATTCATGTCCATAAATACAAGACTTAAGTAGTATAGGAATTCTATTTGGGATACCATCAAAGCTTTTGATGCTTTTAATATTGATTAGATAGAAAGAGGAAAGAATGTAAGGGAAGATTTGTTAGAAAACATTGCTATCAGACTGGATGATGTTACTTTTGGTGGCATTTCAAAATAGAGGTGCAAACCCGGCCAACAGTGCCCAATAATATTTGCAACTAGAAAGTATTTGACGATGATAATGATATTTTGAATTTTTTGTACTGTATTGATTAGTATGAAAGCCAAGAAATTGAATTTGGTTTATTGGTGGTGGAAGTTGATGGTGAAGAAACATTGTTTGGGAATGAAGTTATCTAGTTGAAAACTAATAAGATTCCCAAAGGGTTGGTTGCATTAGAAAGGGTTTTGATGGCCCTGACAAGATAAATGTTAAGCAAATATCTTCTCATAAGGAAAATTTGGAAGAAACCAATCTTGGAACTAAGAACGCCCCTAAAAAGGTGTACATAAGGAAGAAAATGAAGCCTCATACCAGAACCATGTTGATTTCCCTACTAATAAAATATAGACTTGTGTTTTCCTGGTCATATGATGACCTAAAAGTTTATAGGGAGGATCTTTTTCAGCATGAAATACCCTTGAAACCAAATGATAAACCTTTTAGGCAGAAGCAAAGACTAATAAACCCAGCCTTCCAGCCCAAAATGCAAGAAGAACTCACAAAGTTAAGGGATGCCGAAATTATCAAGCATATAAGGAATTCTTCATGGGTTTCTAAATTGGTTCCAATTAGGAAAAATAATGGTGGCCTAAGATTCTATGTAGATTTCAAGAATTTAAATGTATCATCCCTAAAATACAATTACCCATTGCCTAACATGGAGGCTATGCTGCAAAAGGTGACAAGGTGTGAGCTTTTGTCAATGATGGATGGTTTCTTAGGCAACAAGCAAGTCATGGTGAGAGAATCTGAATAATACAAGACTACATTTACTACACCATGGGGAACTTATGTGTATGTGAGAATTCCATTTGGATTGATCAATGTAGGTGCTACATTTCAAAGGACCATGGATGCGACCTTTGCTAATTTTATTGATCTATTCCTAGCTATATACTAAGATGACTTGACTGCACACAACAAGAAGGAAGAAGATCATTGTTCACATTTGGAGAGGATATTTGTTAGAGCTTTGGAATATGGGATTTCCTTGAATCCTAAGAAATGTGTCTTTGGGGTTAAGGAAGGTAAGTTGTTAGGGAATATTATCTCTAAGGATGGGATCGAGATTGATCCTGAATGTGTGGCAACAATTGAAAATATTCCATAGCCAAAAAATGTAAATGGAATCCAATCTTTCTTTAGACAAATCAATTTTGTGAGAAGGTTTATCAAAAATTTTGTTGAGATTGTTAGGCCAATTTTCAAAATGTTGAAGAAAGGCGAGAAGGTGGCATAGACAAAAGAACCTACTAAATATTTTCAAACTATAAAGGATGCCATCAAGGAGGCTCCTGTGCTCAAGTCCCTTGATTAGTCAAAGCCATTTCAATTATTCACTTTTGCTTCATTCCATACTATGGCAGGAGTGTTATTACAAAAGAACGATGAAGGCTTTGAGCAACCTATTGCTTTCTTCAACAAATCTTTGTAGGCTATTGAGCTTAAATATGATACCACAAAAAAACAATCCTATGCTTTGGTTAAGGCTGTAAATTTTTTTATAACATACTTGATGGGAGCAACTATGGTAGCATATGTTCCAAGTGTAGCATTCAAAGATATTTTTACCCAATAGGAGACCACATGGAGAAGATACAGATGGATCAACAAGATCCAAGAATTTAATATTGATGTGAAAATTACAAAATTAGTAAAGAGGCAAAGGTTTGGCTAAGTTGATGGCTGAGACCAACTTAGAAGCAAACCAGATAAACCAAGTAGAACATGAGAATGTTGCACCTATATGTAACATGTAGACCTGTGGATGGTACAAAAGAATTTTCAAATACTTGTAGACTATGCAATGCCCTGAAGGCATGCCTAATAATGAGAGAAGAACTCTAAAACTGCAGGCTATTAAGTACATCATTATTGATGGTGAACTCTGGTGGAGAAGCCCAAAGGGTGTGTTGTTGAGATGTGTAGATGGAGATCAAGCAGAAGAAATCTTGAATGAAATGCATAATGGAGCATGTGAAGGTCACTACATGGAAAAAACCACTGCTCACAAAATACTAAGAGCAGGATTCTGGTGGCCAACTGTGTTTAAATATTACCATAGATTTGTTAAGAAGTGTGATGCATGCTAGAGATTCACTGGAAAGTTGAAATTCTTAGGTAATCTACTACTTAGACCGATTTCAGTGCAGGCTCCTTTCCAGCAATGGGGCATTGATTTTATTGGGGAAATGTCAGTGAAGTCTAGTGGGGGACACTCATGGATACTTGTTGCAATAAATTATTTTACAAAGTGGGTGGAAGCAATCCCACAAGGAAAGAAACAAGTAAAGTAGTGACTGAATTTTTGATGAATAACATATTAAGCAGATTTGGAGTCCCACAAAAGATTATTTCTAATAATTCCATGTGTTCCAGATCAGAGGATTTCACTAATTTTTGTAATAAGAACAAAATAAGTATCTCCTATTCATCTCCCTATCATTCTCAAGGGAATGGGAAAGTAGAATCCAACAACAAGAGTTTGATGAAGATCATCAAACAAGTAATTGAGAAGAACAACAATGCATGGATTCAAAATTGCAGCTTGCACTGTGGGTTGATAGGACTACTATCAAAAAGGTTATTGGACAATCCCCATTCAATCTTGTGCATGGTGTAGAAGCAAAGATACCTCACAACAACTTGTTAAAAATGTTCAAGTTTGTTCAGGAGTATGACAAAGACGTTTGTGATGAGATGCAACACAAAATGGAGGAATTAGCTAAGCTTGATGAAACTAGAAGAGAAGCTCATAAAAGAAATGAAAATATGTAGCTTCAAGTCAAGAATCTATATGATAAGAAGGCCATTGAAATAAAATTTGAAGTGGTAAGCATGGTCTTGTTGTGGAATGCAAGGATGGAAGATAAAGGGAAACATAGAAAATTTGATCCTTTATGGTTGGGCCCATATTTCATTGCAAATAGACATGGAGAGGAATCATATTTTTTGAAATCCTTAGTAGGTGAACTTATAGAGCTTCCAATACATGGATAGTTCTTGAAGCCCTATTTCTCTTTAAATAGGTTGTTTCCATGTACATTGTATAGTCTTCTAAGTAGTGTATATAGGTTTGGCGCATTTGCTTCTGGTTGCATTTGGTTGCCTTGTCCTAGCAAGCTCCTGGGTTTTTTTGTTTCTCCGTGTCGGTCTACTTCAACCAGAGATATGAATTCTCACCATACCCACTAGGGGTGTGTCTCGTTGAGCTAGAGCCATTGGTGGAGCCTTTGAATTTTTTTAAAAAAATTGTGTTGGCTCCTTACCTAGTTATGATATGTTGCCTTGGTGCCCAAGGGTAGGGTTTAGGGTTTTGGTTTAAAAGCCCTCGTTTCAAATTTTATAAGTCTTAAACCCTTGGGTGTTATAATACTTTGTTGACTTCTTACACCCAGTTACCGGTTACCTGAGTCATGACTTAAATCATTTAAAACGTGTTGCCACCAACCCCTTTGGTCTAGGTTTATCAGTTATCATATGTTAGACCATCACTTTAAATTTTTACCGTCAGGCGAAATATTTCTCATTTAAATCATTTGAGTCTTAAGTCATTTTTTCCCATTGGTCTTGGTCTTTTCATCCTAGTTAGGTCCCGTTTTAAAACTAACCTTTTATCCATGTGTAGATTTACTGACTATTAAATCGGGGGGCTTGATCCTAGTCATTGCCCGTCGGCCCTGTTAGAATTAAAATAATGTTTTATCAAAAAAATGGGGTTAGTGGGCTATTGGCATGTGTACCATTGCAAATGTGGGGCCTAGTTTCCATTCACACACCCGATGCCTCAAATTTTTCAAATTGATGACCATGATGCAACACTAACATTTAATCTTAGTTGTTCCCCGCTCACCTCATCGAATTAAAATAATGTTTTATAAAAGCAGTGGGGTTAGCAGGCGAATGACACATGGATTTTCTCATTGCTTGGAAAGAGAGAAGGTGGAGCTTACAGAATGAATGACTCAGCCTTCCAAACGGTAGAATTTCATTGGTCAAAGGATAGGTGAATGATGGCGACAAAAAATCAACCCTTATTGACTCAATCTGAGTCGTCCAAAGTGCCATCTCACTAGGAGATCGACGATTAATATTCAAAACCAAAGATGTGAACATGATAGTCATTTCTGCTTCACGTGAGCAAGCAGTAATGGCAAAAAGGACATTCAAGGCTACCAAATTTTGACCCAAAGCACATAAGAGATTGGCTATTTCACATAATTGAGGATTACAAATGAATTTGGAGCATCCAAGAGATTGAGAAGAGCATTCTAGAGTTCAACGCCATCAAAATTAGGGTTTCCTACAAGCAAAGAATCCGTAAGTAAAACAAATGTCTTTTTCGATGCTTTATCCAAATTGTCTTGAATTAGGGTAAATATTCACTGTGTTTTCCAATTGAATAGGCTTGCATGATTTTTAATTGCTTTAAATAGTGGTTTGAAATAGCGTATAAATTGTGAGAATCTTGTCAAACCCATTGAAAATCACACCTTTAGGTTGTGCCCTAGGTTTTGAATAAAAAATCTATGGTTTGAACCTGTCTGTGTCAAAAGCGTAGAATAGTTTGAATCCACCTTGCTATCAATGGCACCCAAAGCATAAGTTTTCAGCTCTGAAACCACATCCAAACTTCTTGCCCAAGACATTATTGACCAACTGAAACCCTCAACTAGCAAAAAGGTTAAGGGAAGAGCTCTATTCCAAGGCCCTAAGATTAAAGAAGGGTTACTGGAAAAGCAATGTTTTATCAAGGATGTTGAGTTTCCCTTCATTAGATGGCAATTGTTCTAAAACCAGTTTGGAAACAAAAATCTTGGGGTTCCTCTTTGCAACCCTTGGAGATTAGACATGGGAAAGGTAGTAGTTCCCAAATGTATACATGGATGTAGACTTGTTGTAGGATATTGCTGCAAGGTATGACCCAATTTCTAGAGTGGTTAGAGCATTTGATGGTGTTGAAATGGTCAAGATAACTAGAGAGGAGATTGCAGAAATCTTCCAATTGCATGAGTGGAATGAGGACATGATCTCCATTGATCTTGATGTCTTCAAAAAGGAATATGAGAACACTAAGGTTCTATTTAGGACAACAATGTTACCCATATGCATTGCAACCACTAGGGTTGGGAAGTCTAGAAAATAGATAAGGATTGGTAAAGATGAAAAGGAACCATTCCCATGAAGTATTTTTCCAATTACTTCAAGAATATAGTTTACTCCTTGTGCTAGATCATTGGTTAAAATCCAACAACCACCATACCAAGGAGTTACATGTACATGACAACATATTTGCAACACCCAACTTACAATGTAGTTTATGACTATACCACATACTTGGTAGAGCACATCCACAAGGGTTTGGTTCAATTAAAGGCAGGAAAAGATTTGGTAAAGTTCTAGTGGTATTCTATTCTGATGCACATGTTCCTATATAAGGGAGAATAATTTTGGTAAGGATATGATATTGAAGAAGGAGGATGGTATTGAGTTGCTTGTCCAATGTTGGACTCAAATTATTGATAAATATGATCAAGAATTTGACTATGTAGTGTTCCACAATGTCTTTGCATCAAAATTGAGAAGGTTTTTGATTCATGATCCACCAAGGATTCCCAAGGAAATACATGATTTTCTGAGGTCTAGGGAAAGGAGGACTTATTTGAATTTGAGCCATAATTGGGGGGATATAATCCCATATCCCAACACAATAATCTTTAGATTTTATGGCACTAATGTAAATCCTTATGCATTACCAAGAGATGTGTCATTGAGGATTTGATTTCTTGAGATCATGAGACAATTGGGAGGAGCGCAAATGGTACACTTGCTTGAGACACTAAGGAAGGGATCATTCTACCCTGAGTGGACATTGTTTGTAGAATTTTTCATGGCAAAGGGAGGATGGAAAGAATTGGGGAAGGTTCTTACACCTTATGGATCGAGAACAGTGCACCCATGGAACCATGACCCTGAGGGTTTTATTGCTGCCCTAAAGGAAAAGAATATGAGTGGTTCCTTTCTTCACAACTTTTATTATCCTGAAGATGTAATAAAAAATGTCTTTTATTTTCAAGTATAGGAGGAAAGGAAAGCAATGTACCTTGCTTTTAAAAAGATGGTAGAAAAGGCTACAAAATTAGATCCTGACTATGAACCTCTACCCAACAGTACGGGTGAATTGAACAGAGTCATGTATGTGTTGGATAACTTTGAGAATGTAGTAGGAATTCTAAGGAAAGAACATATAATCACTAACAAGGGGAAAGCATTAGCTATGGAAAAGGAGCCTATAGAAGTATTGGAGGAAAGACCTTCCTATCAGCCACTGCCAAAAGCTATAATATACTTAGGGAGGAAGGAGACAATTAAGAAGCAACAAAAATTGCCAACCCCAACTACATCAGAGGGGTCAGTGGCAACTTCTCCTATGAGGTCAATTCCATCACCTTCCAGATAGGCTCCACCTATTGTGATTAATATTGATTCACCTCCCAAAGGCTCTTCTCCATTAGAGCAGCCACCATCCAAGAAGCAAAAGATAGAGGTAAGTAGAGTAGTTTATTACCATGATACAGAGGATGATGATATTTTGGTTACACTTGAAGAAATTCAACAGGTAATGCCTTCTCCCCCAAGGGGGATTGCATCAAGCTTAGGAGAAAGAAACCTTAGGTTGGGAAAGGTTGATAGAAGCAATTTCAATAATGAAGATGATTTGAGGCAGGAGGCCTGCAAGGCATTTATGGAGGATGACTCATTTATTGAGACTAAGGAATTCAAGGATTTTGTGTGGAGAGTTAAGGCTCTAGAATATGCTGAGAACGTGGCAAAGGAGAGGAGCTTGCATACAAAAATTCCTAAGGAAATAATTCAAGAAAATGTGAGAAAGGCAATGAGGAAAGAGTTTCAAGCTATCACAGCTAAAGAAGGCAGAGCACTTGTGTAGAAAAGTGGTGTATTATTCCTTCCTGAATAGAATATTGTTGATGCAATTTATTGGATGCAATAAGGAGGTCAGAAAGGCCCATGTTTCAAACTGAGGAAGAAGCCAAATTAGCATTATAGGGGTCAACATTTAGTTAGGAATGGGATGCCTTGGCCATTTGGTCATTGTCTTTGGGTTCAAGGAAGCCAAGAGTTGCAGAACTACTTAACTTTACTGGACAATTTATTATAAGGAGAGTTTCAAATGCTCCAACATTGGAAGCAACTGACATGACAATAAATGTTGCTAAATTCACTAAGGCAGTAGTGGAGAGTCTCACTACTGATAGAGACTTGTACAGGAGCAAATATAATGAACTTGTTGAGTACAATAAGAGTTAGCAAAAGGTAGTTGTATTAGAAATAGAGCTAGCATTGTACAAGCAATAGGTGAAAACATTAAGGACTCAAGGCCCCCTAGCTCAAGTCATGCAACGCCCACTTCTCCAGTGGCACATCCTCATTCTCCTCCTCCTCCACCAAAACCTTCCTTGGAAATAGTACCATATAATTTAGGCTAGGAACTACTTGCAGTTGAGGAGCCAAGCACATCAGGTGCAGTTCCATCAAATGAGCCCACCAAGGTACAATTATTCTTGCAAATTGATGTGTATAAGAAATTGTTTGAACAAGTTTAGGACACCATGTATGAGAACAACTCCAAGATTGTTCATATAGTTCTAGAACATATGAATGAGAAGATTTAGAGTAAATTAACAACATTCATTCCAATTATTCTTTAGTGTTGCAAGCAATAAAGTTGTATCACAGAGACAAGGATTTAGCTACCCCAATCTTGGACAAATGGATTCCTAGGGTTGATAACTTAAAGCTCATAGCAGTTGGGGATACACATCAAAAGGATAAGTATCCAAAGATTGGCCCACTTTATAAATTTGTTGATGGGATTAAAGAGCCGAAGTTTCAAGGATATGTTGCTACTTTGGAGGTGAAAATAAGAATTGAAATCAAAGTTTGATGAGGTAGAGTTGGTATTGCTACCTAATATTCAACACACATATGATGAGGTAAAACCTCTACAAACATGGAAGGACCAAGTGGATACAACTATTTTTTCTCAACCATCACTTATTTGTGAGAGTGTTGATATTGATATGTTGAAGAATACTCTTGAGAAACTATCTTTCATCATCATCTTCCTAGAATATTTTGATAAAGAAGCCAATTCAATGATGGAAAAAATGCTCTGTACAAAAAGAAGATGGATGAAATTATTGGATTTAATTGGCCTTCTGACACATAATATGAATTGTGGAAGAAGACTCTCATTGATGACTTGGAGCTATAAGTACAGGGATGGAGAACATAAATGTGGTCAAGTATAGTGCAGGTCTGGCCTTAGAGATTACAATGCATAAAAGATATGTTTCTCCAATTTCAAATTATGATAGGTAAAGATGACTATTGATGACTGGGATTACTATTGGATATTGATCTGGATTTTGATCCACTTTTCCCTCCTTTTGCATGCTTTTTGTCTTTTGATGAAGAGAATGATAAAGATGCCCCAATAATTTGAAGAGCACTCTCTTCAATGAATTTCCTTTTGGAAGGCATGAGGATCTCCACCAACTGAAATAAAACTTTTGTCTCTTATGAGAATATTCTTCAGTCTGTTTTAACCATTCCTCATGGAATGACTGGTATTGGTTATCAAATGAAAATGTGACATGTGTAAATTTTGGCTTGAAGATTGTTTTTCTCCCTTGTTCTTATAAAAGGGAATTCAAGGCCATTTTTGGGGGTTTCTTGTTGAATTCTAGATCTGAAACTGCAAATTGAGAACATAGAGAAAATACATTTGAGTTTGTACCTTAGAGTTTTGAGTCGAGCAAGTAGATTTTGTAAATTGTGTGGTTTCCAAGCATATCTAAATGAATAATACAAATCTTTTGAGTCTATTGTTCTCCATCTGTAACATTCATATGAGTTATTAATGAGAATTCAATCAATGGTCCTTTCATTAATGTTCATTGTTATTTTGCAGTGAAGTATGTTTTAATTTTGGCTCTGGTTTAATGAATCAGTTAAAATACCTTGATTAAAGCATGAATTCATATAGATGTTTAGTGGATCTAATAAGTAGTCATAGAGTTTGAGTATGTGATATGTGAATTGTAATGCAATTTAATAAAGGTCATGAGTTTTTGGAATTAAATTTGCCTCATAGTTCAGTTTATTGTGTTTTGACTCCCTGCCCTGAGATAAGACACTGATCTAAAGGTGTTGAGTGCATTTCTTATAGTTTTGGTTCTTCAATTTGAGAACACAATTTATAAACAAACTCTTAATCGATTTACCTTTATTGAAGTTAGTGTTATATGATAGTCTCAGCTTTAGGTGGTTAATCCTTTTAAAGAATTGTCAATTTCTTGAAGGATTTCATCTATTTAGCATTTAATGGGAATAGATTTGCTTTGTTATACAATGTGTGAAATAATTGTTTAGAAAAATTGTAGGATTCACATTGTGGGATTACCCTCCTAGGTTTTCTAGAGCCCAAAGTGCAGGAGGGAATCCTTACAACTTCCTCTCGTTCATTGGCCAATCATCTCCTAAGTATTCAAGAATTGAATCTAGTGAATTCATAGATGCTTGGTGAGATCTGCTTGGTTCTTTAAAACCACCAATAAAATATAATGTGCAAGTGTCATCATACATTCTATGTTCTAAACTACACACTTGAACATGCTCCTGCAACAAAAAGTGGAGGAATTCCTAGAATTGACTATGTCCTGGCATAGTGAGCCTGAACTGACGATATTATGATGTCAATATCCTTTTGGTAGGTGATCCTTTTCCCACGAGCCCTGGATATGTTGTGGTACCTTTATCATATATTCTATGCCCCAAATCATAGGCCAATATGATATCCTATGGAGGTATGCTGTAGAATTCCTGGATTCCACTTTGTAGCTGACTTTTCAAAAAAAGGGACATGATAAATCTTCCCTTCCAAAATTTCTTGTCATCAAGAAATGAAAATTTGGATGCTTTAAGATTGTAGGTCCTTCCCAGGTAGCATATTCAATTGGAAAAGCCTTCCAATGAACAAGATACTCGGTTACATTCTCGCTCCTTAGATTTTTGACCTTGGTATTAATCACAACTTCAGGAATAAGGATGAGTTTCTCTTCATCATCAAGGGGTGGTAACTTAGTAACAAGAGACATATTCAATAAATAAAGTGAATGGATAATGTTGAGATGAAAAGGGATAATCAAATAATTAAATTAATTATTTAATCTTAGAAGTGTAAGTGTGGTCAATTAAATAATTATTTAATTTAGGAAGGTGGGGAATGTTAATTAAATAATTAATAATAATCATTTAATTAATAATAGAGGAATAAGTGTTATTAACGACATAATTAAATAGACAAGGTTTATTTAATTAATCATGAAGATTAATGGTAATTAGGACATAGTTCAATAAATAAAATTTATTTAATTACTTAGGCAGATTGATGGTAATTAGGACATATTTAAATAAATACGATTTATTTGATTAGTAAGGAAGGGCGAATTAAAATGAATTAATTAAATAATGTAAAGTCACTTAATTAATAGTAGAATATGATATTTGATAATAATTAAATAATAAATTATTATTTAATCATTAGGGGAAAGACAAATATTAGCATTAAAGTGTTACTCGTTGACTAGGACAATTTCAAGTATCTGCATTTTGCCCCTCTTTGATACAATACATTTTTATAGTGTTGTGTTAAAGAAAATTCAAAATTTCATGTTTAGGAGTTGCCTTGGTTTTCCCTGGTGATGGTGGGATAGCATGGTGCCCCCTTCGGAAAATTTCAAAAAAATTGGGAAATTGTTTCAACAAGCTCATTTGATCATGTTAAGTGCATTAGCAGCAAAAGATTTTGATTTTAGGGCACTCGGGTGTCCAATTTTGCGTTTGAAAGTCAAGGTTGATGTGTCTAGTTATAAAGGTGGGGTCCACTTTTCCACCTAAGGTGTATAAATAGGCCCCAAGGTGTCCAAAATCCTCATTTATGCATCTAAGTTCTAGGATTTTGAGTTGTCTATAGAGTGAGTTTTGAGTGAGGTAGTGAAGCTATGGAACAGATTTCAGTGAGCTCTCATCAAGGATACCGAGTATGAACCTTTTGGCGGCCCAAGGGATTGAGCAACACGGTATGTAACCCTTTCTTGATTTGAAATTTTGTCATTTTTTACTAGATTTTAAGTGCCAAAATTGACCAAACAAATGCGGTGCAGTTTTTGTACTACATTTGTCATTCAATTTTCTGCATTTGCGCTTGTGCACCACATTTATGTGGTGCAGCACATTTTTTTTCCAGATCCATATTTGTTAAGGGCTCACAAATGTAACCCACACCACAATTTTTAAATTGCACCACATATGTAGGAAATAGAGCCATGTGTAAATGTGCAACATAACTATTTGATAGTGCACCGCAGGTGTAAAAATTGCTCATAATTAATTGTAAGCCACATATGTTAAAAGATGTGACACATCTGAATGTCAACAAATTTCACTCAATTTTTTGAAAAAATTTCAAAGTGTAAAATGTCAAATGGGTTTGTATAGGTGTCCTGATTGATGTAATGTGCTTTTTGAGTGCAGGTGAGGTTGTACCCTATTTATACATGCGAGAACTAACCCTCCTCATATAGATTGTGAGATCACCTGGATGATATTGAGAGGGACACTTTGCATGCTCTCAACCCGCATCATGTGATATTCATGCTTGAGGTGAGGGATAATTGGGGACTATTGACTGCTTTAGCTAAGAGGTGGCATTCAAAGATGAGTTCTTTTCATTTGTTGATTGGGGAGGCCACGATGACTCTAGAAGATGTATGGTACATCCTACGGCTCTTGATCCATGGTGAGTGGGTTATATATGATAGTGAAACTGGGCTATCCACCATGAAGAGATGTTTTAAGGATGATGATCTAGGCATGGAGGAGTATGAGATTTGTTGGGATACACTAGTGGATAGATATGAGCAATTGATAGTAGTTGTATGAAGTGTTAATGTCAGGGTTGTCATTCCTGATAGATGAGGACATGGCTTTCCTATTGGATGGGGCCGTATGTTGGCCAACATGGAGGAGGGAATTGTGTATTCTTGGGGCCCTTGCATGCTAGCTATGCTATATTTCGAGCTACATGATGTCGCCTATAGAGGTGCTTGCTCAATTGGTTACACCACTACATTGCTTATGGTTTGGGAATGGGAGCATATAGTCGTGTTCAGACAAGTGAAAAATAGGGACCTACCACCCATATTTCCTTATGTATATATATGTATGGTGGAGCAGTGACCTAAACGTGTGTGGGTGATGTTGGCTACTGGAAGCAGGCCATATATTTTCTTAATTCATTCACTTTGAGGCCCTACATATAGTGTGTGGCCTAGGAGGATGATGTCAAGAATATTCCATATTTTTGACAAACTAGGTATCTGATTGGCCACATAGTACAGAACCAGCATATCATAGAACGACAGTTATCCAAGAGAGTAATTAGATAGTTCAATGAGAGATATGGGGATCCTGTTGGTGTAGCAGAGTTCACGAGATCAGCTTGTGAGGTAATCAAAGTGGGGAACCGTGATTAGTCCCTAGGTGGCTATTTAGGAGTTCAGTTAGTTACAGCTAGTTTAGTGGGGTGCCCTAGTAGAGGTAACATACGTAGGGACTACTCTTGATTATGATGCATGGTGGGCTTGACATAGGGATATACCACTTATAAATTCAGATTTTCTAGTGCTTGTGAAAGGCTTGGGAGAGGTCCATGGAGGGTATTGGGTAGAGTTGATGGTGTTCACAAAGGTTGAGGGTGGGGTGATGATGTTGATGGAGGGGGTGGTAGAGGCAAGGATGGTGGTAGGGGTGGTGATAGAGGGAGGGGTAGAGGTTAGGTGCTACTTGTCATTCCTAGATGATTATCACCCATCGAGGAGGAGGGGGAGGAGGTTAGGGATTTGGATGCTCCTTGACAGGAGGAGGAGGTGTAGGGAGAGAATGAGGTGCATGTGGAGGTGTAGGTGGAGGTGAATGTGGAGGAGGTTGCATGAGAGGTAGCGATGGTGGTGCAGCAACAACTTTGGTGGAAAATTTTCAAGTCAAGTTCATAAGGTCTAGGTTATAGGTTTTTGGGTGAATTTTGTTTAGAATAAGGTCTATTCGACCATATATTGATGTATTAATTCATTTGTGGTAAATTTTAGGTGTCTAGGTGGAAAGGTTTTCAAAATGTGCAAAAAAGTGCTAAGTTGTTAAATTAGAATAATATAAAGTTGTAAAATGCATCAAAGAGGGAGACCAACAGTCACCTCTTTCAAAAGTTAGTTGTGGAAGTTGAAGTGGTTTTTTTAAAGAGGGAAACATTATAAAAAGGCTCAAAGGAACTCGAGTGAGGGTTGTTGAACCTAATTTGAAGATTGAGAATTGAATAAAAGTCAAATTTCTCTCCATTTTTCTATATTTCCAGTTATAGCAGCAGATTATACAGTCCGTACAAGATATTTTTGCTTCAAATTTGTTGTGGAATTTGTATTTTAGTGTTTCTACTTGCATTTGAATCAATTTGGAAGGGTTTGCATTGAGTTTAGTGTAATTTATCTTCAATTTTCTCTAACCGGCCTGAACAGGTCACTTGTGGTTTTGAAGGACTAAAACATGTTTTAAACCATCCCACCTTTATGTATGATCTGTTACTTGGTGGGATGGATCTAACTCATTAAGGAAAGGTGTTATAATGGTAATTTTGTGCAGGGGAGGTCTGGAATGGAGTTGGGCATGAAGCCCTGAGGAGAAAATGAAAGTTTTCTAGGTGAAATATGGTGGTTTTGATGAGTCAAACTATAATTTTGTGTAGGGAAGCATTATTTTATGTTTGATTAAGCTTAAGCAATCCATTTTAAACTTGTTTGAAGAATTTTTTGGTTTGGGTAGGTTGGGAAGTGACATTTTCATTAAGACCTAGGGTTTCTAGGCATTGATAGAGGGTTTCATGGTTTGGCCCTTAGATGATTGAATTTCTAATGATTGATGATTATGAGGTTATGACACATTTGAATTTCTACCCCAAGATTTGATAAATTTTGGATAATTCTAGTGAGTGGTTGCTTTGGAAAAGTGGGCTAATCTGAACCCTAAAAGGTGAAAAATCCTTGTTTTGAACAAATTGTGACAAGGCAGTCTTTGGTGATTGATTGATATGTTGTCAAGGATTGTAATGGGTCCCTGAAGTGAGTTTGGTTGTGGTCTCAAGGAGGGTTCTAGTGGTTTTATACCCAATTGATTGGTTTACTAGTGCTACAAGGAGACATAGTAGATTTGATGAAAAGTTGAGATTCTTATGAGATTGTGATTTGACACTTGTTGTTGTAGATTGGAATTGTGTTTGGTATGTTGTAGGCCTCCACCTATTGCATCATATGGATGAGGGTCTGCATGATATTCTTGTCAAGGAGGTGATTAGAGATGTTATCGAGGAGGAGGAAAAGGAGAGGGCATAGGATCCCCAAATGGTGGCCATGTAGGCATAGCTTAACGCTACACTAACATAGGTATAGGGACTATAGGATCAAGTAGCCTAGCTTACTATAGAGTGAGACATTTCCATTATCAAAGCGTAGAGGGTAGAGGAGCGATCACTCTGTTTTATTGATATTGTTACTAGATCTAGCACATATTCAACCTTCACACTATATCGAGCTAGAAGAGAGGTACAATACTTTCATGATTTATATGAGGGTGCAATGCTAATAGTTGAGAGAGCACCAAGCTTTACATAGAACCAGAATTAGAGAAGATCTCACTCACGCCGATCACAAAGAAGTGGGGGATTTTTAGGATCAAGGAAGTCACCCTATGATCAACCACCCCTCGTGCCACGTAGGGATCCTACAAGACCATTCAGGTCAGGGGAAAGGTAGGACATGCCTTCACTAGAGCACTCACCAGTAGAGGATAGAGGCAATTCTGGGTAGCCAAATTTTGTATATATGGACATATCTATTTTTGATCAAGCTTGTGAGATCTATTTTTTATAGTCACTTGATTTTGTACTATGACACATTTTTTTGGATATATATATATATATATGATACATACATATACATACATACTTTTATATATACATATATATATATACATACATATATATATATATATGATACATACATATACATACATACATACATACACACACACACACACACACACACACACATATATATATATATGAGATGCATCATTTTGGTGGTAATTATATGAGATGTTATGTTCTATATGCTTGTTTCTATGTGATGGATGCTTATGGATTTAATGATATTTATTCTTTTTCTGATGTATGGATGGATGCACATGATATTGATTTGTGCTTATATGTATGAAATGACATATGGAAATCTAATGTTTATGATCTTATGATGGGATTTATGATGCGTTTATGATTTATATGCATGATTATATTATATGTTTACGACATGTTATGTCATGTTTGATATGATGCTATGTGGATGATGATTCTAAAAATGCAATGCAATGCTATCTATATTTTTGAATTTTTTATGCAATATTCATGACCTACGTGCATGTGATGTATGATGTGCTAACATGATTATGGATGTAGGATGATGTAGCTTTAATGCATTTGTTTTCTTGTGTCATAGCATGCCATTGAGATTACTATAGGGACTGACATAACAAATGTTAGTGAGAAGAAATAATTAGCAATGAGTGAAGAACAGTTAGATGGATCATTCATCCAAATCAAGATTAATATGCTAATTGATTTCATTTGAGCTTTTAGTAGTGCATGTTTTTATCATCATGGAGCATTTTATTATGGGACAAGTAGATGCATGCACACTTAAGCATGAATTGTGAAAGAAAATTTTGTTTCCAGTTACCTGAAGATTATGATATATGGACAAGTGGATAGTGTACACCAAGTTGAGAAAAACCTTGGTGACATTAGTATTTGTTTGTCAAAGATTTAGACACATCAAACAAGGAGTTCCCCGATTCATACTAGTAACAATAGAACCTTGTTGGAATAGGTGAGGAAATAAATATAGAGCATGCTAATCTTGATGCAAGAAAGTGTCAACTGACCTTTGAATTGCATAGGATGTTCTAATTATGCCAAATGGAACTTCGATCATACCCAAAGAAGTTAGTTTACATCATGATCCATCATCACTTCTCTAGTCACTTGTGGATATTATCGAGTAGGCTAGGAACATGACATAAGATAAATTAGATAAGATAAGACTTAACTAGACCAAATGAATCCACAATTTTTTAGATCTTTTTATCCACTGATATGTGTATGATATTATTTCAAAAGATTAGGCATGTTTTAAGGAGCAAAACATTTCGTGTAAGATGCCTGGCCTTGTTTTGATAATGCAACATCCTAAGAGACAAATGATTTTTGATAAGATAGGTATCATCAATAGATACGTAGATAATTGATTAGCCAGGTTGAAGTCTAGTTTGATGGTTTCATCTATTATTCCATAATTTGTTAAGCGTATTTTTCATAAGATGTTCCATTTGTGTCCAACATTTATGTCCTTGATAAAGGATTGTTTTATTATGGAATTTAGATTTGTGATGAAAATTTTAATACAATGAACCCTAAATGACAAGCCTAGGCCTTGAGGGCCAATCAATGATGATGAGACAAAAAAATGTCTCATCTATTAGCTAAATTAGTGTTTTCTTCAATTAAAGAGAAGTGCTCAGCCTAAAATTCTGAAGCACCCACTCTAGTTATGAGTATAGTAATGATGAGGAAAGTGAGGGATTTTCAGCAGTTGAGATTTCATCATATCTTGAAAATTATGATCTGGGTTCTTGAGATTTTTAGATAAAAATTAGGAAACAAGAAGACAAAAAAAACCCATTAAATTTTACGAAAATTTAATTTGTGGTTTGAGAGAAAACTTCACCAGTTCCATGCTCCAGAATTTTCGGAACTAAGTAGGATCTAAGTGGAGGATAAGTATGATAGCATTTATGAAGAGGTTGGGAAATTTGAGCTTCTATGAGTAGTTAAGGGACAACAATTGAGAGAATCTAGGGGGAAGTTCCAAGCATCTAAGACAGGTTGTTGGGTTGTGCCAAAAAATGGAGCATATCTAGGAGGCAGTTTTGGGCAGTTTGAACCTTTTTGCAAGCATCTAGGAGTTGTTTTATGAGCTTTAATGATACACAAGGGAAAGGCATGAATTTTCAGCATTCAAATATCTTTTTGGAGCTTGTTGAGGGGCTGCAAAATAGGAATATTTGTTTTGGACGACCAAAGGAGATTGAATCAACAAGATGAAGAAAAGACTTATCTTTTTCCAACACATGTTCTTATCTTCTAGCAAGCTGTTGCACAACTATAAGGATCATCTTTCAGAATTCTATAAATTCATTGGAATCAAGGAATCAAATGGGGAAGAGTTTTATAAAATAAAAGAGTTCAGTTTTTAGCAGTAGTAGTGTAGTTGTTTGTAGTTTTCATTTCATAGTTTATTTTCCAGCAATCTTTCCATTCCCTGCTATTTACATTTCCAGAATTTCCCTTTGAATGCTTCTTAAGACAGATTTGATTCCATCATTTTCATTTACAAGCTCTTAGATTAGATTTGATTCCATCAATTTCTTTCATGCATTGCCTTTCAATTTTGTTTGTAGAAAAAGAATGTCATGCAAATGATTTCTTCTCCCTCTTACATATTTCCATGGACACCGCTTTGGTATGGCATTTTTAATTAAATGATGAGGACTGCAATGACCCTAATCAAATTTTGGCCTTGCCTACATGATACACATAGAGGCAACATAGTTCAATTGACCTTGACAAGTGATAGTTTATTCTGGAATGTGGATTATGATGGATGGAAAACATTATGAAGGACCCTAAAGGACTAACCTATGCCTCGAGGGCTCATTGATGATGGCCTTGCCTTTGTGATACATGCAAAGGCAATGTGGTTTGACTATTTGGACCAAAATTAGCATATGAGGGATGGCTTAATGTTGTTTTTGACTTTTTTGACATTTTATTACTGTTTTAGATCTTTCAAGGAATATTTGAATCTTTTTGGATTTTTTAAACGATTTTTTATTTTTTTGTATTTTTGTGATTATGTCCTAGGATACCATGTCTAAGATCCTTTTGAAACCCTAGATCAAGAATTTCCCTCAGTCAGGTACATGAATAGTTATTATGAAAGGTATGATTATGGTAAGCAGTTAATGCTAAATGTTAATCATTCTCAAGCCATGACAAGGGTGAGAAATATTTTATTATGAAGGAGCTTGTGCTCAGGTTATTATGGAAATAATTTGATAGTGATAGATGTAGAGTGGTAGCCGTCTACACATGGCGCTTTTTTCTGATTTTTCACCATGGTACTTATCCAAAGAGCCACCAAAATGGTTTTCACTGTAGGATGAATTATTTGTCTTTTTTTTAAATATTATTTTTGTTTTTTATTTTTATGGGATCTCTAGAGATCATGTATAGTAGGTCTCTGAAGGTGCATGCTATTGATCAAATCAAGTAGTGGTTCACCTTTAGGAGTAGCCAATTGATGCACACTGGATCCATATGTTGCAATAATGATATAGGGACCCAACCAATGAGGTTCAAACTTTCTTGGGTTTTCTCTTTCCTATTGATTCTTAGGGTTCTCTTTTAGGACTAGGTCACCAATGTCAAACTGTCAGACTTTGACTCTTTTGTTATAGCTACATATGAGATTATTATGATATTCCTACATATAGAATAATGCAGTTTGTCTTCTTTCATATAATAGTTCTAGCTCATGTAACCTAGAAATCCTATAATCTTAATCATTAATGAACTAGTGCATAGAAAATATCAATGATAGTAACTTAACCTCGGTTGGAAGGATAGATTTGGAACCAAAGACAAGGGAATAAGGTGTAGCACCTATGGGAGTATGAATGCTTTTATGCTAAGCCCATAAGGCTATATTTAGCTGAATGTGCCAATCTCAACCAGTGTCATTAACAGTCTTTTTCAAGATTTTTATAATGATTTTGTTTGATGCCTCCACTTGACCATTACCCTTAGGATAATACGAATGGAAAAGTGATGTTGGATATGGTACTTTTCACATAATTCTCAAATGTCTTGGTTCTTGAAGGGACACCCATTATCTGTGACTATAGAAAAGGGTACACCATATCGATATATGATGTAGTTTAATATGAATTTTGAGATTTTTTTACTGGTGATGTATGTCAATGAGATAGCTTCAATCCATTTATTAAAGTATTATGTTGTAGTAATTATGAATTTGTGACCATTCGTAGATGTAGGGTGGCTCCTTCTGACAAGGTCGAGTCCTGATTGAGAGAAGGGCCAAGGTGATGCAACTAGATAAAGTCCATGTGCTGGTGTGTGTACTAGATCACAATGGATCTAATATTGTATGCATTTCTTCACAAAGTGGTTAGAGTCGCATTCCATTGTTGGCCAATAGTATCTTGTGTGTATAATATTCTTTGCTAGAGTAGGAATACTAGAGTGAGCTCCACATATACCTTCATGTACCTATTATAAAGCCATTTTTTATTCTTCCATGTTAAGACATCTAAGGAGGGTAATATCTAAACTAAAACGATATAGGGTATTAGCGATATGATAACATATTTAGCATCTTTTTGAGTACATATTCCATGGTGTAGATGTATCCAATGTGAAGATTGCTTCATTAGGGAACTCTAGTATGAGAGGTTGGAACGCTTGTGTAGGATCATCTACTAACTGATCAACGATGACCTATCCCTTGATTACTTCTCTTTCCACATGTACCCATTGTCAAACTCACTAAGGAGCATTACCCATTTTCCTAATCTTCCTATCAGTGTCACTTTATTGAGTAAATACTTCAAAGGATCTATCTTAGAAATCAACTTAGTTTGTAAATTCAACATGTAATGCCTTATTTTCTGTGTTGTAAAGACAACAAAAATACATGCTTGCTCAATGGGAGTATAATTAAGTTCATATCCTACAAGGGTATGATTGATATAATGTATTTCTCTTTATTTTCCATCTTTGTCATTTTATGCCAAAAGAGATCCTAGTGTAGATGATGTGGCTGATACATACAAGATGAGTGGTTTCCCATCAATGGGTGGCATCAATACTCGTGGTGACAATAGGTAGTATTTTATTTGTTGGAAAGCCTATTGACAAGAATTGGTCCATTTGAATGGAACATCCTTGCAAAGGAGATATTGAAATGGCTAGCACTTGTCTGCCAGCTCTGCTATAAACCTACGGATTGGTTGTAGTTTACCCTATAGACTTCTGAGTTGTGTTAAATTAGAAGGTGGAAACATGTCTATGATGGCTTTCACCTTTGCAGGATCAACCTCTATTCCTCTGTGTGAAACAATGTATCCAAGGAGCTTCTCGGAAGTTACTCCAAAGATACGCTTTTTCAAGTTTAATCTAACCTTGTATTGTTCCAATCTAGTAAATATTGTGTCAAGCACTACCAAGTGACTATCCTTTGTGAGGGATTTTTCCAGTAGGTCATCAACATAGTCTTCCATCAGTGTGTGGATCATGTCATGAAAGATCGTAGTCATTTCCATTTGATAGGTAGCTCCAACATTTCTATGGCCAAAGGACATGACATTCCAATAGTAGGTACCTCATGGATAGGTAAAGGTTGTCTTATGGTGGTCCTCAAGTGCAATTTTGATTTGGTTGTAGCCAAAGAAGTTGTACATTAGTGATAGAATCTCATATAGTGTTGTGAGATCTATAATCATCCCTATGTTTATGTAGTGTAGAAAATTGTACTCCTAGGTGATCCCACAATACTGGTTTAAAATTCCAGTGAGGAAGGAAAACTACAAAAATGCTCCTATGAAAAAAGAATTTACTTTTTAGGGGTCGCACGAACTTGGGTGTTTGAATGGACCCAAAAGGGGTTCAAATGGACCCTAGTGAACAAGCGAACCCTATTAAATGATGGGACCCACTTTTTGGCATTTGTTTAACAAAGACAATGGAAAAATCAATAAAAGGGGGGGTTCGCTCGAACCAAGGTCCATTCAAACCCCCCTTTTTCTCCCTTCTCCACCTCTTGCACCAAATTTATACAAACCTTTTCCCTCCAAAGTTTAGGTTGAGGATGAAAATGGAGGATACTTCACAGACCCAAATGGATGATGGTAGTCATTGGAATGAGCTATCCATCAAATCTAATTTTAATATGTTTTGGTTTTATTATGTATTTTATTTTTTTGTTTGATTAAAAATAGGTTTTTTACTGGAAATCAAGCTCTCTGTTTTGTAGATGTGGAAAAATAGTAGATTATAAAAAAAAATTGAAAAATATTAATGCACTAGATATTGATGTCCTTGATCCAACAAAAAAAATTGAATTTCGATGCATACAAAAAAAATTATGCTTTAGCTAGTGAATCATGTCTAAATTGTAAAAGGTTTGAATTTGAAACTTAATTAAGAAAAAAATATTCAATGAAATGCTATGAAACAAATTCCATGCACTAGATATCATAGTTACGAATCTAAATTCGAAAAAATAAGAATTTTATCCTTCATAGAAAACAAGTTATGTGTTAGCTAATGACCTATTCACCCATGGGAAAATGGGTCCCCTTTAAGTGCCTGAACTCAACTTAAAACATATTTTTTGGCAGAATTTTAAGGTCTCAAATTCAAAATTCAAGCGTTGGCTTTCGAGATTTAATAAATGGAAAATTAGAAAGGAAGCCTATAAGACTAAGTTTCATATTCATTTTACACTAGAAAGGAAGAGAAATTCACATTAGATCACAAGTATTCACACTCAAGAGCAAGGAGAAGTTAATCAAGCATCCAAAATTGAAGTCTTGGAGCAACATTTTAGCTGTTTTTGTAGGTATTCAAGCTCATTTTTTGAACAAGATCAAGCATTGTCAAGGATTGATGTTAGATGCCTATGGAGGATCATGATGGATTATATGTTTTGGAAGATGCACTAAGACATTCAAACAATCCTAATGACTTGTTTCTTGAGTGGTTCCATCTTCTATTATCATTCTACTTTCTACCTAAAGGAAGGTATATTCAGTTTTGTGACTTATTATGGTGATTTGATATCTCCCAAAGTGGGTCTTAATCATTGTTAATGTTCATTTAGGGATCTTATTCTAACACACTAGAATAGGGTTCCTTTGCATTTTAAGATATCTTAATATTAGACACACTTAGGGTTAGATATTGCACACAACATTTTCCCTTTATCTAGTCTGCATGGAATATTTTTTTCTATTAGTATTATGTTTAATCTATCAGAGCCAATCTTTGGATGCTTTGCGAAAAAGGGGGACACTTTGTGACTTTCTTTTCCATGATCCTAAACATTCTAAAAATTCATAAAAAAATACTATAAATATACGAATGCAAAGATAAAATAGAGAAGAATCCACTCACCATTTTTCGGAGTGTGCCTCGTTCCACCTCGTCATGAAGAATCTCAAGTCTAGGAGGTCTATATGCTCGTATGCTCAACATTGTCAATCACTCTACAACAAGGTAAAATAAAAAGGTTAAATGTCAAAATGATAAGTAAAAGTGTCATTTTCATTCATATATACCTAATTTCATTAAAAGAGGAATATTTTATTTTAACTATATTTCATTCAAATCAACATATTGAGGGCTAGAGAACTCTGTTTTTGATGTCGTTTGTTGCATTGAATTCATAATTTCATTCTCAATCTAATTTAATGTCTATCACTATGTGGTATTGTACTTGAAATACACTATGATAAAACTTAAGAAATTTGATGTGGTTTTATGGCTACCTTGATTCCACCTTTATAAAGAAAGTGGAATCAAGGAGCATACATCTACCCTCAAATTTGACTCTGTAGAAGTTTGATAAGAGGATTTTTGAGCGACTAATGAATCGGTGTGGCAAGATGTGGTTCCTAACATCATGGTTTTACAGATGACTAAAGTGTGGGCTTCATTCTCCCTACTTGCGAATGAATCCATATGAGTATCCTTTTTACAAAAGCTTATTGTCTGAATTCCTTTAGCTTTCATATGCACGTAGTGTCATATGGTTGCTAAAGTGGGGGCTAAATGTAGTGAAGAAAATTTTACTCCTTTCTAAGAGAAAGTACAAGTTCACAATTAGTTTGGACCTACTTTAGTGACCTTTCATTTATGCAATTTTAAAAAACTCATTTTTGGGCTGCTAATACCCTTTATGATGTATCCCAAGGCCTATTTTATTCATTTCCTGACACTATCTCCTGCATTGAATAAATGTTATTATTTAAATTAATGCCCCGACATTTATTAGGTCCTGAAGTTTTAGGTCAGGACCCATTCGCACATGGGTGAATGGGTCCCCTTTAAGTGCCTAAACTCAACTTAAAACATGTTTTTGGCAATATTTTAAGGTCTCAAATTCAAAATTCAAGTGTCGCCTTTTGGGATTTAATAAATGGAAAATTAGAAAGGAATCTCATAAAACTAAGTTTCATATTCATTCTACACTAACAAGGAAGAGAAATTCACATGGGATCACAAGTTTTCATACTCAAGAGCAAGGAGAAGTTAATCAAGCATCTAAAAGTGAAATCTTGGAGCAATATTTTAGTTGTTTTTGTAGGTCTTCACGCTCATTGTGTCAACAAGATCAATAATTGTCGAGGATTGATGATAGATGCCTATGGAGGATCATGATAGATTTTAGGTTTTTGGAGATGCACTAAGACATTCAACCAAGCTTAATGAATGGTTTCCTAAGTGGTTCCATGTTTTATTATCATTCTACTTTTTGCCTAAAGGAAGGTATATTTAGTTTTGTGACTTATTAGGGTGATTTGATATCTCCCAAAGTGGGTCTTCATCATTGTTCATGTTCATTTAGGGATCTTATTCTAACACACTTGAATGGGGTTCCTTTGCATTTTAAGCTCTCTTAATCGTAGACACACTTAATTTAAGAGATTGAACACATATTTTATGTTTCAAGTCTGTATTTTTCATCAAGGTTACCAAACTTGGGGTTTAACTGAGGCAAACACCTATCCACCATCAAACACCAATTTTGTTTGGAAATTTTTTCACAGATTCAGATTTGGGAGCGAAGGTTCAGAGATAGAGAAGAGGTTTAGGTTTCATAGTTAGATCTCAAGTTTAGAATTTTCTAAAAAAGTATACCTAGACCCATTCACTCATGGGCGAATGAGTCCCAGGAAGATTTGTAAAAACATCATTTTATGATAGGTGCACAACATTTATCTTTCCTAGATTTTCTAAAAAAATTGTTGTTTCTCTTAGTTTTATGCTTAATCTATTAGATCCAAGTGATAGATTGCATTTTGGAGTTTATTTTCTATTTTTAGTTCTTCTCCCCAAAGTGCTATTTGACCTTGACCCCATCCTTCAGTCATAAGGAAATCTGAAGATTCTCACCTTGAGTTTATTTACCTAAGAGTTGTTAATCAATTGAGGTGGGCATCTCATTTCCTAATGAATTGAGGAAGATAGGGTCTATTATCCCTCTTTTGGCCTACCTATCCATTTTGGGAAACCCTATTTTTCGTCATTTCAGTTTAGTAAAGGAAAATCATCTTTTGGACAAGCCTTATTTAGATCCCTAAATTTGGTGCAGATGCACATGCCCCTTAGTCAACTTGGTGACTAGTACTAGATTCAAAATCCATTTTGCATAATCTATTGGTCTTATAAAACCAACATCCAACAGTTTATTTAATTCAAGTTTGACTAGTATGGTGATCTGTGGGTGCATCTTTCTCAACTTTTTCTTGAAAGGTTTAGCATCAGGAAGAAGAGGTAAGTAATGGAGGACTAGCTCAAGCTCTATCCTAGGCATGTTTGCATAGGACCATGCAAAGTTGATTTTCATTTTAGAGAAAAAATCAATGAAACTTGACCTCTTTCAATTTGTCAGGGATGCTACAAAGTGTATGATTTTTGGATCTTTAGGTGTATTGATGTTGACATCTTCTGACTTCTCGACCAACATTGGGGATTTTTCTTGACTCATGGGTAGTAGGTCCAACCTTCCATCCTTGGGTGGCCCGAAGGGGTTTTCACCTTCAAATACATCCTTTATCATGTCTTTTTCTATGTCTAAAGGTTCCTTTCAGTTTTCACCTAAAGACTTATTTTTCTTTGTTTTTTTCTATTTTACAGTTGGAAGGCAGGACCAACTCCTTGTAGTATGCACCAATGTCAAGGTCTATAGTGAAACCAACCTTATGATATCCACTAGGTATACCTTCTCTAATTCCCATGAACTTAGTGATTGCTTCATCATTTTTGAAGACATCCAAGCTCGATGGACCTTGTTTGTCTCAATTGATTAATTGAGAATGGACTAATTACATTTTATCATAGTTGTTATCAAATCTTAAGGATGAAATATAAAGGGTAAAGATTAAAGTATTATTGGGGTCTCAAAAGGTATCTATCTAGGGTTGTCCTTTGGTAGTTTGGTCGATAGGGGATTCAGGTTTGGTACTATTCCTAGAAGTCTTGAAAATGTTAGAAGCATTAGCAGCTTTCTTCAAAGATACCTTAGTACTAGGAGTGTTCACTTTCAATGGTTGATATCTGAACCCTTTGTTTCTTGGTTTTTTTTTCTCATTAGTATAGGTTCATTCATCCCTTGTTTCTATTCTCCAAGGCCAGTATGAAAATCATAGCCCTTTTGTTTCATGATTTCAAAGCCTTTTCCATACTTTTCAACAAGAAATTCAACATGCATCCTGTCCTTTTCATCTCTATATCCATTTGAAGAGGTCCTCATTGATACATTCTTTTCCTAACTTATCCCACTTAGTGAAGGTCATAGGCAGGTGGTACTGAATTGTTGCTTTAGGATCCTTCTTGATGTGATGTGGTTTACCATAGTGTTTAGGTGCATTTGGTAGCTTTCCCATGTAGAATAGGCTTGCTATATTGTATTATCCACACCCATTGTCCTATACTTGGACCTTTCTTTTAGTGTACGTCTCGGGTAAAGCCAAAGCTTTTGATAAATAAGTAGGGTCAATATAGTGTGATGAGGAGGGGGTAGGTGAGCCTTCCCTATGAAGTTAGGTACTTGATGTTCAAGGGTACCCTTTAAGTTGTAGTATTGGAATGGGTTAGGATCACCAGGAATAGTAATCTTTATGCTATATATGGAAACTTCGAACATTGGTGATAGGTTGATGGGACAACCTTCATGGCATGAATCCATGAGCGTCCAAGTAGAAGCTTATAAGGAAAGTCCAGGTTCAAAACCTGAAACACCGTGTCTTGTAAAACATGACCCACTCTAATTGGGAGAAAAATAACACCCTTGGAAGAGTGTTCTATATTGTCATATCCTTGTGTCATAATTATTTTAGAATTTTCTATACAAGCATCGAAGAATCCCATGGTAGTAACCAGTTTCAAGGTATAAATGTTTAACCCAGCTCCACCATCTATCAAAACTCGTCTGATTTTGTGTTTGTTAATGTATACTTCAAGGTGTAAAGGTTCATTGCGATTAGGCTTCTATGAAGTATAATCATGCTCAGTGAATGTTACATGATGGGTGGTAGCTAAGTACCCTACCATGGCCTAAAATTGATTTACATTTAGATCGGTTGGAAAAAAAAGAATCCTACAATGATTTATCTAGGATTGCCTTATGCTTAGGAGAGGTGTGTAGCAACTCGAGGATCGACATCTAAGTAGTGGTTTTTCCTAGATGATATAGTAAGTTATATTCATGTGTTGGTTGTGACTTAGAAGGGGCTCCTTGTAGAGTCACCTTCAGTCGTCGGGTAGTAACCACACATTCGGGATTTTTATTTTTTATAGTGATAGTGGATATGTTATGATCAGATGGTTGGATTTTTTTTATAATGTACTCGTAAGAAACACTAGTATAATTTGCTTGGTCTTTACCACCTATTCTAGAACTAGAGGATTTTCCCTACTCATGGGTTTATAAAGGATCTTTAAAGATCGTGTGATCCAAGTTTGAGGATCCTTGTTGGTTGTCAATTTGAATATCTCCCTGCTCTATGTGATCTTGGATGATGTTTTTAGTTTAAAGTAGGCAAGCGTTTTGTGTCCTTTTGTTCTATGATACTTGTAAAAAAAAAATTCATTCCACCATGATGATTTAAATGGTCTTGGTTCATAATGTCTAATTTTAGGTAATTGCATGACATTTTTTTGTAGTAATTTCTTCAAAGTTGACTCAATTAGTTCCCCTAAGGGCATGTATTTCTGTCTTGGTTGGGTGGCCCTTGGAGGACCATGTGATGTTTTATTTTGAACCACATTAGTGGTTTTCTCCTACTTCTGCAGAGGGTTATTTTTGTTCATCATTGTGGGTCCTTTCAGACTGATCATGGGATGAGCTTTATTTATGACCTTAACGTCTATAACATCATCATTTGTAACATTTTTATTTCATGGCCAAAATTTATTCTTATCACTGGAATTGTGAGAATAAGTTTTATTCTCCCTAAAATATTTTAACAAGCCCTTTGCTAATGAGGGCTTTCTAGATGAAGAGTCATTTTTTGATGACCTACTCAAACGTGTTTGAACCATGGATTTGTAGGTGAAACATCACCTCCTTGTTGATATTATATATGAATATTTGTACCAATTATTCTTTTTGTATATGATAATCACACTTACTAGCCAAACTTCTCCATCTTTGCAAGAATGACATGAATTTCTCACCATCCTTTTATTTTTCGACACACAGGTTGATAATTTTAATGTTGTTTGATATGTTATAGGATAAGTGTGATATGAACTTATCCATTAGTTCACTCCATGTTTGTATGCCAAGAGGTAAATGTGTAAATTATTCAAGGGCTTGGTCACCTAGACTCCATGGAATATGTCTCATAAGGTAGGTGTGTTCGAAAGTCATGCCCAAGGGGGTTGTATGAAACTCTCCTATATGTTTGACGAGGTCTCGCTTTCCTTTATACTTGTCAAAATTAAGAATTATGAAATTTTTGGGAAAGGGGGGCGTGTCAATGCTACCATTGAAAGGGTAAGGAAATAAGTCCTCCATTGAGTAGGTTTTCCTATTTCCAGTTACTTGCATGTTAGAAATCATTTTTTGTAGCATTTGCAACTGTTGGGCTATCAAATCCATAGGCAATGGTGTTGTTGGAGTTGTGTTTGGTTGGATATATTGTGTGGAACCTTGCGAGGGGTTCCCAAATGTATTGGTGTTATATTGTGGAGTGGAAGTTTATCCATGCATATTTTGACTTGTACCGTAATGGTGTTGTTGCATGAGTGGGATGTGGTTAAAATTGTGACGTGAATGTGGGATTTGGGTTGAATTGTGGTGGTGGTTGATTAAAACCAGATGTGAATGATGAACTAGGATTGGCTAGTTGTTGTTTTCGGGGTTGATTAAACCTAAATGTGAATGTTGAACAAAGATTAGCTATTTGTTGTGGAGGTTGAGTGTTTTGACTTGCTTCAAAAAAGGATCTAGTCCTTGTCGGAGGTACATTTGTATTTTGTGAAGTAGACCTTGTGCCCACTTGTGGTCCTAAAAGCGAAGGTTTGGTCCTTTGTATTTTATTTGGTGTGTTTGGATGCATGTAATTTTGAGCTACGACTATAGTTTTAGTATTTAATGTTGTAGTTGTAGAAGTGGAAGAAAACAATTTTTTTGTTGGTTTGTCAAATGTAGGTGTTGGTGGGATATTCACAATTGATGCAAAATGTGACATTTGAGCAAGTGTCAAGCCTATGTTCAATTGTTATGATGATATGGTAGGTCTTAGTGGTGTTTGATTAATGACAACTTGTCCTTATGACATTATGATTGGAGCTTCCTCCATGATTTTGGGTACGTCAAAGTTAGCAGGAAGCCTAGATCTATTTTGTGAGTTAAAGAAAATATTTGTTAGGGTCTTCTACCACTAATTTATCTATGATTTGCAAGATCTTAATATCTTGTGACACATTTTCTATTTCTTCAGGTGTTAGCCATTTTTCTACCTCACGTATGGTATAGTTGTAAAAAGGAGACAAACTTTCAAATTGTGAGCTTGAATGATCACTAGGGTTTACCCTAAAGTGCATGTCACTTGTAGGGTTATACTATGATTAGTGGTGGAATCTATCTCTTTACATTTTCCTTGGGAATATGTGACAACCATAAAAGGATTTTGTTTTGAATTTTTCTTTTTTTGGATATTTGATTTTTTTGGTATTTTTGACATTTTAGGATGAATACAAAACTATATGAAGCTACTCTATGTTTTTGGGATTTTTTGATGAGATTTTGTAAATGTAAAAGACCTTGGATATTCCGAATTATGATCCTAAAAGGATATTACTTTGACAAACATTTGGATGGACTAACGTAACCAAATGAAAATCCTAAACCTCAAATGATGATGGTGTTTTGATAAAAAAATTGAATTTGCAACTAGACTTGTGAGTTGAGATCCTACTTTTGTTGATGGGATAAGTTTTCTAAAAATGATTGAAGATTTCCAGGAGATGACACTAGATTTGACCACTAAATTTTCTTGGTTTTTATTTTATTTTAAGACATTAAGATGAGATTTATAGGACTTTGATATGAGGCTAAGGATGCAATGTTTAAACTTAAGAAAGTGGAAAGTTTGTTGAAAAGTGTAGAAAAGTGACTTTGTTCTGACATAGTTTGCTAATTTTATCAAAGACAGGTTTATTTCTATGTTAATTTTCTTGCCAAAGATGTGGTGCAAAATAAGAAAAATACATCATAGGAAGAGACATATGCATTTCTAATGTTTACTAATGTAGGTTTTTGAATTTTGCTAGATTTCTCACCATAGATGTGATGCAAAATACAACATATGCATTGCAGGAAAAGAGAGATGTAGCTTTCTAATATATAAATGCATCACAAAGGCTAACAAATGTGTCATACTATTTTTGCATTACATATACACAGTTACAACACACAGGTTAATAAATGTGATGCATTGGATTTGATAAAAAATAACTCTCTAAGGTACCCTAAGACTTTGTTTGTTTTCAAATTTTTATTTGATTTAGTTGTGAAAACATAGAAAATAATGTATACAAGTTTTTAGCTGTGACTCTTGACAATAGGTGATCAAGATAAGGCCTTAATGCCAATTGGTATTCCTAGTAATAATGAACCAAAAAGCATGTAGAATAAATTCACAACTTAATTATTCAAGTAAGGTTTGTAAACTTATAGTAGGTCCACCTCCCATTAAAGGGGTAAATACTCATAAAGATTGGATAGTTGAACAGATGGAATGATTGTTCAATACCCTTTTTATATGAGAGTGGATAATAGAATCTTGGTGACATAGGATCATCAAATGAAATCATGGGCACACATTCTTTCTCTTCATGAGAGGCTATTGCTAGAAACCCAAAAATACTCTATCTCGACTCAAGAGAGTATGTGGTGAGTAGCTTCACACATTGATCCTTTCGTGTTGCACCACTTATAAGTTGAGACCAATTAGGAATTTAAGCTTCTACAACAATGGTTCATAGTGTATTAACCCCTAAGAACACCATGAAATACACCAATGCAAGACCAAAGTCTCAAACCCTATGTCCAAAGTCACTTGAGACCACTAAGGTACGTCCTACATGGAACAAGTGGATAGAGCTCAACTTTCATTTATTGCCCCTTTATATAGCCCATTGGAGATATGTGCTTGAGTTCAAAACTTGGGTTGTACTCCTAAGTAGGCCTCCTACTAAAAACAAAAAGGGAAAGCTTAAGTGTTGTTATTTCTCATCACCCAAGATTTTCACATAGCATAAGGGGAGAGGATACGTAGAAAAAACACTTTTGGTGACATGAATGAATCGCATGTGTGAAAGTGCACAAGACACATTATACATTCATTCTTTCTAGGGTACACCAATGTAAATGTTCAAGTTGTTTTAAATTCTAATACACCAAAAACGAAATGTTCCATGTCCATTCAAAAATTAAAAATGCAATTTTTATTGTTCTTTTTAAAACCCAAATTGAAAGATGATGGTTGTAGGTAAATTCTAATGCACCAAATAGAATGTTTAAGATAGGGTTCTTTTTAATGCACCAAGATCAACTGTTCAAGATAGGGTTCATTTTAATGCACCAAGATCAAAGTTTTAAGATAGGGTTCATTTTAATGATCCCAAATTAAATGTTTAATACCTCTCCCAAATGATCACCACAAATTAAAAATTAGGTGGAAACCTAGATACCCTACTAAAATTAGAATGTAGAAAAACTAACATCAAAATTTGTATACCTTCTCTTTGGCTATAGTCAGATGTGGTGCAAGACGAATCAAATGCGGTGCAGTAATTGATGATTGTGGTACAAAATGATGAGTATGTTGCAGGATTTGATGACTATGATGTAGGAGTTGGTGACTATAGTGCACAAATATGGTGAAATAGTTGGTTGCAGTGCATGAATTCATACCTAAAAAGACAGATATTAAATGTGATAAATATAGCTTGAAAACCTTCGCATGTGTCACACCAACACATGGATAAGTTTCACAGATATGTCTCTAAATCTCTTAGATGTATTGAAAGTCATAATGATTGTGTTGCAGCTCCCAATGATTTTGGTGCATGTTAGAACGGATGTGGTAGATTTCCTATAGCTTAGAATTTCTTAAAATTTCATATAGAAAACTGTTAACTCATGTTATTCACTAGAATTTTTGACCATAAAATTGAGATTATTCATAAAAGAGGTAAAGAATTATCACAATAACCATAGAAATACTATTCAAAACTTAAACACAATCTAAACCATCCAATGGAGTACAAATCAACACAAAGAACTAAAATTAATAAAGTATTATGCTTACCTTCATTGTGTCAATGGAATTTATCTCCATTATTCTCCTTTTCTTTTCTTTGTTCTTAGATTTGGTATGCACTTCTTTTGCTTCAAGCTCATGTGTGTGAATGAGATCAATGATGCAAAATGCAAAATTTCATGGTTAGACATCAAAGAGATATGAGGGCTTCTTTTATAGAAATGATTGATTTGAATGAATGATCTAGATTAAGAGGTGAATGATTAAGATCAAGGATCAAGAATCCTTGAGAGGAATTGATTGCCTAGTTAACTAACTACAACTAGCTACAGGATTTTAGTTAACTATTTGCATGAGGAATTGATTGAAGAGTTAAGGGATTTGATTGCTTTGTTAACTCTCACTAAGTGGGAGTGAATTGATTCGATTGATCAGTGAGGTGGAATTTATTATCCAATTGACTAGAAGAGAGTGTTCATTAAGTTTGAGGGAATTATTCATGAGATAATAGTTAATTATTTGAGGAACATGCAAGTGAGGATTAATTAATAAATAAAATGTTTATTTATTAATAGTGAATTGATAATGTTTTTGATAAGTTAAGCAACATTTACAGGGTGTTGTACCCTTTACACAAAGAGCTCGTAGGGACAAAAAGGAACTAAGTTAAATAATACATCATAGAAACCAAACCAAAAACAATAGAGACCAAAAAGGTGACAGACACGGCACATGGACAACTGAGACCCAACACACACACAGACCAGACCACTAATTGGAAACACCTTCCCATTTTTGAATGAGGATATTTAAAACATCATCCCCAATCCAATTAGGACCTTCACCCTTTGTATTCCTATCTGCCTCCTCCTTGATGACATTGGAAAGTGTGATGGCAGATCTATGAATTATCTTAATAGTGAAACAATTCACCCTATTGAATTTCCATTCAAGTTTCACCAAACGCTCCCATAGCTTGTTGATGTCCTCGTCCTTGTCATTCTTCCACTGATTCATCTTTTCCTCAACAACCTTGGGATCCAAAGAGTGGGTGGATTCCTCTTTGAGCATTTTTTTCAGGTTCGAGAAGTGGTTGAGACCCTCCATGAATTCCTCTTCCTCCTCAACAGTGTCCTTACATTCACCTATGCCGCCAATTTTCTCTGAATCACTACAAATTTTATCCACCAAAATCCATTTCTTATTCTTTTCCAATCTGTGAGACCTCTTGATGCTTGTTTGTTCCATCCCCATTTCAATACTTGTGGCCACAACAGTGTCACCTTTGGAGTCCTTTTTTGTAGCACTCTTTCCCTTGCTGTCAGTGACTGGTAACTCCATTTGGCACATAGTATCTTTTTTCTCCTTGTTTTTCGTAGGTTTGTTGTCCAACTTGGTGGGTTTGTTTTTTAGCTCACACAATCCGACTGCAGCCTTGGACTGGGTCAACCCAACCTCTCCCTTCTTCTTTTCTGATGGGGGTTTAGATTTAGGTGCAACATGAGGTTCATTTTGAAGCGGGGGGGTTCTCTTAGGACCCACCTAAGAAACAAGGGATGATGAATTGATAATGTTTAGATGAAAAGGGATAATTTAAAAATTAAAGTAATTAGTTAATCTGACAAGTGTAAGTGTGGTCAATTAAATAATTATTTAATTTAGGAAGGTGGGGAATGTCAATTAAATAATTAATAATAATCATTTAATTAATAATAGAGGAATAAGTGTTATTAACGATGTAATTAAATAAACAAGGTTTATTTAATTAATCAGGAAGATTAATGGTAATTAGCACATATTTAAATAAGATTTATTTAATTAGTTAGGAAGGGTGAATTAAAATGAGTTGATTAAATAACAAAAAGTCACTTAATTAATAGTAGAATATGATATTTGATAATAATTAAATAATGAAGTATTATTTAATCATTAGGGGGAAGACAAATATTAGTGTTAAAGTGTTACTTGTAGACTAGGACAATTTTGGGTATCTACACAATATTTTTAATTTGTCCCAATATTGATGAGAATTCTTCCATGATTCAATTTGAAACAATAAATATTGAGAAACCAGTTTATGTAGGCATCTGAGACCTTTGGTATGTTTAATCATCCATTTTATATTTTTATCAATATTTTTAGGTTCAAATACCTTATTTTAAACATATAGAGAGTGACCTTCATTTATTAGTATACTCCATGTATTTTGATGCCATGTTGAATAGTTATATGATGCTAGCAAAGGAACCTTAGAATGATCCATGGAAAAAGAAGAGAAAAAGAAAATAGATCAAAACAAAGTACCAAGAGATCCCCTACCAAATCAATCAATTGATAATCCCCCCAATAATATGATGTGGCACTTTATATGTAGTGTGTTTACAATGCCAAAATTGTGTTCCAAATTTACAATGCCAAGATGGATCAAAGATGGAAAAATTACAACAATATCTCATAATGAGATCCCCAAATTGAAAGTAACCTTTCCTAATATGATCTACACTACAAATGAAGCCTTTCCAAGTGGAAAAAAAATCTCCAGGTTGTAGTATGTCCAAGTAATCAACTAGAATGCAAAATTGCACAAGTCTGAATAAAATATATCTAGGGATAAATCTCAAAAAAGTGCATGAATAGAAATGTAGAGCTCCTTAGTACCTTTCAAATGTCGCAAGAATCACAAAAATTGGAGATCATGACAAAAATTTATGAGCTCGGAGGTCCAAAAATAAAATTTTACTTCGACCAACAATAAGTTTACCTGAGGAAAAATTAAAAAAATGGCTTGCACCACGATGAAATGCTTCTAACCATATTTTTATCAATATCTCATTTGATAAATTTTGGCACCTGGGCAAAAAGTTATGCTCTTTAGAAAAATACCCTATTAGGATCTTTAGGGGACAATATTAGGTGCTTAGGGCTTAAATAAATTGGTGCTTGGTTTGGCATATGACTTGCCACTTAGAATTTTTTTAAAATAAAAGGGCATCACCGCTTGGTAGTGGCTCTACTTAGGTAGAGTGACATTGAGGTGGGTGGCAAGGGTTGCGCCACCCAGGCATTAGTGCCTGCAAGCTAGGTGGATCCTCCCACTCTGCTTGGCTATGATTGGGTGCTTAATAAATAAAACTCTGACAGTTTAAAAAAAGTAATAGTTGTTAGAAGATTAATATTTACTTGGTAAATGATATTCATTAATTGTAATTATTTATTAACTTGTAGGAATATTCCAAAGGAATCCCTACAAGTCTTTTATCTTTTTGTCTCCTCACACATGTGTGAGGATGACTCATTTTATTTTTAACTCCTTTATTAAGGAATATTTGTAGCCACCTCCTTAAGAGGTTCTTGACACATTACACACACATAGATGAATGGTGGCATTCATTTCAAGTTGGGAGTTACATTCTAACTCCTCTTCTCACCTTTATTTTTTGAGGTTCCTCTCCTCTCATTCTTCATTCAAGCAAACAAGCTTAAGGCTTAAGTGCTCTCTCTCTCTCTCTATTTATATCATTCTTAGGCATTTTCCCCCCATTCATAATATTGGGGGTTTTTCCTATTTCTTCCCCTTATCAAATCCTTGTGTCTTCTCTTGATGGTGGTGATGCTTGGTTTGGCTACTCTCTCTTTGGTAATATTTATCCTTCAAACAATGCCCATTGATCAGTACTTTCCTTTGCTTAGTTTATTTTTCCTTTCAATAGCAAAAAACCTACCAATGTACCTTGCCCAAAATTTGTTTGCCATTTTCATGTGGGAAACAATGACAAGGTACAACTAGTATGAATCCATACAAATTGTATGATTTTTTTTGCCATATTTGCGAACCCTCAAAATATGGCCTGAAAAACATTTTCAGAAAAAAAAATCAAGTATTTTATATGAAAATAGGGGTTTTTAGGCCATCTAGACTCAATCGTGAGGTTTGTTTCGTGAGGTTTGTTTTGCCTCAATGTGCAAGAACAAATCACCCTCAGATCGAAGACAGATTTTGCAATTTTTTGATACCATCTTAGAGTCACTCAAGGACTCAAGCCTTCAAGATCAACTGCAAAACCCAAAATCAATGTTCTACAAGAGAGAAAAGTAAGAATATGAAATTTCAAGAATAGATGCAAGATATGGCCAATATGCAATACTCAAGATTGCAGTGATATATTAGATTGACAAAATTGAATTGAAGTGTCTAGGATAAAAAAATGTTGCATTTCTTATAAAGGAAAAATATGGGATGGGATTAGACAAGATATTGACATGTGTCTTAATCTTGTAAAATGAGATTCCTACCCAAGAGAATAGTAAATGACTTAGGAAATAAGAATTGAATGTCAAAGATAAGTGACAACTAATGCTTAACTAGAAATATTTCCTCCTAGAACCTAAGTGGACTTAACATGCAAATGGGAGCTAGATAGGTAAAACACCTATATACACCAATAGTGTCTTCATGTTCCTTAGAAAGTGTTCTAGGGGACATGAGAGGAAAAAAAATTAATATTTGTTTCCATGAAAAATTGTAATTGCATTTCAAAGAGGTGAACACATGTCAGTGACGGTTACAAGGAAAAATGGGATAAGATTATTTCTAGGCATCCACTTTTGGGAATATGAATAGTCATGAGTTGGGCACCCAAGATTGGAAGGTAAAATTTTAGCGTTGAAAATTGTACTCTCTTTAAGGTGAAAGTACAATTTCACACTCTATTTGGAACTCACTTTAGTGACCTTTCCATTAATGCATTTTAGACATTCCATAGCCCTAAATTTTCTTATCAACCTAGGAGAATGTGTTTATACTGGGCAGGCTTATAAAATGTTTTATCGATTAAATATCATCAAATTAACTCTGAAAAGTGCTCTCATCTTGAAGAAGTCTCAATTATAGTAGACGTTAAACACCCAAATTAAGTTTTGTTGAGTGTGAAAGAGCTAGAAAGGGGCACCCCATACCCTAGTCTAGGTATTTTTCCCAAAAAAATTAATTTGTTGGTTTGTCAGTCTCTAATTTCAAAGATACTATTTCAAATTTAAATGAGTCATCCTATAGTTTAATTTAAATTAATCTCAAAAATATAAATTTAAATGAATCGGCCTATACTTTAATTTATTCTAAGTTCCACTACATAAACATGATTTATTATTTCAAAATTAAGGAGAAGCTTTTACAAGACAACAAGACTCTGCCAAAATACATTCATTATTATAGATTTTCAAATATAATTTCATAATTTATAAAGTTGCTACAATGATTGAAGTTTGATTCCAATGGAAGAACATGATGAAATCTAGGTTTTGGAGATAGCTTTGGCTTATTTCAAGCACCTAATGACTTATTTTCAAAGTGTTCTCATTTGCAAACTTTGATCTAGTTGCTATCCTAAGAAAGGTATTGTTGCATTTTATATTTTCCTAAGGGTATTTGATTTTTCTTAGGTTGATCTCAATTATGTCATTTAGGAATCCTTCTCTAACACATTTGAGTAGGGTTTTTAGAATTTTAGCTCATTACAACCTTAGATGCTCTTAAGGTTAAGAGCACACACATTTTATTAGTCAATCAATCAACTATTCATGGAGGTAGAAATACCAAAATGATAGTTTGACCTAGGTAAACTCCTATATAGCCACCCCTTTCCCTTCTTTTTGTGGTTTTGCAAGTTCAAGTCCAAAGATGAAAAAAAAATCTTTGAATTTGAAGCTTTTTCTTGATTGCTTTCCAATTTGAAATTCTTTATAGACAACATTGAGATGTTTTATAATCTTTAGTAGACCCCTTACAACTTGAACTAAACAGATTCTTACTAAATTGTCAAAATTGATGTCATAAATTCTTCTATGTCATAGCTAGTTTCATTAATCTAAGTCATAAAGCAGTGACCATTAGCACCCTTAAGCTAATAAACATTTCCATTGGTTCTTTTTCTAGCAACAAACATAGTTCCAAATCCTTTTCTAATCTCACATCCATCATCTTGAAATAGAAGAATTTATCCTTTGCTACAAATTTGTCCAACACTCAAGAGGTTATGTCTTAAACCCTTAACATAGTAAACATCATCAGTATTATGCTTGCCATCAAAACTGATAGAACCTTTTCCACATATCTTAGCATATGTATCATCACCAAATCTAACACATCCTCCATAATAGTTTTCAAGTTTAAAAAAATTACTCTTGTGACTGGTCATATGATTAGAGAATCCACTATTAATGATACAATAGTTCTTCTCATGTCTACCATAAAAAGCAAATACCAAAGTACGTTTAGTCTTATATGTTGTCTTTGGAGGGATTTCATTCACATATCTCTTAAAGTTAGTAGAAACAAATTCATATTTTAAATCCATGAACAAGCATTCATCATCATCATCATCTCCATAATCAGATTCATATTCAAAAATACTTGCATCTTCTCTAACATAATAACTTTTCGTAATCATCTTACCTTTGTTTTCTTTATTTTTGTTATTCAAGGCTCTATTTGGACATCTTGAAGCATAGTGACCTATATTTCCACAACTAAAGCATTTGAAAGGAAACTTACCATTGTACTTACCAATACCATTCTTCATTCTCCTTAAAAAGTTAGCTTCTATATCATCAAGATCCTCCTGATCTAATTCCTTGATCTCCTTTGATTTCCCAGCCTTAAAAGTAGTTATTGCTATTTTTTTTTGGATTAGATTGTTTCTAAATTTTTGCATCAACGTTTTGAATCACACTCTGTGATTCAAAATTTTTAGCAATAACCTTCATGGATTGTGGAAATTTTCTATCACTTAAAACTAGTCTCAAATTTTGCACCTCTATTTGTTCCAAATTCTCTCATCTCAAAAGTAGTTAAAGAGCGATACAACTGATCTCTGATATATTGATTCAAATTTACAAATTATTCAATAGAGACACTTTATGACTATAGAATTGAGGAAGAGTTTTGAGAATTTTCTTTACCACTTCTAGTAGTCAATCAAACTAAGAAGAAATCAGAGGCACTAAGGATTTATGGAGGATAAGAACCGACAACATCATCATTCTTAAGCATCATGAGTTTGGTAAGATTAGTAAAGTGTTTTATACTTTCAAGTCCAAGAATGTTACTCAAATGTCCCAGTCACCTCAAAAGAACAAGGATTCCATGAATGTTGATGTTGTGTCATCTCAGCTGAATGTGCAATCTTCTTGATATTATGTTTAAAATTAGAAGTCCCTAAAATTTTAGGTGTCTCTTTTTATTCTCAATAATGATATCATTTTGAGTTTTAGTTAAATTTTAGGATATAAATGTTATGAAAATACATTAGAATGTGATATTTTTCTCCTAGAAGAATGATTGTAAGTTTGTGAACTATAAAATTTTGGACATCTTGAAATAAAGAATCTTAGAAGTTTGTGTGTTTTTATGGGTTCATGTTGTCATTTCTTGTGTGAGTGATAACTATTTTAGGTGTTATGATATTATTGAAGCAGTAATTATCATTCTCGAACAATCGTGAGTTTGGTTTTAAAATAGTAAATTTGTTTATGTATAATTAACTGTTTTGAAATTAAAATATCTAATGATCTATGCATGTGTACTCAAAGTTTTTAATATAAATACATGTGAATAGTTAGATTGTTTTGTTAAAGTAGTATTTTCTTTAGTTTACCTTTCCTAATTTTTGGTTAAAAGTATACCCCTAAATTTAGAGTTTTATCATAGGAGGGTGTTGTACCTTTAAAATTTAGAGGAAAATTATTTAGACATTGGTAACTCATCCGATTGTTGGTGTATTTTTTTACTAAAAAGAGGGCTTCAAAGAGTTATCACGTAATATGATATTTTGATGGTAAAAAATCAGTTAACCAACATATTTTTGGAAACTCTGGTAGGGAGGATCTTATCCAAGAAAATATTTGAATATTTAAGTTGTTATCACTTCTTTCATGAAAAATCATGGGTTTGCAATGTGAAGAAGCACATGTAGTGCATCTAGGAAGAAATTGGTGGAGTGGTGCACTCCTAGAATATATCATCTCAAACTTTTATGTAGTTTCTTAAAGAAGAAGAATTTATCATCAAGAATAACACCAAATAGAAATAGTGATTATAGAAGATGAAGAACATGGAAGTGAAATTGCTGAAAGAATAGTAAAAAAAGCTCAAGGAAGGGATGCTATAGTTGAGATTTTAATTGATGGTAGAGTAGAAAGGTTTATTTTAGCCAAGAACAAAAGGATAATATTACCTTGAGAAAAAAGGATCTCATATAAAATATTTTTTTTAACCATGGTATTGTAGCATACATATGGACAAGTCTTACAATCAAACATCAACTAGTTAGACATTGACCAATAAGATATCATAATTGACTTGAGAAATTTATCTTGGGGAAATAGAATAATGAATGAGCAATACTATCAAGTTAACAAAGAGTTGGATTTTGAGGAAGATTTGGGAATTGCAATAAGACAAGAAGCTAGAAGGTTTGGGAACAAGCACAGGAAGATTGTGGTAGTTGACTATATACCTAGAATAAATTTACAACCTATTCAACCCCAAGTAGTACCATGTAATATTCAAATTCTAAGGAATATTCAACCAACTGAAAACAATTGATTTCAGCACTAGAATATAGGATATACACTCGGGGTGAACACACCAAGGGTGTAACATATCCTATTTTTGAAGAGTTAGGAAATCTAATTTTTGAGATTCTCCCCCTGTTAGAAGAACCTTTTATTATAAAAGTAGACCTTCTTCACCACCTAAATTTGTTGCTTAGTCTCATTTTTCAAAAGCTCTCATATTACACAATACTCTCTTGCTTGGAATTTTTATCATCACTTGAGACATGGCCCAAAGACCATCAATACCTTGGGAGGTAGCCATAGGGATCTTGACTCTTGGGAATCAATTACATGAACTACCTAAAGGGTATAAGAAGAAACCACAAAATTTTAAAGGTGGTGGTAAGGTTTTAATTGATGATCATCTCAACACATTCTTTGCAGCATGTGGAGTTTTGGGTGTACAACATGAAGACATAAAAATTAGATTGTTTGTGGAATCATTAACCAATACCATAGTAGAATGGTTCTATTGATTCATGGGAGTCTATGAGAACCAATTTTGAATAGCATTTTAATAGTGTGGAAGGTGAACATACTCTATTAGCACAATTGACTCAATTAAAGAAAAAGATCCATGAACCTATGAGGGAGTTCGAGGAAAAATTCAATAGAATTATGAATAAGATTGTAGCTACAAAGAGACCCGCTTTGGAGAACCATAAATATTTCTTCATAAATTCTTAGCCACTTGATATTGGTTTTCATGTAAGGAAGGAGAGGGTGGCTGATTTGGTTGTTGCCCAGATAATGGCTATTGAGTTAGAAGATGACTTCATTAATGTTGGAAAATGAAAAAGAGAATTATAGACAAACAAATCCTAGACTTCTACATCATCTAATCTCATGATTTAGAGACTAGAAAATGATATTATTTCTTTAAACAAACAAATGTCAAAGATGCCTCAAGAACAACAAACTTATCAAGATATTTCTAGGAAAATCTATTCTCTATTCATTATGGTGACTCCATGGTTAGTTGTTTTGAGTATGAGTTACATTCAAAAAGAGGAGCTAACATTTATACAAATTTGGATGACCAATCATGTGCTATTCTTACTCAGAGTCAACAATTTTCCCACCAAAAGAATACACAAACTACTCCAAAAAAATTATTGATCATAAATGCTTCTTCATCCAAGGGAGAGCCTATAGTAACTAATTGGTCTAAAACATCAAGTAACCAAACACTTCATAGTGTTTACATCTCAAATCATCCTTTTGATATTGTTGAATTTTGTAAAATTTCTAAAATTCAAGTCTCTCCAACCAAATATTTAAAATTAAACCCTAAAGAGCTTGACAGACTAGTACAATATGTCAAGTGTGATCAACCTAGTGTCAATTTAGTCTCAAATGATCATTTATTGAATACTAAGAGTTATTCTTCCAGTCTATCCTCTAGAACAAAGGATCATAATCCTTTAAATCTAGATGAGAAATCTAACCCATTTTATATTTCTTTATACATCGGTGGATACAAATTGAGCAATTATGTAATAGATTTAGGAGCCTCTAAAAATTTAATGCCCACCCAAGTTGCTAAAGCTTTAGGCTTGCCACTAACTAGAAAATTTGGGAAGTGTCACTCCATGGAATCTAAACAAGTCTCTTTAATTGGTAAGATTAAATATGCTCAATTTTCTTTGGCTACTTACCCCAACAAAAGGATTAAGATGAATATTTAAGTCATTGATATTCCTATGAGATATGGTACACTTCTTAGTAGAAGTTTTTGTAAAGATTTGGGTGATTAAATACAAATTGATTAGTCTCATGCCTTATTTCCCTTGGAAATAATAAAGTCAGGTTCTTAGAACCTGAACTCAATGCTAAGTATATTGTCCTTAAGTTAGATGACCCTAGGTCACAAATTCTATATGAAGAATCAGAGTTTAGAAATTATATATTATTCTTAGAAGATGATGGGAAACATCCCATATCCCTTGGGTCTCATATCTCTTATGACTTATGGACTATTAAATTTGATGGAAGTTGTTCTACCTCTAGTTCTGAGGTAGGTGTGGTATTGATCTCCCCAAATGGGGAGAAATTTCCTTTCTCTTTTAAATTGGAATTTAGGAACACAAATTGATATGTTTTAGGATCTATGACAATTGCTATGAATGCTTAATGATTACAATGATTAATTAAAGCTTTAAAAACAAATTAACATAATAGAAATGCTTAAATGAACATGGCATAATAAATTTGATGAACAAAAAGAAAGAGAGAGGAGATAGAAGACACAACACAATTGATAATGGAGTTCACCAAAAGGCTACGTCTCTAGGTCCCTCTCCAACAGAGTGATTGATCAGATTATGCCCCAAAATCAAAATTACAATCACTAAAAATCCATTACCTTCTAGCACAATGGCATAACATTCCTCCGATGTATAGAAATGGCATCAAAGTCTTCTGAGCATTCTCTCCTTTACATCACCTGGTTCCAAACATTAGGAAGCCTATAATCCCCTTTCATATATAATCCCCTTTCATACATCAAATTTTCTATATGGGGTGAAAGCCACCATAATTAATAAAATAACCTCCCTCAAAAAATTAACCTTCTCAAAATCTTGTATATAACCCATTTTTTCCTTTGGTTAGGCTTTATTACATTTTGGGGGTTTTGTTTTAACCATAGGAGGTTATTTGTTTAACAAACTGGCTTAAAATAAACAACAAAACAAAATTCTCTCACTAATATTACTGAAGAATTTAGTGGTGCAACGATGACTTACCATTTTGATTGACGAGGGGGTCCAAGGTTTGAACCTCCCGCTAGCCTTATTTAACCAATTCTCAACTTATTAAAAACAAAACAATAACACCCCCTTAATACATTGAAGTTGAATGCATGGCGCAATGGCAAAGGTTGACGGTTAAGGTGGAGGAGGTTAGGGGGTTGAACCCCCTAACCAATTTTTGGTAAATTCATTCAACAACTCGGCCGCTTGTGGAAGAAGGGTGCCACATGGTGCACCGAGAAGGTTCCATGTGCAACAATGTGATTCGCTCAACCCATACAGTCACTGCCATGCTATCCAAGACACGTCATCCACCTACCACACATGCACGCCACGTCACCTGTACGGATGACCACATCACCTATACAGAATGCACAGTCAGCTACCACATGTCAACACTTGGTTGGTCCACATCATCTTTCGTATAGTATAGACTGCTATGTCAGCATGCCGACGTCATCGTCTGTACAACTGGTCAACCATGTGCCTACAAACTTTGACTTGGCGTAACTTGCACATACAAGCTTGAAATTCGACAAAACAAATGTCATTGGAAAGGTCTCGACAAGCTCTTTGACTTGATGCTAGTTTAGTCAAATTCTGAGATAGTGAATTTTTTCACCTTTCTGGAGGGCCTCAAGTGCCTGTTTGACCAAACCTTTGACTGGTTGTATCTTGGGCGTACAGACTCCTTTTGAGCCTGTTCAAGTTGCGTTGGACTCAAAATTTTGGGCACTTCAATCTAGCGATGATTATTGGAGCATACAAGACACTTCAATTTTTGACGTTGAGTATCCCCCTAGATCACAAATAACACTACAAGCTATGACAAACTCTTTTAGGATTATCAATGGCTAAATAGAAGGGAATCAAAATATTAAAGGCCATAGGGGATACATAACTCAAGGTTAAGCAAGTCAAAACAATGTTGTCAAGAATGGTAGGCTAAGACACTATAGAAACAAAATTTGGAAAAATATTGAATTTCTTGATTCTTTTAACATTGAAGTTTTCACAAGTAGGCTCTTTAGTGGTATCTACATCCTTACTTCTACCACACCTAGATTTTAAATAAGAGGTGTACAAATTTTAACTCATCCATCCTCCTATTGTGCTAGACAACATTGACCATTGGAAAGTATTTGAAAATTACCATCAAATCCAAACCTTCTTGGAAAACATTGAAATTTTTGCATCATCATTTTTTGAAGGTAGTGTTGAAAAATGTAAGGAGTTTTGTTCTAATTAACCAAAGTAAATAGGGAAAGAATTTTTCCAATTGAATGGTAAAAGTATTCCTAAAGGTTTAGTCTCTCTTAAAGACTTATTTGATCTCCATGATAGGGTTGTGAAGAAGAAGATAAAGGAGGAAGTTAATAGTTCGACAGAGTTTGAAAAGGTCAACATTAGGACTATATATGATCTAAAAATAGTTTGCATAGGGAAATATTTCACCCATTTGGAAAGAAAAAATCTAATAACCTTATTGATAAAGTATAAGGATGTATTTGCATGGTTCTACGATGATTTGAAATTTTTGTTGGAAGGTAAAATGCAACATTATATTCCTCTTAGGCAAGGAACTTCACCTTTCAAGAAAAAGCAATGTACTTACAATTCTAAGGTAACTGATGATATATTCCATGAGATAGATAAAATGTTAAAAGCAAGGACCATCTACTCTATCCACCATTCTACTTTGGTTTCTAATATTGTCCCTATTGGATTTGTGTTTATTTTAGAAACTTAAATCAAGCATCCTTAAATGATAAATATCCTCTACAAATTATGGACCATGTATTGGAAAAAAAATCAAGTTTTTAGATGATGTCCATGCTACATGGTTTCTTAGGTTATAATCAAATAAGTTTAGAAAAGGAAGACCAACATAATATAACTTTTGTCACCCCTTGGGGAACATTTGCATATAACAAAATGCCCTTTGGTCTCACCAACGTAGAAGCTACCTTTCAAAGAGCTATGGACCTCTCTTTTGGAGACCTAAAAACTAAATTTATTATGATTTACCTTGATAACCTCATAGTTTTCTCCAAAGAAAGGGAAAACCATTTTAAGGATTTTGGAATGATTCTACAAAGGTGCAAAGAACAAAGGATATCTCTAAATAAAAAGAAATATATTTTTTGGGTGACAAAGGGTAAACTCCTAGGTCATATTGTTTTGAAGGAGGGCATAAGGATATATCCAAAAAGGATAAGGTCCAATCAGCAGTTGAGCTCACCGTCTAATAATATGGGAGTTAAATCATTCTTTGGGAAGGTTAATTTTTTGAGAAAATGTATACAAGAATTATCAGAGATTATCCAATACATCTCAGATATGGCAAGAGAAAATTAGGGTTTCAAATGGACTAACGTAGGTAAAAAAATCTTTTGAGGATGTTAAAAAGCTATTGTACATGCTCTAGTATTGATTTGTCTTGACTTCCAGGACTTTATCATTTACTATTATACCTCTAAGCACACTATGTCAGTTATCCTTTTGCAAACAGATGAATGAGAAGTTCAATATCCTATTTATTTTATGAGTATTCCATTCAAATGGCATGAAATAAACTACTTTCAAGTTGAATAATATTCTTTTTCTATGATTAAAGTAGTCAAAAATTTAGGTATAATATTTTGCATTCGCACTCTATTTTATGCACCTGATCGTATGGTGAAAAATGTGCTAACACAACAAGAATTAGGGTGTAAAAAAAGAGGAGCATGGATTGTGAAAGTTTAGGAGTATGATTTGGACATAAATCCTACTAATCTAGTGAGAGGAAGAGAGTTATGTAAATTGATGATTGAGAATCAATATAACTCAGAGGAAGAAGTTTCACACACATTGTTAATGAGTTCACATGATGAATGGTTCTCAAATATCACTTATTTCTTAACTTATGGAGAATGTCCTACTCACATTTTTTTTAAAGAAAGAATACACTTGAGATTAAAGGCTATTAAATATGTTATTTGGTTAGATAATTCATACAAGAAAGGTATAGATGGTACTTTCCTGAGATGTGTGGATAGGGAGCATCAAAAGTGATTGTTGGAATCATTTCATGATGAGGCATGTAATGGGAATTTTTGAGCATCAATGACAAATTTTAATATTTTAGGGCAGTTTTTTATTGGCTAATTATATTCAAAGACACTTATGAATGTGTTTCTAAGTTCGTGAGATGGGTATTCATTTTTTGAGAGGCATTAGTTAGAGTATCTCCCCTTGAGGCTAGTTGTTATTGATGAACCTTTCCATCAATGGGGTTTAGACTTTTTGGAACCTATTAATCCTCATTCTTGTACAAGCCATACACATATTAATTGCTACAAATTAATTTACCAAATGGGTAGAAGATATATTGGTGAAACACAATACTTGTGAAGATATAAAGGGAGTGGCCAACATGATAACTAAACACCAAATCAAAGTGAAGGAATTTTTTTGATAAAAAGGAAAAGTAAATAAAAATTATGGTTGGAGATTTCATCCTATTATGGGATAAAAGAAGACAACACAAGGGAGTTCCTGGAAAGTCTGATTCACTTTGGAGAGCCACTTTTCAAGATTAGACAAGTAATTGGAGATAACTCTTTCTTCTTATTATATCTATATGGGAATCATTTGCCTCTTTCCTATAATAGGAAATATTTAAAGCTATATGATTGGTAAGTGGGTTGTTCCCTATTGATTGTACTTAGTAGTTAGGGGTTTATTGGTCTCTTTGTTTGTTGTGTTTTCTCTATTATGTTCTATTCATAGAGTTTTAGTTGTGTCTTTCTCCTCATGTCTTGAATTTGTTGCCCACTAAATAAGGCCTGGTTTTTCTTTTGACTTGGAGTTCATTTAGCATCCTATTTTAGTCCTTGTCCCAAATCAAATCTAGTTGTTTCTTTTTTTTTTGGCATCCTAGTTCTCAAAGAATTTTTTTGGGTTTAGTCATTGCTATTATCTACTTCATGTTCCTACCCAAAATTCATCTTTGAAATTTTAGAAGTCTTTGTCAATTCGCGCCTTAGTTTGTAAAACCTCATTGGCTTTTGACAAGGTTAGTCAAACCTTGTCAAGAGCCAAATAGTTTTTTGATACCTTTGTTCCAAGTGAAAGAATTATTTGTGTTGTGTCTACAAGCTTTCTGATTTATTCTCTTTTGTTTGTACTCTTGTCATTAATTCATTGAAATTGGAAGAGGCTCTCAAAAGCACGTCGAGAGTTGACAAGGTTCCTAGAACCAAGCGTGACTCTAAAAAGGTGTTTGATTAAAGGTATTTCAAGGCATTGAAAAGAGGAAGGTTGATATATGGAAATAAATGAACTTGTGTTGGAATTTAAATTAGTTCTTATAACTATTTTGAAAGCCGATGAGATTCTCAAAACCTTTTCAACTTCCAACTAGGTTCTTGTAACCATTTCCCAATCTAAAAAGTATCTTTTATAAGAAAAATAGTAAATTTCTAAAGTGGTTAAGAAGTCAAATATTATCTTAGAAAATGGGTGGCTTTGAGAAGTACATCAGGAACCACCTTAGTTATGAAAACCATTTGAACTTCCACCAAAGTGAAATTCAAGAAGGAAAGAGCATGTGGCAGAAGGAAATGAAAGATGGCATGTGCCAACATTTAAGGCACAATTAAGATAATTTCAAAGCCCGAGAATGTTAATTTTATGCCTATTAATTGGGATTTCTTTCCCCAATTGAATTTATTTCATGGATAATTGCTTAAAGAAGATGAGAGCAGAGAAAATAATTGTAGGAGTAACTAGAGAGCATTGTGGGAAATTTCTTCATATTCTATGAGATAACTTCTTTTGTCTATAGTTAAAAGGTACACATTTTATGGTCTAGTTCAATGTGTAGAAGACAAACTATGTCAAGTTAAGGGATTTCATGAATATTTATGCAAAAAAAATAGCTTGCTCGAAGTTAAAATGCTTTAGATATAATTTTCCGCACATTTGGTGAATTGATTAAATTCCCTAGTAATCTCATTTCGGATAAGATCAAGTATAAATACTTAGGTTATAGGTATCTTTCTGGGTTACAAAGAACACTCCCTAAAATTGGACATACTAAATTTGGGCATGTAGATTTAAAGGATTTCTAGGAAAGAATGGGTGTAGAGAATCAACCTCGTATCATGCAAAGGTTCATTGAAAGTGGAATATTTTGGGTTGTTGGCTTTCCCATCACTGTTTAATGCATAGATTTAGTAATAGAATGCATAAATCCTTATAATCCTTAGACTAGATAGGTGAAGACTCAAGATAGTAGGGTAATTTCCAAAATTGACAAAGATACTTTTCAGTCATTGTTGAAGCTACCTCAGAGGAATGTACCTGGAGATTTGGATGTCACCATTTCACACCAATGTTTTATGAATAAGAAAAACCATTGTCTCAACATGATAACAAAACAATCATTGACAATTCCAAAGAAAGAGAAATTATAATTTCCCAAGAATTTACATAGGTCCCATTTTACAAATAAAATTGGTGGCATCATTGTATTGCTACCTAGATTGATTGGTAGTGAAGATGCACATAATTTTGAGGTATGGATGTAATTTTTCATTGTTATCATCTATCACAAGAATCAATTCATCAATTGAGATAGTATCATTAGTGACCAAATCCATAGAGAGATGACATAATTCAAGCTAATGAACATTTCTATATGTCACCATATTTGTTTTATGCTATTGTGAGTATGAGGGTTTAACCAAGGTTGAGAGCTAAAGGGGATTTGAATAAAGACACCCCAATTTATTATTATTATTCCTAACTCCAACTGGAGAATAATTACAATAATTTCAGGAGAGTGAATGATGCATTTGCAATGTTGGTGGTTAGGAAATAGTAAGGAGGTTTGAGCATAAAAATATCTCAGGAAATTATCCAAGTAATTAATACATATGAGATTTTTTTCATCCAATTCCAAAGGTTTGCCTATATTAGGATTGGTGGATATGATGAATTTCCATGTAATTTTCCTAAGTATGTTTGTGAAAAATTCATACTTATTGAAGTATACAAGAAAATCGAGGAATTGAACAAGAGATGCAAGGAAATGAAGAATTTTGGTGTTCCCTTTCCTATTGATTTTTCCTTCTAATAGTGTAGGTCTTCATTAGGTTCCCTAAATATAAAGTTACATGGCTAAATATAAGTTGCAATTCTTTGATTTTTATTTCTCAATTGATGATAAAGATTCATCAAAAATAATTTGTAGTTAGGCTCTAGTTATTATCATGTACCTGAATTAGAAGATTATTGGATCAATTTTGATAATAAGTTCAAGGTGAAAAGAAGAGATTGGATGCAGTTGATAATGAAACAAGTTAGGATGTACAACCTGAATTAGAACATCTCAAACCTTGTTCATAATGAATTTAATCTAGCAGACCAAGTATGTCTTGATCATATACAAATAATTCCTATCTTGACCATTAATTGGAATAATATGGACATTGTGAATATTGAAGGATAGTAGTTGTGTTGAGAAGTAAAGATCAAATAATAAAAAATAATAACAAAGACTCACAATCCAAAAGTGACAACAACGACAAAGGCCACATAAAAGGCAGAATCAAGTTAGGTGTAGTCCACTCCTTCCCACACTACTTTTGTGGAAGTGAAATCACATGTAGTTGGGGAAGGGGATGGATATGAAGGGACTAAAAGAGGACCACAAAAGACTTATGGAGATGTAGCAAAGGAGAAGAGAAAAGAGAAATAAACATTAGATATAATCGAAGAGGAGATCGAGGAAGTGCCATCTTCTAATTCTCAAGAGATTATCATGCCATAAACTCCTAATTCTACTCATAATCCACATCCTCCTCTATCTCCATAAGAATCAAACTTTGATACTCTAGTCAACAGATCATTACATTTTACTCCCAATGATCCTCCTGAAACTCTAACTTCTTAGTTGCAATAGACATTGTAGACAAAGAGAAAGGTTGTGTTCCAAGTATGAGTAGTTGGTGTTGTCATTGATGTTAGAGAGCTTATGTTTGTGTTGTCATTAATTTCAATTGGTGATGATTGAGGAGTTATGATGTTGCTTTGATTAGTTGCATTATGTTTTCATTAGTAAGTGTTATTGGTGTCAACCTTTGGTGTTGCTTTGATAAGCTTCTATGGGTGTATAGTTGAGTTGTAGTTGGTTTAATGGAGATGAGGAAGTGATGAATATGATGATTATGTGTCTCTAGTGCTTGGTTTCCAAGTGAGTTTGAGAAAATTTGAAAAAAGAGGAAATAGTGTGTTGTAGAGGTGTTCTGGTATACAAAGTGGTGTTTTGGTTTTTCTTCTCATTTCTTTTGTGTTGAAGATTTTGTTTTGTGGTTTAGATATGTTGGCCAGAGGTGTTTAGAGGTTTTGTATCTACAATTTCTTGATCTAGATCATTGTACAGAGAAAGTTGTGTTCACCAGTATGAGAAATGTATGTTGCAATGGTATCTGGGAGAAAAACTTTTGCTTTGCATTTATTCACAGTTTGATTTTTGGTCTTGCAGTTATAGAAGTGTGCTGATAATGAACATATCTACCTTCAGTCAAAGTTGTTTTTGCTTTCATGCTTCAAAATTTGGTTTCCTAAGTAACAGTATGTGGAAGGTTTTCTAAGTGTACTGGGTGTATACATTCTTCAAGCGAAAGTTTTTGTGAAGGAATTTGTTGGATTTTAGGGTGTTTGTCGAATATTATAGATTGTGTTCAAGTGATATATGTTGTATATGAGACATATTTGGATCAAAGGAAGTGTGTACTTAAATGTTAATGGTGTTTATATAGGTTCAACCGACCTTGGGTGTTTACACTAATTGCGGATTTTCTTCTTATGATTCTGGAAGCATGGTGTGACATGTATGAATGCATTTAGGTCCAAGTTAAGGTGCGATGTAGTCCACCTTCATTCATTTCCACCATGGGAATTTTTTGGTGTTGACCTAATTCGAATTTGCATGGTTGAGGTGCATAACTGACCTTGGAGAATGTTTTTAAGGTTGAAGAAGGTATAAATACGTGTTGTGTTGATGAAGGTTTAGTGTGAAATGTGTGTGATGTGAATTGTAGAGGTGTGAAGTATGAATTTATGAAGTGCAGTATGAAATTGAATGAGTTATACTATTGGAAGTAGTGAGCAGAAGGTGTCTACAATCTTCAGAAGGATTGCAAAGGTGTTGGTGATGTTGTGGTGGACTTTTCTATTGCATTGAGATGAATTTCTCACTGTAACATTCTTTCTTTTGGGTAGTGAACCTATTTTATTTAGTGTTACAATTACTTTATACTATGAGCTATTCCTCAGCATGGTTTTTCCCTTTTTGGGTTTTCCACATAAATATGGTGTTCTATTGTGAAAAGTGTTGATGTGTTTTAGTTTTTGTTAATTTTATTTCATCCTTAATCATTCTAATAGGTTAAGGGTTAATAAATTTGATGTATAATTGAATGTCTATGAGGTTTTTGATGTTTTAATATACAACTAGTTCAACCCCTCTTTCAATTGTCATGTGCATTCAACAATTGGTATAGAGCAAGTTTCCTTAGAAGAAATCTTAACCACTTGAGGTAAATCTAAGATGGCACACAAGAGGGATGCTCCTTTGTTTGATGGATTATACTATGGTTTCTAGAAGACAAGGATGGAAGGTTTCCTAGTATCTCTTGGATTTGGAGTTTGGAATTTTGTTGAGACTGGATACACTATGCCTATTGGTGGTCTAAATACTGATGATGAGATCAAGTCCTATTAGAAAAATGGTGAAGCAAGGTATGCTCTTTTAAGTGGTCTTTCTAACATTGAACTTGTGAAAGTTGTGAGTATGAAATCTACTAGAGATATCCAGACAAAGTTGGAAAGTATTAATGAAGGAGATGATAAGGTCAAGCAAGCTAAGATGCAGAATCTAAAGATCACATTTGAGAATTTGAAAATGTATGAAAATGAAAAAATTAAAAGCTATATGTAGAAGGTGGATGAAGTTGTCAATTCCATCAAAGGTCTTGGTGGAAATCTTGAAGAAGAAATGGTAAAGAAGGTATTGAGAACTCTTCCTAAATATCATCGTAGTTTATGTTATTGAGGAAGTTCAAGATTTGAGAAAATATTCTAGAGATTAGTTGTATGGTGCTTTATTTTCTTTTGAATGAGAGAATTTGGTCCAAGTAATGCAAAAGTTGAGACTACTTTTAAGGCTAGAAAATCAAAGAAGACTGAAGAATCAAATCAAGAGGATCTTGATGATGAAGAAGTGAAATTTGTGAGGAGAATGAAAAATGGTAATGGTTAATATAGAGGTAAGCTACCTTTAAAATGTTTTAGTTGTGGAAAGATAGGTCATTATGATTCATGGTGCCCAAACAAAGCTTGAATGGCAAGAATAAAGAAAACAAATGTAAGACAATTAAGAAAAGTTATTATGTTAAAGAAGATGCTAGTATATATGATGATGAATCTAATTATGTGGATGATGAGGATAGTGAATGCTTGCTCATGGCTATTAAAAATAGAACTAATTTTGCTAACTCTGAGAGATGTGTGAAGGAAATTTCTCTAGAAGCAGGTAATAACACTGAAGGAACTATGGTGACTGATTTTCATGCTAGAGAGGAGAAGAACTACTAGATTATTGATAGTGGATGCTCAAATCATATGATTACTAACAAAAGTAAGTTTGTTAAACTTGAGAAATATGAAGGAGGTCTAGTTAAGTTTGGTGATGATACATCTGCTAAGATATGTGGAAAAGGTTCAATTAGTTTTGATGGCAAGCATAATAAAGATGATGTTCTTTATGTTAAGGGTTTGAGATATAACCTCTTGAGTGTTGGAAAAATGTGTAGAAAAGTATATAATCTTATGTTTTAGGATGATGGATGTGAGCTCAAAAATGGCTCTAGAATTGTGGTTGCAACTGGAAGGACATATGGAAATTTTTATCAGCTTAAAGTTGTTGATGGTCATTGCTTTATGACTCAGATTATTGAAAGTTGGCTATGGAATAGAAGGATATGTCACATTAATTTTGATAACCTAGTGAGGATTAGTTGAGTTCAAGCTGTGAAATATTTTCCAAAGATTACAAAGTCCATCAATGTTGTCTACAAGGAATGTCAAATTGGGAAGCAAGCAAGGAGAAGTTTCAAATTCAAAGAACAATCTACTATCGAACTATTGGAATTGGTGCATAAAAACTTTTGTGGTCCTACCAGAGTAAGAATTCTTCAAGGTGACAGGTATTTCATGCTATTGATTGATGATTATTCTAGAATGGCATGGGTTACTTTTCTCAAAGAAGAATCAAAAGCTCTAGATAAATTTAAAGCATTCAAAGTTATAGTTGAAAATGAAATGGATATGAAAATCAAGTGTTTGAGGTCTAACAGAGGTGGAGAGTTCACCTCTAATGAGTTTAACATTTTTTATGAGAAGCAAGGGATAAAGAGGAATTTTTTTGCCCCTAGGAATCCTCAGTAGAATGGAGTGGTTGAAAGAAAGAATAGGATTGTTTAAGAAGTTGCAAGAACAATTATGAAAGAGGCAAACCTACTAGAAGTCTACTAGAGAGAAGAAATTTGTACTATTATCTACATTCTCAATAGAGTTCAAGCAAGTGAAAAGAATCCTTATGTGTTGTGGTATGAAATGATTCCTACTGTCAAATACTTTAGAGTCTTTGGAAGCAAGTGTTATATCAAAAGAGATGAAGAGAACTTAGGTAAGTTTGATACATGATCTGATGAAGGTATCTTCCTTGGATATTCTAAAAAAAGAAAAGTGTATCGATGCTAAAAAAAGAGGCTGAAGAAGATTATTGAAAGTGCAAATGTCAAAGTGGATGAAGAATTACAAAAGAATTTTGTGGTAATAGATGGATATGAATCAGATGAGTCATTTTGTAGAGAAAATGAGAAATATGAAGGTAGGGTAAGAGAAGTTCATATTGAAGAGGAAGAAGCTTTGAAAAGGATCCCTAAGAATCCTAAGTATGTGTAGAAGAATCATTCTGAAGATCAGCTCATTAGTGACAAAAGCAAGGGTGTATTGACAAGAAGAAAAGTTGCTATGATAGAAGAATAGGTAAACCTTTGTTATCTTTCTATAGTTGAACCTAAAATAGTGATTGAAGCATGCAAGGATGAATATTGGATCAAGGCTATGGAAGAAGAACTAATGCAGATTGAGAAGAACCAGACTTTGGAACTTGTCCCAAGACCAACAAATAAGAATGTAATTGGAACTAAGTGGGTATTCTGAAAAAAAATGAATGAGAATGAAGAAGTGGTGAGAAATAGGGCAAGACTTGTTTGTAAGGGCTACTCAAAATTAGAAGGAATAGATTTTGAGGAGACATTTTATCCGGTGGCAATAATGAAAGCTATCAGGATGTTTCTGGATTTTGCAACACACAAAGATTTCAAAGTATATTAGATGGATGTGAAGTCTTCTTTCTTGAATGGTGAATTGGAAAAAGAGGTATACATTGAACAACTGGAAGGATTTCGGTTATCAAACAAACCAGATATGGTCTACAAATTGAAGCAAGCATTATATGGATTAAAACAAGCTCCTAGAGCTTGGTATGCAAGGTTGGATAAGTACTTGATACAACAAGGATTCAATAAAGGTACCACAAATAGTAATCTTTATTTTGAAGTTGAAAAAGATCAAATCTTGATTGTGGTTGTGTATGTTGATGATATAATATTTGGAGGAAATGAAGCTATGTGTAAGAAATGTGCAGAAGAGATTCATAAATATTTTGAGATGTCTACATTTGGGGAGATGAATTTCTTCCTTGGGTTGCAAATAAATCAAACAGAGAGCTATATTCATTTCACAATAAAAGTATGTTAAGGAAATGTTGAAGAAGTTCATAATAGAGGATTTTAAACTAGTATGTACACCTATGGTTATTGGTTGTAAGTTGAGAAAGAATGATGAATCTCCTCAGGTAGATCAGAGCAAGGATAGATCAATGATTGGAGGACTACTATAGCTAACCGATATCATGCATGTAGTTTTTCTTGTGGCTAGATTTCAAGAAGATCCCCAAGAGTCACGTGTTGTAACAAGGAAGTGGATATGCAAATACTTGAAGGGAACTCTGGAACATGGTTTGTGGTATGCAAAGGATATTGATTTCTCTTTGAATGCTTATATAAATGTTGACTAGGAAAGTTGAGTGGATGACAGAAAAATTACAAGTGGTGGTGCATTATTTTTTGGATACAAATTGGTGTCATGGCTAAGCAAGAAACAAGATTCAATGTCTATCTATTGTAGAGGTAGAATATATTGTAGTAGCATATTGTTGCACACAAGTGTTGTGGATGAGGAAAACCTTGAAGGATATCAAGGTGGTGTATGATGAACCAATTTATATCTTCTATGATAATACAAGTGCCATTAACATTTCAAATAATCTAGTTATACACTCAAGGAAAAAACATATCTCAATCTAATATCACTTTTTGAGAGAGAAGGTTGCAGAGAATGAAGTGAAGCTTGAGTATGTGCCTACAAAGGATCAAGTTGTCAATATATTTACTAAGGCTCTTCCTAAGGATACTTTTGAGTATCTCTGGGAGAAGTTAGGGGTTATTACTCCTCCTTCTTTGAACTAGATGCATAAGGATGTGCATCAGTCCAATAGATTTCAATATTCATTTTTTTTTCTGGACTGATGTTGGAGACTACCTCTTAGGGGGAGTAGGTAGTGGCTTTATTGGTTATTGCAGTCAAGGGGAGTAAATATTGATGCAAGTTGGCATTGTCTTTTGTCAAATATTTCAAATGATATGTGCAGTGGTGATGTTTGATGTAGTTGTGTACTCTTAAAGGGGAGTATGCATAGCAGTAAAGAGAGGAAGTATGTATGTTTGATGTCAAAGGGGTAAATAAATGAAAATATGTTGCCCTTTAACATTGATGTCAAAGGGGGAGAAGAGAAAGCAATGTGAAAAAGCATCAGTTGAGAAAGGGGGAGAATACTGTAATTGAGGAAGAGAAAGAAAAAGAGAGAAAGACTTGGTATGGAGCTATATGTTGGTAATCAAAGTTGATTGTGGTTTTTGATGGTTTTTCACATCATGTGTTGCCATCAATGACAAAGGGGGAGATTGTTGCAAGTATGATTATTTGGTGTTAATGTCAGTTGGTGATGATTGAGGAGTTGTGATGTTGATTTGATTAGTTGCATTATGTTGTCATTAGTAAGGGTTACTGGGGTCAACCTCTAGTGTTGATTTGATAAGCTTCTATGGGTGTATAGTTGAGTTGTATTTGGTTTAGTGGTGATGAGGAAGTACTGAAGAAGTGAGTATGTGTCTCTAGCACTTGGTTTTCAAGTGCTTTTGAGAAAATTTGAATAAAAGAGGAAATAGTGTATTGTAGAGGTATTCTAGTATACAAAGTGGTGTTTTGGTTTCTCTTTGCATTTATTTTGTGTTGAATATCTTCTTGTGTGGTTCAAATATGTTGGTTAGAGATGTTCAAAGGTTTTATATCCATAATTTCTTGGTCTAGATCATTGTACAAAGAAAGTTGTGTTCACTAGTATTAGAACTCTATGTTACAATGGTGTCTAGGAGAAATGGTTTTGCTCCACATTTCTCTACAGTTTGATTTTTGGTCTTGTGATTCTAGAAGTGTGCTAATAATTATCATATCTACCTTCATTCAAAAAAATTTGTGGTTTGGTGCTTCTGAAGTTGGTTTCTTGAGTAACAGAGTGTGGAAGGTTGTTTGAGTGTACTGGGTGTGAACATTCCTCAAGTGAAAATTGTTACGAAGGAATTTGTTGGATTTCAAGGTGTTTTTGGAATATTCCATATTGTTTTCAAGTGACATATGTTTTCTATAAGTCATCTTTGGATCAAAGGAAGCGTGTATTTAAATGTTAATGGTGGCTACAAAAGTTCGGTTGACCTTGGGTGTTTACACTAATTGCAGATTTGCTTTGGTGATTGTGGAAACATTGTGTGGCATGTATGAATGCATGTAGGTCTGATTTAAGGTGTGATGTGGTCCACCTTCATTCCTTTCCACCGTGGGAATGTTTTGGTTCTGACCTAATTTGAATTTGCATGGTTGAGGTGTATATCCAACCTTGGAGAATATTTTCAAGGTTAAAGAATGTATAAATAAGTGTTGTATTGATGAAGGTTTAGTGTGAAATGTGTGTGATGCAATTGCAGAGGTTTGAAGTGTGAATAATGAAGTTCATTGCAAAATTCAATGAGTTAGACTAGTAGAAGCAGTGAGCAGAAGGTGTCTACAATCTTTAGAAGGACTGTGAAGGTGTTGGTGATGCTGTGGTGGAATTTTCTATTGCATTGAGATGGATTTCTCACTGTAACATTATTATTTCTTCTTTTTGTAATCTAGTAGTGAGCCATTGGTAGTGATCCCTTATTTCTTCTGGTCAGTGAGCCCTCCAACAGTGAGCCTATTATATTCAGTGTTACAATTACTTTATACTATGAGCTAATCCTCACCATGGTTTTTCCCTTTTTGGGTTTTCCATGTAAATTTGGTGTTCTATTGTGTATAGTGCTGATGTGTTTCAGTTTTTGTTAATTTTCTTTCATGCTTAATCATTCTAACAAATTAAGAGTTAATAAAGTTGATGTGGATCTAAATGTTTATGAGGGTTTTCATGTTTTCATGTACAACTGATTCACCCCCCCTCTTAGTTTTCTTGTGCATTCAACAGGTTGTATAATTGAACCTTCCATATGATGATATCATTTCAAGCTTGCTACAGTGGAATCCTTAACCCAAGAAATTAAAAACTACTTTTAGGTTGATGACTGATACTACCTCCAATGACTTAGAGTTGAAATTGCTCATCCTTCTATCCAAAAGAATGCTAGTGAAGCAAAAATGCAAGATTTTAATATCACCAAAGTTAATTTAATGCCTTCTTATCGAGAGGGTGATGTACGTATATTTTAGGTTGCAAAAGCAAGGTTGGTAGAGTTAACTGAGAAGGATAAAGAAGTCAAAAGTGGAATTCAAGCATCAGGTAAAACTTAAATGGCATCTTGTTTAAAATCTATCATTAATACTTTTGGCTAGCTAGTAAGATAAATTGACTCCTTTCAACCAAGTTCAATCAGTAGGAAATAAATTATTGAAAGGGTTCAAAAACATAAATGCTACGCGAAAACTATCGAAGTGATATTTCTAACAAATCTTTAAAATTTATTGAAGAAGCTAATAAAATATTAAACCTAAAAGATACATAAAGGAGATTGATGATGTTATTACAGTTGTAAAATATTAATAAACTAAAAGATCAAGATGCAATTTTTTGAAAGAAATGATATGTTTGCAACTATAAAATCTATTGGCTAAGTAGATTATAACTCATACTAATGATAATAGGTACATTATTTGGAAAAATAGCATTAGGTGGAAAATAATTGCTCTAAGGAAAAACATTCAAGAGCATACCAAATTATTAAGAGAATGTGAACAAATTAAAATAGAGATCCAAAATAACTTTTTATCCATCAATTTGGGAGATCAACCAAGTCTAAAAATTACAAAAGTTCAAACCAACATAGATAGGTTCAAGTCAAAGATTAAGGAATTGCACAGTCCACCATCCTTTTGCATTGACAACATGGAGAAACTAAGTGCCATCAACACAACTTTGATGCAAGGGATAGGTCGTCTAGAAATCCATTAAACTAAGCTAGAGTAGATTGAAGGAAACAAGGCTTTGTGAAGGCTAAGAACTGGAAATATCATCATTCCTAAGCATAACAAGTTGGGGCCAATTATTAAAGTGTTTCAGACTTTCAAGTTGAATAATGTTACTCAAATGCCCCAACCACCTCAAAAGAGCAAGGATACCATAGATGTTGATGATGTACCATCTCAATTGAATTTATAGTATTTTTGATATTTTTATTAAATGTTAGAAATCCTAAAAATTTTAGGGGGTCCCTTTGTATTCTCAAGATCAATATCATTTTGAGTTTCAATTACTTTTTTATGATATAAATGTTATGAAAAGATATTAGAAGGTGATATTTTTCTCTTGCAATCTAATGATTGTAAGTTTGTGAACTCTACAATTTTGGACATCTTGAAATAAATAATCTTAGAAGTATGTGTGATGCTATGGGTTCATGTTGTCATTTCTTGTGTGAATGGTAACTATTTTAGGTGTTTTTATATTCTTGTAATAGTGTAAGAGAGGGGGACCACCGCGTGCGAGACCCCAGGTCATGGCGGGCCAAGACCTGAGAGGCTTCCCTAACTTACCTAAGCTAAGTATAGTGTTAGGAAATGAGAGGTGAGAGTAACGAGGGTCGTAAGGCCTCTCAGTCACTCTACAGACCCAAAATGAAGGAAGAGGCTAGGCGAGCCGGTTTTCAATCCCAACACTATGCCTCTAGAAGCTCTCTGTCCAAGGATGAAAGTACGATCTTTGGATGACAACGCAACACACTGGTGTCTCTAAAGTGCGTTGGAGTCTATACGACCAGACAACAGTAAAGGCATGGTCAAACCAAGGAAAACTAGCTAACAACCCAAATAACTAACTAAAGGGCCAAAATGATGTGATTAAATAAACAAAATACTCTCTAATATTGTAAAGTAGAAAGGAAAGAGTAAGGAGAATAAGAAGGCTCTCACCAAGGAATTTATCTGCCAGCTGATCCCTCGAAGAGCCTGTACTCCTACACACAATAAGAGAGGAAAATGTTGGGTGGCTGTATAGGGGCCTACCTCAGTCAGACCCCCATATAGGAGCTCATATAAATAATAGGTAACCATGATGCAAGGAAAAAGATCATCAATCCCCAACCAGATCAGGAAGAATACACAAGAAGACAAAGTAAAAATAAAAAATTGGGTCAACATGGAAGGGAACTTAATGCCCCCAATGCTTTGCATCATCCCCAATTTATCAAAAATCAAACACAAACATGGAAGAATGATGATACAAATAGAAGAAAGTTTACGACACAAAAATCATGCTTGTATCCAAGCACCAATAGGGGTGACGAGGGTCATCCAGGAACACATAGTACGATTATAGGGGAACACATCACATAACACACACACATGAGATCAAGAAAGGGCCTCCTCCTAACATTGATCGGCCAAGAGGTCATCTGCTTCCCAATCTAAATCCTCATAAGGGGAAGGAGGACGAGCCTGTAATGGTGGGATGTTAAGAGGAGGGGCATCCGGTTCTCCCAAAAAAAGGGCCAAGAGAGAGGGACCCTCGAGGTCCTCTCCACCGAGTTCTTGTGGAGTCAAGGTCAACAACTTAGCGAAGATCACCGACAAGGTCGAAACTTCATCCACGGAATTAAACATGCACCCCACAGGGGCACCATGTCTAGCTTTGGTGGATGGGACAAGTTGCACCTAAGGTTCACCGCTAAGCTCGTTGAATGTCTTGGGAGCAGTGACAAACTCAGAGGAAGCTGGGACTGGTTCTATCACCAAGACAGAACAAGTTAATGTGGGGTCACCTTACGAGTGAGGCAGACTTTTCTTATGTCCTTTATTTCCAAAAGGACCACCTCTGCCTCTTGTTTCTTCAGAGGAGATGAACTCCCCATGGACGAGGCTAGAAGTGTAGAGGAAAAGGAGGAGATAACCGTAGCGGATACAACTAAGGTATTAACCATATCCACAGGCTTCGAGAAAGGTTGGATATCCAGAATAGACATCAACAAAGGTAGCTCCACTGAGGGAGCAATGAACACCTATACCCTTTTAGGGTTGGGTGCATTTGTGCTCACAACGGAAGCCAGGAGCAGTTCAGGATGAGACTGAAGGGAGGTAGAAGGAAGGGAGGAAGAAGATGCTATAGGAGGCCCTGAAGCAGGGGTGATCATTTCTTCCTCCTTCCTTTGTGAGGCAGCCTGCTCAGCCACGGGAGCCTTTCGCCGATGCTTGTGTTTGAGTGCAAGATGGTTTCTTCGGCTCTTGTAGCTAGGGGTTGGAGGTTGCAAAGGAGCAGGGGACTCCTACTCAGCCACAGGAATGTCCACCACAGTCATTTCCGACTGGGGGACAGGTTCCTACACGAAAGCAGGAGGAACGGGTTGAGGAGCAACAAGAGGAGTAAACTAAAGAGCCTTGACAATAGGACTCTTTCCGTTCACTACCTTAGAAGCAGGAGCAGTAGGAGGCCACGAAGGTCGAGACAAAGAGGACTCTCCTCAGAATTCCTTCTTCCTATTGTATCGAACGGGTGTACGTTCCATCGGCAGAACAAGTTCAAAAGCAGGACACTTGGGTTTTTTCCAAATGAGCACCATAGTATTCTCCTACAGACGAGGAGCAGAACCTGATGGTACCTTAGTAGAGCAAGAGGAAGCATTGGACTGACTAGTGGAAGAGGAAGGAGTATCATGGACTGCTTCTCTTCTTCCTTCTTTCATGCCTTAGTGACATCATTGTCAACTTTTAAACAAGCCTTATGTGAAATGGCATAAGGCAAGGGAGGGTATCTCACTTTCGGCCTTAGGCACCCTTTTTTATAGTTTTGATATGTTCAGTTCAGAAGGTTTGTCCTAGGCAGAAGAGGTCCAACAGGCGTAGGCCAAGAGTGGTCTAAGGAGTAGCTACCACGTGCAACCGGTGGTCTATAACTAGTGTCGTGGATTACGTGTATGGATACTCCATGGATGAATTTTAGACATTTATGCATGACAGAGGGTACCGCATTCATCACCACCAACCAAGGGATACCCAATTTCACCCTAAAGAGTTCAGACCTAGGGATGATGTCAAACAGGAGTTTCATATACTTAGGTCCCACCAGAACCGACAGGGTAATGCTACCTAAAGGGGGCACGAAAATCCCGTCATGTGTGCGGATGGTACTCACAGGTGCATCATACCCATCTTTATGCAAAAATTTGATCAGCATAATCTCCTCGATGATTATGTTTATTTGTGATGTCGGATCAATGAGAACACCCAATACGATGTTTCCATTGATCTGCACGAGAATATAAAGAGGAGATGGTTCTCTGTTGAAACCCATCGGCAGGTCCTATGAAGTAAAGGTTACGCCAGTACCACTATCCATAGGCTGCACAAAGGGGATAGGTTGATGCAAGAAGGAGGCCATAAAGCACACTAGACAATACTTCCTTAGAATCCCTAAAGGTAAAAAGATAAGATAGTGACCCAAATAGGGTTTCGTCACGCAATACCTTTGGAACATTCCAACTACACCAACTAGGGGTCGCAGGTTGGGTTGTAAGGCAACGGCCTCACAACACTCACACCTACAACACTCCTAGAGTATGAGGAAAGGAATTGTTAGTATCGCAGAAACGAAACCAAAATGGTTCACATTGGGTTCACCAAAAACGTAGAGAGGGGGACCACTGCGTGCAAGACCCCAGGTCACGGAGGGCCAAGACGCAAGAGGCTTCCCTAACTTACCTCAGCTAAGTATAGTGTTAGGAAATGCGAGGTGAGAGTAACAAGGGTCGTAAGGCCTCTTAGTCACTCTACAGACCCAAAATGAAGGAAGAGGCTAAGCAAGCTAGTTTTCAAGCCCAACACTACACCTTTGGAAGCTCTCTGTCTGGGGATGAAAGTGTGGTCTCTGGATGACAATACGGCGCGCTGGCATCTCTAAAGTGTGATGGAGTTCGTATAACCAGACAACAGTAAAGGTGTGGTCAAACCAAGGAAAACTAGCTAACGACCCAACTGAATAACTAAAGGGCTAGAATGATGTGATTAAATAAACAAAATACTCTCTAATATTGTAAAGCAGAAAGGAAAGAATAAGGAGAATAAGAGGGATCTCACCAAGGAATTCGTTCACCAACCGATCCCTCAAAGAGCCCGTACTCCTACACACAATAAGAGAGGAAAATGTTGGGTGGTTGTATAGAGGCCCACCTCAATCAGACCCCCGTTTAGGTGTTTCCACCTCCACGGAAAGCCAAAGGAAATGAGATAAAGAAAGTAATGTAGTAAAGAGCACAAAATCACTACAAAACAGTAAAGTGCTAACTCAACCAAGTGATAGAGGAGAGGAGAGGGATGCTTACCACCTCCACCAAGAGCACTCAAGGCTACTTGGGGAAGAATATGAGAGTAATCGAACCTCTACTGCAATGGTGTGGTCCCAAAATTTCTCTACCAAAGTGATGGAGTGTTGCTTTGGCTGTAAATGGAATGCTTGTATGCTTGGAGTGAGTGGAAGTGATCTTGTGGAATGATAGAAAGTTGTGGAGAAGTTGTAGAAGTTAGAATGCATGTTGAAGGGATGAATTTGAAGAAAGATTGGAAGAAAATGACCATATTCGGGTCAGTCAGCCGAAGGGGGCATTACAACTTGACCCCCAATGAGAAGTGTAACACCTCTGCAGGTTCAACCATAGGAATCTTCCAGGGACATAAGCGCATCGCACTGACGTCTGCGCATTGTGCAGGTGTCCCTGATAGAAACGCCTCCACTGACACTCAAAATAGGTGCCAAGTGGGATGCAAGCAACGAGCTTAGGTGGAATTAAGCCTCTGAACTTGGTTTTCTAAAGTGGAAAGAGGTAAAAGGGGAATTTGCACATGGGGTGCAAATTTACTCCTGTACAAATAGTAATTATCATTCTTGAACAATTGTGAGTTTGGTTTTAAAATAGTAAGTCTTTACACTATTAACTATTTTGAAATTAAAATATCTAATAATATGCATGTGTACTCAAAGTTCTAAATCTCATTACCTATGAATAGTTAGTTTATTTTATTAAAGTAGTGTTTCCTTTAGTTTATCTTTCCTACTTTTTAGTTAAAAATATACCCCTAAATTTAGAGTTTTATCATAAGAGGGAGTTGTACCTCTAAATTTCAAATGAAATTTATTCAGAGAATGGTAACTTATCTAACTATTGGTGCATTTTTTTCTAAAAATAGGACTTCATAGAGTTATCATGTAATATCATATTTTGATGGTAACAAATCTATTAACCAACAAGGGGGCTACTTAGTCCTCTTTTTTCTCTTTATATTTTGGGGGTGTTCTCTCTCTCTCTCTCTATTTGTGGGGGGATTCTTATTCTTTGGGGAGATTTAATATGTACATGGGTACCTAATATGGCTTCATTTTTTAGGACCCATCATCTTTTCACCCATCTAAGATACACTTAAGGGGGGGGTGTTAATATAGGTTTTTATTTTCTTAGTGGATTAATCTATTTTCCCTTGGTCATAGGTTCTTCCTATAATTTTATTAAGCTTGCTTAGGATAATAAATATTTTATTATTTAATAACTAGGAGATAAGGTGATGAGGTGTATTCATCATAAAAGGGTGGAGTATTTACTATTTTGATCACTTTATTTAATATTGGTGGTCACTTCCCATCGGTTGGTTTTCCACCTCCATCCTCTCCTGAGTTCTATATAAACTCACTACCTAATTTGTATTTGTATACTCTTGCATATCCATTCTCCATCTCAAAATATTATAATGCATTACTATCATTCTAACATTGCATATCTCTCAAATAAGGTACAAGGGAGATGGAAGGATTTCAATTGGATGGCGTTGTTGCATGGTGTAGAGGCTATGTGGGATAGGGAATGAAGGCCCTAGCAGTTCTTACTTTTTTCTTTGCTCGGCCTATTGGCTATGGTGCGGTGGCTTTTGGGTGGAGTTTCTACTGTGCATGCAAGCGGGGGGATTTTTTGATGGTGGGGGATTTTTTTTTGTTGGGAGGGTTTTTCTTTTATGTAAAGGGATGGTGCTCATTTTTTATCTTTCTTTTGGATCTTATTTATGTTGGTTGCATGGAAAAGGGCGGTGGGGAGGTATAAGACCTTTGTTTTTTCTTTATTCTAGCTATGGATGTGGGTGAAGCTTCTGGGTATAAAACCTATATGGATTTTTGACCTTCTCTTGGTGCGAAGTCACCATCTTCTTCAATGGGGGCTGATGTGAGTAACCAGTTGAATAATGATTTGAGGGTGGGAGGGTTTTCTCCATCATGTGGCCTTTGAATCTCAAAAATTAATGGTTGCTTTGAGAGGAGTAAATATAGGCAATTTTGGTGATCCAACTAGAGTTGATCGTTGAGGATGTTGAGTATTTTTCAAATCATGCCTTGATATGCAAATTCATGGGCATGCACGTCTCACTCCCATTCTTGGAGTTGTGGGCTCAACGAACTTGGACTCCATAGGGAGAAAATGGAAGAGATGTTGTCAGAAAATAACTATTTTATGGTCATTTTCAACTACATGGCCGATCACAATAGAGTTTTCAAGGGTGGGCCTTATTTCCACAACCAGATTGCTTTATTCATCAAGACTTGGCACACTAGTTTTAACTTGGCATAGGATCTCCTGAATCATATTCCTATGTAGGTGTGCCTCACTTGGTTCCCAGTTGAGTATTGGCATAATGACATCTTGCAAATGGTTGCTCTGCTTCTGGGGAAGCCAATGTGTCCTTCTCAACAAACATAGGATAGAAAGGTAATGACTTTTTCTCACATTTGTGTTGAGATTGATTTGAGTAAACCTCTTCCAGACTTTGGAAATTTGTGTGGGTTCGTCTTCTTGGATGAAACAAATTGATTATGAGACTCTACCTTTCTATTATCGGTTGTGCCATGAATATGGTCATTTGTAGCAAAGATGTCCTAGGACCATATCTTCTAAGCCTCTTCCTACTCAGCCTCCTTGCAACCCTCCTAAGGTTGACAAAGGTAAGCATCCCATTCCTAGTGAAGTTGCAGATAAAGAGGGATTTACTCCTGTTAATCCCCATAATAGGAATCATGGAAAGAATAGGACTTTTAAGGAGCAGAAAGAACAAGACACTTTTAATAGATTTTATGTGTTGGATGATCTTAGCCAGCAGGAGGTGAATTCGAGTATGATGGCTCTGGATCAAGGTGTCTTGGATGTGGTTCAAGAGGGAAATATTTTTGACAATCTTCAAAATACCTAAGAATTTGGTGCATTTCAAATGGATATTGATATTATTCTGGTGGATCTGGTGGTTCTTGAGGCCCTAGTAGCTATGGGGGAGAACTCTCCTCCATTTGTGAAGATGGGGTCTGATTTAGAAAAAGGAAACAAAGCTTCTCCTTCTTTGGGATTTCACTAGAAAAATCTCAAGAAAGGGGTTTCTTAGAAGGCTTCCAAGGCCAAGAGAAAGGACTTAGAGAAAATTAAGATGATGGGGGAGACGTTGGTGGAGTTAGGATCTGTTAAAACTCTTGATTCTCACTTTTCCAACCCTCAGAAATGGTCATCCTTTCATGGAATGTAAGGGGATTGAATAATGGCCCTCAACAATAAGTTGTTCATGATTTGGTGAGAAATCATTCTCCTAATGTGCTTTTTTACAAGAAAGTAAGTTGTTTGCAGAGAATATGTGTGGTTTGGTGCCTAAACTTTGGGGGGGGGGTGAATGCTAGCGCATTGGTGCCCAAAGTAATGCAGGGGGTTTGGATTATTTATGGAATCCATTGAATATTTTTCCTCTTTGGTGAATTTCTTATAAGTCTTCTATTTTGGTGGTTGCTTCAAGCCTATAAACTAGAGAAACTACTCCTCTTTCCAATATCTATGCCTACTAATTTTCCTAGTAAGCAACACCTATGGTCTCACATCCAGTTTATTTGGCACTCTTCTTCTCTTTATCCTTGGATTATCACAGGTGATTTTAATGCCATTACTAATCTAGAAGAAAAGATAAGGAGTAATTTTGAGGTTGGAGCCTTCTTCTTTTCTTCTATGTGATAATATTTTTGCCTTGAATCTTGTTGACATTAAGCCTAGTAATGGTTAGTTTACTTAGAAAAATAGGAGACTTGGGGAGGATTGTATTTCTAAAAGGCTTGATAGGTTCATGGTTTCCTATTTCTAGATTGGTGGATCTTGGTCTATTTGTTCTGAGATTCTAGACTAGAGGGGTTCAAATCATTGGCCTATTAAGTTATCCTCTATTTCGGCTCATGCTGCTCAATCTCCATCTTTCAAGTTTCAACTTATGTGGTTGCAAGATCCCTCTCTATAGGATCTTGTTACTGAGTGGTGGTATTTGGGTAGACCTACTTTTGGCACTGCTATGTATTATTTTTCCAAGCAGTTGCAGTATGTGAAGTACTAGCTCAAAAGGTGGAACAAGCAGTGTTTCGGTAACATCTTTGATGATAAGGTGGTTGCTTAGGCTGGCTTAGATGCTATCACCCATGAGATTAGGTAGTTTGGCCTTTCTAAGGACTCTCTTAAGGAGGAGGCGAGGAATTTGAAAGTACTGGAGGAGTGTGAGTTGCGAGAGGATATTTATTAGAAATAGAAGGCTCGAGTTGAATGGTTATAGGTGGGGGACATAAACACTACTTTTTTCTTCAACTCTATGAAGGCCAAGAGAGATGGTATTTTGGTTTCTTTTCTTGTGAACTATAGGGGTGAGCATTTATCCTCTTTGGGTGATATTTCCAAAGAAGCTTTGTAGTACTTTGCCTCTTTGTTTAGGGAGGAATCTCTAAATGTGTTGGTGGATGAAAATTATGTCTTATCATGTATCCCTTCTTTGGTTTTTGCAGAAATGAATGAGCACCTCTTGGGTTGTATTTCCCTGGAGGAATTAGAGGCCACTTTCTTTCAGATGAAGAAAGGGAAAGCCCCTGGTCCTAATGGCTTTCTGATTGAATTCTTTCAAGAATTTTGGGGCATTATAAATATGGATTTATTAGAGGTGGTTCATGAATCTCAAAGGAGCAAGAAGATGTCGAGGGCTATGAATTCCACTTTTCTTACTCTCATCCCTAAATGTGATGCGACAGATAGGCTGAGTTTGTTTTGACCCATTTCTCTTTGCAATGTGCTCTATAAAAGTCTTTCCAAGTTGATTGTTGAGAGGTAAAAGTGGTGGATTAGTAGGCATATTTATAAGGAACAAGGAGGCTTTGTGGTTGATAGGAAAATCTTGGATGGCGTGGTCATTTCCACTGAAACTATTCATTTTGTGGTGACCTCTAAATAAAAAGCTATGTTCATCAAGCTAGATATGGAAAAGGCTTATGATAGAGTTAAGTGGTCCTTTTTGCGTAAAGTGCCTATAGCTTTTGGTTTTGTTGAGGAGTGAGTTATGTGGGTTATGAGTTGCATCACAACCACTTCTTTTTCAATACTGATTAATGGGGAAGCATCTTTCTTATTTTTGGAATCCAAAGGCCTCTGACAAGGGGATCCTCTTTCTCCTTAATCATTATTTTGGCTAAAGGTTTGGGGAGAGCTATTAAGAGCAATGTGGTGCATGTTCTTATCCAAGGTTGGGTTTGGGGTAATGGTTTACCTCCTCAATCACACCTAAAATTTGTTGATGATGCCACTTTGATGGGAATGTCCAAGGTCAAAGAGGCCACCAATTTGCACAAGAATTTGGACATTTATCTTGCTACTTTTGGGCAGATGATTAATGAGGGTAAATCTTCCATAATTTTCTTCTTTAATACTCTAAGGCTTATTTAGCAATGGATTTCTCATATTTTGAAGTTTCATATTGGTTCTTTGCCTTTGACTTATCTCAAAATTCCTATCTCTTCTGACACCCTCTTTAGGGGCTCTTGGAAAAATATTTAAGACAAGTTTCGTGCGGAGGTGAACCATTGGACTCATTGGTGGCTTTCTTTCACTAGCTAGGTTTAGCTTCTTAAGTCAGTGGTGCAGGCTCTTCCCTATTATAGTTGTATGCTCCATGTGCTCCCATTGGATCTATTAATGATTTAGACTCTTTCGCTAGGCAATTTCTATGGGTTGGCAGTTTTTCATCTTATAAGTGGAGCCTTATGAAGTGGGATATTGTGTGTAGTTCAAAGCAATATGGTGGCCTCAATTTGCAACATTCCACTTTGATTGGCTTGGTGTTTTCTACCAAGCTTTATTGGAGATGGTGTTTGGAACAGGATCATGTCTGGGCAAGGATTATTTCTCACAAATATCTAAATGGGATATGAAAGGAGGAGGTTCCTTAGTATCCACTTGTGGGGAAAGGTTTTGTAATTTGGGAAACGCTTAAAAAAGGTTTTAAGTTGATGAAAGAGGGTTTGTTTTGGATTTACAATAGGGTATTTGAGGCTCTCTTTTTGTTTGAATCTTGGGATGGGTTTTCCCCTATCATGAGCAAGTATCCTAATCTACAAGATCTTTGTCAGCACTTCTTGGAGGCCAGTTGGTCTTGAGTGGTTGATTTTAAGACTTATTACCTCTATGGGCATGTGGAGGTGTCTAGATGAAAGGTACCTAGCGAGTGGCCTATGGCTAGCTTGGAGGAGGATTGTGTTGAGCTTCAAAATATTCTGGCAAGTAGACTGTGCAACTCTCTTAGGGATATGGATATTTTGGTCTGGAGTCTGGATCCTAAGGGGATTTACATGGTGGCTTGTGGGTACTAGGAGCTGATTACTTGGAAGTATGGTGGGTTGGAGGTTCCTTGGTGGAAAAATGTTTGGAATAAGTTCTCATGGCCCAAGTGTAATTGTTTCCTATGGACCTTATCTTAGAACAAATGCTTGACTTGGGAAAATCTTTGGAAGCGAGGATTCTAGGGCCCATTTTTTTGTGTTCTTTGTGGGTGGGGCGAGGAGGATTCATCCCACTTGTTCTTTTGTTGTCCTTTTTCTATGCTTATTTGGCATTTTTGGTGGGCTATTTGGAATCATCCTTGTGTTCATGCCTCTTCTCTAGTTGAATTTTGGAGTAGCCTAGGGAGACCTCAAAACACAAGCCTCTTTCCTCCAGATTGTGTGGTGCCTTGGTCCTATTTTCATCCTTTAGCAAATCTGGTTGGAAAGGAATCGTAGGATTTTTTGTGGGGATAAGTTGATGATTCAATAGGTTTGACAGAGAAGTGTTGGTATGATTCAAGAGACCGTGGAAGCTAAATGTGAAGTGGCTTTTCCTTTGGAAATGAGTGATGATGAGATTGTGAATAGATTGGTCCTGCAGGGTTTGGCCTTTGATTCCTTTTGTATTTGTAGAGGTCGACATGCTAAAAAGAAGGTTTAGAGAGTTGGGAGTTGGTCTCCTCCTCTAGTGGATTTTTTGAATATCAACACTGATGGGTCTTCTAGGGGTAATCCTGGACCTATTGGGATTGGTGGGGTTGGGAGAAATAGCTCTAGTTCAGTTGTTTTTGTATTATTCATTCATAAAGGGAAACAAACCAACAATCTTATGGAGGGGTTGGTGATTCTTTGGGCTATTGAGTGTGCATGTGCTCTTGGTTGGCACAAGATTATTTGTGAACCAAACTCTCAGATCATTGTTAATTTGTTGAATGAGAAAAATTTGGAGGGGGTTAATTGGAAAATTTCTTCGGTTGTTCGACATATTTTGCAGCTGCATTCTATGCTAGAGGTGGTGTCTTTTACTCACATCCCTTGGGAATGGAATAGGGTTGTTGACTATTTGGCCAAATGGGCTTTTGAGCATGTTGATGACTAGCAGATTAAGGGATGGGAGCAATTACCCCTTGATTATTGCAAAGTTTTAGAGAAGATTATTTTGGAGGACATGGTTGGTTGATGTTGGTTGGTGGATGGTTATGCTATGGTATTGAGTCTTGGTTGAGTGTTTGTTGGTTTGGTAATCCTACTTACCTTTGGGTGCCTTTGTGGACCCTGATTTCTTTGTATTGGTGATTTCCTAATATTAATAAATGTTTACCCTCTTTATTCAAAAAACATTGCATATCTCTCAAAGTCACAAGTTTGCATTGTTTATTTTTTTCAATTTATGTAGCTTAAAATTTCTCTTATAAAGCTCATTGGGAACTATCAATCTATTTCAAATTTCTAACACTAGTTTGGGCCTCTTCCAAATATGGTGAATATTCAACAAAATAAAGCTACCTTTTCTTAATCTCTCCTTCTACTTCCAAAAATATCTATTGTATGTTTTGTTGGGTGGAAAAAAATCATTACCTAAGGTTGGAGCATTCTCTTATCTTTTAATCAAAAACATAATTCTAACCAATTCTAGGCCTTGAATATTAGGAATTACCAATCCTTTTAATTGTATTATCTGTGGGGATTCTAATGAAGATACTAATCATCTCTTATTGAATTGTTAATTCTCTCATAACCATTGGTGTTGGCTCTGTAATAAATTGAATCGACAAAGCTTGTTTCTAAACAACATCTAATATATATTTAATAGTTGGGCCTCCCTCTCTGTGAAACCCACTTGTCATCACTCTAGTAGATGGCTCCATCCATCTTAATATGGAATATATGGTTGGAAAGAAACAAGAGAATATTCAAAAGGAAAGAAACCGAATTGGAGGAGGTATTCAACAAAATAAAGAATTTGTTTTCAAAATCAATGATGACTCAATTTTTCAAAAATTCTAATTCTCTTCACCTCATGGGATGCTATGATTCTAGAAAAAAAAAATTCACTAAAACATATCAATATATCCTCTTTGACTCCAAAAAGGCATTTCAATAAGTCTCAAATCCACTGGATACCTCTACTAAAGGATACCATAAAGCTCAATTTTAATGGAGCTTCATGAGGTAATCCTGGTATTTTGAGAATATGTTGTGTTCTAAGGGAATCAATAGGGAGTCTTCTTTTAGCTATAACAATTAAACTCCCTCAAGGAATTGATAATGAATATGAATCATAAGCTTTACTCAATGACCTCCTCTTAGAAAAGAAACAATACCTTAAAATAATTTACATTGAAGGAGACTCCCAAATCATCATCAATGCAGTAAAAAAAAATCTCCAGCAATTGGTGTCTAATAGATAATTTTCTATCAAAATATCGAATTACTTGGTAAATTTGATTATTTTAAAATTGGGCATTATTATTGGGAAGGAACAAATTAGCTCACTATTTCAAACGAAGCATGTGATCAAGATACACCAACAATCTTGATTAATATGAATAATATTAACCACTACCCAAGTATGAAAATGTTATGGAAATTGATAAGAGCCACACATTAAAGCACCTTTAATGTATTCAATTCATCTCCTATAAGTTAAATTGTTATGAGAAATTGATTACAACTTTGTACTTGTGCCTAAGGTATATGGTTGTGTCTTGTGTTATCTATAGTGATTTGACTTGCTTCTTGTGGATTCACATGGGGCTTTTTCATATGCATGTTTAGACACCCAACGGTGGCTCTTGCCACCTTTAGGGATTTGATTTGTTGCTTGTGGATTCACATGCGACTATTTAGTCCTCGCCATCCTCTACATCCTCCTTCATTGTAGCCAATCTCTCCTAATAGATTTCACATATTTAGAAAGTCTTTAATTACTCTTTAAGACGATGCTCAAAGTAACATTGTTTCAAAGATTAGATGGTGTATGATTCCCTCTCGAGATATTAGTCATACAAAAACTACATGAGTGAGCTCTCAAAAGAAGAAATATGAAATAAAAGATAAATAGAATATCAAATTGATAGAAGAAAAATGAAGAGATGCATTCAATAAAAAGTGAAGTGAATTGAAAATTGTGATATGAATAATGGATGCATGATATGAGATGGAATGATGAATATAGATTTATTATGATGATACATGGGTGATTGATTAATTTTTAATGCATTTGTTATGCTAACATGTGGATAGAAGCCTTATTTTAAAATAACAATGAATTTTATACAATATGATATATAAGACCAAGGTAAAAATGTATCTAATGCATGAATTAATTCATAAAAAAGTAAAAAACAAGAGGATATCCTAGCACTTGCAAGGCATTTAATTATCTTAACAAATCCTATGATGAGACAAACAATAAACAATAAAAGAATGTCTCTACACATCATAAATAATTACACCTTGGTGGGTCTTGTAAGGGAACAACCAATAGACATAAGGATGAGTCCCTTATACATCGCAAGGTGTTATAATTTGGTGGTTCTTATGAGGGAACAATCAACAAACATGACACACATAAATAATAAACTATGCCCCAATGTATAATAGTTAAAGTGCACCTTGATATATAATGATCATGGTGATTGTAAGTAGGCATAGTATGGGTCAAAATATAAATCAAATAAATAAAAGATCAATTGTCAACTTACACACAACAATGATAAATCTTGCCAAGGTGTTGAAAAGATAAAAGGTGGATGATGATTATGCCCAATTTAGGGAAGGTACATCCCACAAAAGTAAGTGATGAATGAAAAAGGAAATTTTACGATGGAAATTGATTGACAACTATATGTTATTAATGTTGATTTATAGTTCTTGATTTGACATTGAAAATGTGATGTTTGAAGTGTATAATTTGTGTATGTGAAGCATATAATTCTATTTTGTCTTTTATTAAGTAGAGGATGAAAGTTTATTTTTATTAATGGGAGAATGGGGAATGCACGAAACTTGTTTATTATGGAAGGGCATTGAGATCACAAAGTGAACTTGAAAGCATGAATGAAGATTTATTAAAGTAGGATGTAATCGCCTACCCCTAGTGTAAAACAAAGCATAGAGAGATGTGGATCTGAAAGAGTAGGTTAATGTCATAGAAATGGATGGGTGAAGGAGAAGTTCTTGAAATATGATGGGGTGCATTTTATTACGCATGGTGCTTTGGAGTAACTTTTCACCTTGATACTTATCCAAGACACCACTAAAAGTGGTTTTCACCATAGGAAATTTTTAATTTTACTATTCTTTAGGAGCTTTTCTTTGAAAAAAATACTTGAACTAGGTGAAACTCCATTTATAGTGTTGCATTGAGTTGTCTCATGACCTTTAGAAGGGTATAATTCTCAAAATCTAAAGACTCTCGAGCTATTTAGGTAATAATTCATATTGAGTTTACACTAGATCCCTTCTTATATTAAAAAATATCTTCATAATAAATGCATTCTTCAATACTATCAACATTAAAAAAATAAAATGTGATTCTTATACAAAGCACCAACTTTGAGCAAGAAACTGACTTGAAATGATGAAAAACCTCTAGCCTCTAGTGCCTCTAACCTCCAATTTGACACTTGTTAGTTATTACTCTCTAGAGATAGCACCGAAGGTACTACAATCCCTAAAAGAGCAATCAACACAACCAATATTTTCAAGAATATTTATAAAACAACAAAATGTTGGGTTCAACCAAAAATACATATGTACAATAAAGTTTTCTTCAACCAAAAGATTGACTTTACTCATTTATACCAACATTATGATAAGCCTCTACAAAATAAGTATTAAAAACTTTAAACTTGTAACCTCCAATTATATCAATATTTTAACTTTTCTTCTCTACATTACACACCCTCTTACATTAGCAAAACAAAATAATCTCAATACTTCATAAATAAAACAACTTTTAATTTTTAAATCATAAAATATTTATCTTGAATCTCCAAAAATACTATTACAAAAAATTGTTTTTTTATGCATAAATACTTAGTAATTCTTCTAGCCTCTTAATATCTTTGACATTTACACTTATCTCCATATAAATGATAAAACCTTATACCATTGGCATACCATCTTTCAAACTTCACAATTAACAAAAAAATATTTTATTAAATCATTTATCATCATTTATATGGTCCCACTCTCATATATGAAAAGTAAATGTATCTTTTTTTATATATATTGAACAAAGCAATTAAAATTACAAGTGTATATGAAAAATTTGGATAAAATAAAAATGATAAAACAATAACATGCATTACCTAATCCAAATTTTCAATACCTCAAATAGATGCAATGATGGATGAATTATTTGATTGATTTGATATGGTGGTTGCTCAATTCAGCAACATAACATTGAGATGGAGATGATATATGAATGATGATAGATAGAAATGGATGAATGATTCAAGAATGATTTTGGTAGCATAAGGATACTTGAAGAATCAATCCCCAATGGCTTATGAGAGGGTTGATTTATAGGCAAGATCTGATTTGGATTGATGGTTGAGATTGGATGCCAATAAGATGCATTAATCAATGGCCAAGATTGAAAGTTGTAGTATGAAATAGGGTTAGGGAAAAATTAGGGCAATGATAAGGATTAAGGGTTGAGATTGAATTATGAGATCATTCAATCAAGGGCCAAGATTAAATGAGATGTCAAGAGATAAGATTTGATGTGGAAGATAAGATTGGCACGAACAAAGAGGTGAGAAGAGAAATTAAATAATAAAAATTATTTAATATAGGTGGCCAATGAATAATTAAATAATAAAGATATTATTTAATTATAGAAGAATGTGACATAGGAGGAATCATTTTGAATTAAATAGTGATTTAATTCAAAATTCAAGAGAGTGGACTATTTAATTTACGAGAAAAAAAGCTAATGAATAATTAAATAATTAAAATAATTATTTAATTATAGCGGAAAGTGACATAGAAATTAAATAAATGGGAATTTATTTAATTTTAGAAAGAAAAGGACTTAATTAGTGACGTAGTTATATAAATAAAATTTATTTAATTAATCAAGGAAAAATTAAAAAATGGATTAATTATTTAATTAATAGAAGACATATGACATTAGAAAATAATTAAATAATTTTTATTTAATTATGAAGAATGAAAGGGGAAATGATGAAGAATCTAAAAGTCTTAGGCCTAGGACAATTTTTAGTGTCTACAACAAGAATGCGCCTACTTTATAGTGATACAACAAAAAAAGTCTAATATCCAAGCCACAAGGCTACAAAAAAGACTCTTACATAAGCTATACAAAAAAGTCCAATATCCAAGCCACAAGGCTACAAAAAAGGCTCTTACATAAGTTATACAACATATTTACCAACGTTGAGTTTACTATCAAGCTGAAATTGCATGACTTGAAAGTAAATGTATCTTAGTTGAAAAGTTTTTCTTAAAAAATTGGTATGATAATAGCAACTATTTCTCCTGCCTCTCATTGATATCATGTTGAAAAATGACACACAAATATTGCTAGAGATCTAACCCACAATAGCAACAATAATAAATAAAAATAAAAATAATATTAAAGTTGATATAGAGTTTTACAATAAATTGTGTAAATACCTATAAAGTATTGCATTCCCACAACTCCCCAAAACTACTCCAAACCACCCAACTCATTTTAATAACAATAAAAAGTCAATAAATGACTTTATTACAAATAAAAATCTTAATATCCCAATACTATCAACTATCAATCTCAACTCTTAAATTCTAAAATTTTATTATTATTATTATTATTATTATTATTATTATTATTATTAAGAAGGATAAACACTTTTTCTTAGAACTATGAAGACCTCATCCCCACTATAAATTCTCAACAATTACATTGTAAAGAGGTTTGAATTTTTATTAAGAATGCTAAAAACTTTTTCTTGGAACTATGAATTCCAGGTCAGAGACCTCATCCCCACTATAAATTCTCAACAATTACATTGTAGAGAGGTTTGAATTTTTATTAAGAAGGCTAAACACTTTTTCTCGGAACTATGAATTGCTAGGTCACAAGAGACCTCATCCCCACCTCATCCCCACTATAAATTCTCAACAATTACATTATAAAGAGGTTTGAACCTTAATGACATGAATAACAACACAATTTTATTATTATTTATTATAAATGAATTTGTAGTGAAACCTTTTTGTTTTCAACATAAATCTGCCTAGAGTAATGAGCTTACTGAGGTGTACTAGCATGCTAGATCCAGCTTAAAACCAATAGTCCCATGAGATCACCTGCTAGTGAAAATAGGAGCCCAAACCCCCCATGCGACCGCTCAGATAGTTACAACTATTTTGAATAATAACATGGACAAAACTGTAACCAGACCTAAACTATGATCAAAGGAAGAAAAAACAAAGTATACGAACTTCTATTTACTTCAATTTATGTCACGAGTCCTCCATAGATAATCTCCACTACTATACATATATTCATAAATTACTCTCAAATGACGTACCGTATGACAGGGCTTCTCAAACAACCACCAAGTACAAGAAGGCCAAAAGCAAATCGAAGCATAATCATTCCAAACCTCCAATCCATATCCACATCCCAGAAATAAAATATTTTAGAGAAAACTGACAAGCGCACATTAGCTATCTATCATCTATCTGTCTCTAGTATCTTATTTGTGCAGTGCTGTCTGGAATATCTTCTTCATATGCTTACGTAGGCTTACAAGGTACTTTGAGTGAGATTTTGTTTTCTACATCATCTTTTCTGCACACTACAGACATCATCACTTCATCCTCTTTCATGATTGCCTCAGTATCTTCTGCTCCTCCCCAGCCTGTTTTTACTGCTACTATTATTATTAGTGTCATTATTGTTATTATTGTAGAGTTATAGTTAGATCTGAGGAGGGAATTGATTTTTTATTTTATTTTGTACTCTTAAGTTTCCTTCTTGTTGGTCTCCTTAGAATCTATCTGTTAGATATTATTGCGCTTGAAGTGCTAGAGAAACATTGGCAAAACCAATTAGATTTGTAGTTGGTAATCAGAGAGAAGGGGAGAAAGCCTGCAAGCTATGTTATGGAGAATGAAAATTTTGGGAATTCAAAGCACACTTATTAAGTGTTTGGTGTCCATTTGTATTAATGTTGAGATTCATGGACACAACAGAGAAAAAGTTTCAGTTGGAAGAAGCATCACAGGGATTACCAGGTGAAATCCTATGTTAGAACCTTTTTTTTTGGTGCCATTTTAGTCCAAAAGTATGACCTTGTATGATTGTTTTTTTTTATCTTACCATGAAAATTTACATCTGCACACATCTGGAAGGAAAATATGCTAATGATCTTTCTGTTTGGAGAGTGCTGCTTTTGTATTGAAGAAGCGGCGTGTCTAAAGATTAAAAGGTTCCCGTTTTTTTTTTAACAGTGTATTATGGATGGAACACAAGTCATTATTTTTCCCCATGTACACATTCGGCAAAAAATTTGCTACTACAGTTTTTATCGAATTTTTTTCTTTAATATGTTTGCAATGTTCTAAGTTTCACAGTTAGACGGTCCCCATTAGCATGGTTTATTGGGTCTAGTATCAAGATCAGGCTTTTGGAGGCTATTTTCTTCACATGGGGTGTTGAAATGCAATGGTTATAACAGGACTCGACTCATTATTTATGGAAGATTGTGGAGTACAGTTATCTTAATTGGATCCCAGAGTGATGTATAAACCAATAAGCATGGATTCTACCAGGGGCTTCTGGATTTTCTCTTCCAAACTGGTCCTTTATTTCTTATTTCATTTGTGTCTAATAACTTGGATAACTTGCATTCATTAGCCAGCATTGGCATATGAGTTTTGTGCTGGTTCTGTCTCTAGTTTTCTCTGAGAAAAAGGCTGAAATGCTTTTGAAGGCACATATAGCCCATCCAACACGATGTTCATGTATATTTCAGTCATCTGCTGAATTCAGGACATCCTAGTACAGTTTCCGTTTGTTGAAATTTCCATGGGCCAGCAGTTATGACTCTAACCAAGGGCACACAATGGGTGCTCTTGCCACTGAGCTACTAGCCTCTTATGTTGTTTGGAATGTGGATTGCTCCAACTAAATGTCAGATTGTGCGTAATTCTCAAAGAATTCAAGACAAATCACGATAGGAAGGTTGCACATCTAATGGAAAATGTTTTATAGATGATGCGGCACAACATACAAGCTAGTTTACAAGTATTTTTTCTGGGAGTCGGTCTCATGGAACTTTAAGAGACGAGATAGTTTGAGATTTCATATTAAGTTCAACCCTTGTTGCTAATAATTTTTATTGGAGTTTGGTCAAAGGCCACAGGCTTATCAAAGTTCCTTCAAGGTGGGTACTCAAAACTATGACTTTACCGAGAGGGGCGTATCCAGAACCCACACGAAAACTAGAAACCAGATCACCTCGTGTAAGTGCGTGTCTTTAGACTAGCGGAATTTTTATTCTTTTTGTAAAGCAGACCAAGATTAGACTTTGAGTTCAGGTGATCTTTTACTGCAAAATTTAATAGGCCCCTCTGACATTGAGATGCCCAGTCTCTTACTGCAGGAAACAGAAAAAGACTCGCAGCTTGGTATCGACAGATAAAGCTTAAGGGGATCTGCAAATGGAATTCTTATTATTGAACTCCTGATCTTGCTCACTGAGTCTGGTTTACTGGCTTTCCCATTCTTTTTCATCTATCCTGATCCCCTGCAATCACAGAATGCCGAAGTCAACATTCAGACCACAGTTTTGGGGAATTATCTCCAGTAGTCATTATGCCAAGCACTTCCTCTGGGCAACAGCCAAACAAGAAAGGACGGCTCTGCTAGCTATAAATCTGAATGTGCGTTTTTGGAGTTCTGGATGTAGATAAATTCGCAGGATCATTTTTTTCGGTTAATGGTGCGTGCGTATATGTGCAGCACTTAATTATTTTGTGTCCCTAAAGCCTGAACCATCTAGCACTTGATATTTGCCCGTCTTGGTTTTTGATTCTTGCTGTTATTATCATAAAACACGAGGTGCGCTTTTAGTGGTAGTTATGAAAGAGGGCATTTTAGGCAATATGAAGATTCCCGTCTTCAAACTTATCGCATGTATCAATGGAACTATGCATTGACGAGGAAACTGTGTTTTTTATGTGGCTGGCTGTTCTTCTGCTTATTTTCTCTCAAACATTAACTTGTATTATTTTTTCTTTTCAAGTTGTAGACTTTTCTCCAACTGAGAATGGCAATGCCTGAACTGTGTGCCTGCATTTGTCTTTAGGAACTCAAGAACATGCATATTGCATATTCAGCAGAATTTGCTACAAGCACAACAATGTCAAACAGATTAGTCAGATAAGGTTTATAGCTTGCATCTTCATATGCGCACATGTAGAAATCCAGTTATCTGGCATTTGTAAGTTGGCTTGCGAACTGTTTGAAAGAAATTTTGAGCGAAGTTGGTGGTTAATGTGGATAGGTTTGCAAGCCATTTGACAAAAAGGCTTATGAACAAATCTTGGAAGAAGTTTAGAAACAAGCCCTAAAGAAAACTATCTTAGGTTCAAAAATGGAGAACAAGAATAGGTGGCTTTGATAAGTAGCAACTAGCTCAGGCCGTGCCATTGAGAAATTTGATGCGAAAGAGTTCCACCTAAAGAAGCATAAAATGTAAGACATTCATTCTACAGGACTTATGGAGATATGTAAATAAGTTGAATCCCAGAATTGTATAACCTGATACTGCAATGAAACAGAAACAGTAGGATAAAAAGAGAATTGCTAAGGCCATTAGTGCAAAGAACTCCAAGGAACTGTGGAATAATTTGGAGGAGAAATATGAAGTGAAGAGTTTGGTCTTGAAACTCGCAAATTGTTTTTGCTTTTCTTCAGGAGGTGAAACACCTGATTCATCAGTCTCGGTCTCTGTTGAGAACATTTGCAGGTATAGGGGCTACTCACTTTACTATATCTAAGGAGGATAGCCTACCAGATCTATTCGCTACTTGATATCTGTTTGATAGTTCGGTACCATATTGACTTATCAGGTTGCTGAATTACCTTTTGATCCAATAACTGATAAATGTCTAGAGAAAAATACGATGGCCAAAGGGTTTAATCTAGGAGTAAGTACGAAGGGATATAAGCCAGCAATAAGAAATCTCAAAAAGCAAAGCCTCATAAAGCCATTTAGAGTTCCCAAAGCGAAAAATGAAAATTGATTACCTCTGTGGTAAATTCAAGCATTTGATTAAATATTGCAAGAAATCAATTCACAATGATGGAAAAGTTAAAACAAAAGTTCATTCATTTGCAAACAAAAGTTTTGTGTGAAAACAAATCTCTGTGCAAGAAAATAATTTGCATATCCAGTTGTGTGAAACATTGTTTGTTCTAACATGTTACCATTGCATCAGCATTGATTAGGTTTCACGGTGCTTAGTAGGAAGGAAATTTTTGAATTGACCTCATTCATATATGCAATACGGCCATTGATATATAAATTATGATCCCATGACAAGTACATCTGTGATTACCAACTCTTTGCCCCTTTGTACATTCTCCTATGTTCATGCTCGAGTTCAATGTTATATGAGTTACAAAATCTGAAATTGTGACATTCGAGACATTCATTTGGACCATGCAAAATTTAAGTTTTGTTAAAATAAGTATTTTTTGAGTTTCCTGGCACAACCAGGTCTCCAATGCCAGGGTTGAAGCTTGCAGTTGAGATATATGGTTGAAGCTTCGATATTGGCCATGATGATGGTTTTATCACATAAATTAATATAATGAAAAATTAAGCTGCCATCGTTGATTTTTGACAATTGTTCCTTATGTTTCTGTCCTAGGGTTGTTTTAGCTGCTCCTTCAAAACTTTGTTTAAGTGGGTTATAGTTCTAGTTACCAGCTTCTTTTTTTCTTTGATTGATAAGATTGTGTTATTGTTGTGATGGTTTTATCACACAAATTAATATAACGAAGAATTAAGCTGCCAATGTTGATTTTTGACAGTTGCTCCCTTTGCTTCCGCCCCCCAGTTGCTGCATCAAAACTTTGTTTAAGTAGGTTATAGCTTTGGTTGCCAGTTTCTTCTTTCATTTTATCAAGGAAAGTGTTTTTGATCAGAACTATGAACCGGAGAGGGTTTTTAAAGGATCTCAAAATCTTGTACAACAAAAAAGATTATAACAACAAAGAACTAGAACCAACAAAGATACTGACTTTAAGACTAGAAAGGCCCCTACCAACCAAACAGCAGAACTTCAACAAAAGACCGCCAAAACCACAATCAAAGAGGTTTGAAACAAAACCTCTCCAAACAGCTCTGAAGTGAAGCTTGACCCAATTGGATCATCCTACATTTCTTTGAAGAACCAATCTCAACTAGAGGGAGAACATCTTGATTACTTTTTTCCTTTAAAGAGAGATCCCCTCGAGTTCTCAATGGTATCCACAACTGCAAGATCCAAATCCTTACCTACATTCAAAGAAGAAATAGGAACCAAAGGGCACAGACCATCCGGTTCTTGCTTGCCTCTTATGGAAGACCCCTTAGTTTTTCCTACAGGGCTTACAGCTGTGAAGCCCAAATCATTTCCTTCGAAAATAGTCACCGAATTCCTTTGACCAGAAGAGATCCTTTTAGACTGAACTTGGAGCTTTTCCTTGATATCCTAGTACGAATGGGAAAAATACCCAGCTCTATTTCAATGAAAGCAAACTAGAGAGGATGACTCAAAATGGATTTTCTGCTCCCAAACACCCAGCTTGGAGTGTAACTTAATTGGCAACAGCTTATCTATATCAAAACACACACAAAATCTGGCAAAAACTAAGCATTTCATATCTTGCGTGACATTGTCAATAGCTAAAAAACAAACAAAGAGCATTAGCAATACCTCTTATGATCCTTTCGTCCCAGTATTCCAAAGGGAGCCTTGGCAGCCTTACCCAAATAGAAGCATTGAACCCAATAGTCCATCCTTTCTTTGCCAAAGAACCAAGGCCCTCCTTGCAAGATACACATGCTCTCCTTTAGGGATTAGGAGAATAAGAAGGAACCATTAGACATCGCAGTCACTCGAAATTTACCAGAAACACACCATCTTTTAGAAGCCGAGGTACGAATAGCATCAATATTCAGACGAGAGCTTGATTGTGTTGTTGTTCCAGATTTTTTGAAATTTTGTACTAGAAAATTATTGTTTCTTCTACAATGATTGGAACCAAGTACAACTGCCTCTGTGCAAGTCTAAAGTCTGTCGGATATTTTCTTGTTAAATTGGTTGAATATCCATCCAAGTTAAGGATTGTTGCCAAGCACTCTTTCCTGTAGAGATATTTAAAAAAGAAAAAAAGATGCTCTACGGATTTAATTGCTTGCATACATAATTTACATCTACATTCTTAAGCAAGCATTCCTTTTGCAAGGCTTGTTAAGATTATTATCAACTTACAGATAGAAATCCAAGAAAAGAAAATTACCTTGGGTTATTCTTATTGTGCCATAGTCTCATGACCTTCATCCATAAATTGCCACAGGAAAGAGATATTTTATGCTTAGTGAAATATCAATTCGCCTATCTAACAGTGTGGATTCCTAATCATTTCGTGTCTTATCTGATAAAATCTTTTGTGTTGTCTGCTTGTGTAAATATCAGTAGCCCAGCCTAAGTGCGTTCTCTCCTGATTATACTTATTTCCATTTCCATTTTCTCTTTTTGTATACTCCAAAATGTTTGCAATTTCAGATTGCATTCCAGCAAACAGATACTCAAGTCCATTTTTTGTGTTCAAGCAGACGTTCTACAGACCATAGAGTGAATTGAATAAACCTATTTTTACTGTTGATGTATCCAACCAAGAATCAAATGTCTTCCCAACCTTTATGACCGAAGCTCTAAAAAAATCAAGCCCTTGACGAATTAAATTAATTGAAGGTTAGTAATTATATCACAAATAAACTAATAAATTTTCGTACCTTTAATATCTAATGCGTCTCAGGTCTGAGAATTTCCAATGTGTGTTCTAAAGCTTCTTCTAATGTCTGCTTCTGGACTGTGCATTCACTAGCACTGGGAAATAGGTGGTAGTCAATCAAAAAGTTAAAACTTTAACCGAGACTTGATTATTTTTCAATCTGTCTTAAATAGTGTCGAAAATTTAAATCAAACAACATAGGCAGTATTTGTAAAATGCCTGTATTATCTGTAGATATCAATATCAATTTAATATGAGTCTGCCTTATTCATTATTGTTTGTTTCAGAGTCTACATGCACACAAGGTGTTCCTCTGATGGAAATTCTTATTTTATTACTTAAATTGGATGTCCAGGTGGCAGATATGGCAGCAAAAGTACATTGTGAAACAAAGTTGCATATAAGATTCTCAAACAAAAAAGCAGTCACGGCAACACGAGTAACATTAAAGCTTGAAGATCCTTGGCCAAACCGTCCTGAGTTGATCAAACCATTAAAAGACGATCAAACTTGCAGTGGAATCAACAATTGCAGTGATTCCATGCAAGAAAGAATGGAAGGATATGGAACACAAGATATTAGAGAAAATCTTAAGCAGACAATGCTTAAACAAGAAGAAATTTTCCAAGGACAGGTAAGCAAATGAACTTGCACAATGATTATTGTTTTTGAATGAGAAATGCACGATTGTAGAAAGCTCCGAGATGAATTTTCCATAGATAAATTAGTTTTTCATGTTCTAAGGATGAAAGAGGGAAGGGGATTTTATGCTTCATAAAATGATATTTTTCAATGGTCTGAAGCATTTGGTTTGTTCTTGGGATCCTGCAGGTCCGAGAACTGCATCGTCTATATCAAGTTCAGAAGGTGTTGATGGCTGATCTTAAAAACAAATCACTTGACAAATCAAAGTTGGATTCAGCAACATCACAAAAAAGTCATTTCATATTTCAATTTGGATCAGATCATGTTCAATCAGAAGGCATAAGGAGTGTTAGGGATCCACTCAATAGTTTTGTGACAGACAAAGACAAAATAAGTTACAGACTGCCTATTTGTGGCAAGGATAGAGATCAAAGCCTTTGTTCTGATTTTCTTGGAAAAGGCCTACCAATTGGGTTGAGTCCAAAAGAAACCAAAGATAGCTCACAAGACTTTTCCAGGTTGCAACCTAGTAGAGCTACTTGCAGGACTTTTGATCTTGAACAGCCTGCTGCAGAATATGTGAATGACAGGGCCACACATGCAAACAAGGATGACAAAATTTTAAGAATAGCCCTCAAAAGTGATACGAAAGAAGATAAATCACTAAATTTCAGTATGTTTCTTCATCCAGATAGTGATGTGGAGCTGACCTTAGGTACTGGATATGGAAAAGGTAAAACAGTATCTAATTATCATAAAACTCCTTCAAGTTTAGGATTGGCTTTTCCAGAGTTTAAAAGAGAACAGCCAACAGAATGCAGAAGTCCAATATTTAATGATGAATTAAAACTCTACTCTCCAGCTTCAGTTAGGTCTGAAGCCACCATTCCAGAAAATATCAGAACATTGGAAGGGACTCAAGCAAGCGGCAAGGAACATAAAAATAATGACAGGTGTAGGACTGGATGGCAAAGGTTTGATATTGATGGTGAGAAAAACAATAAGGAGAGGCACTTCCTTGATCTTCATATTGGTGAAAGACCAAATCAAGAAAATATTAAACAGCCTCCTTGGCTTCTTCAAGCTTTGAACCTGAGCAGGACATAAGTTCTATTTGGAAAGTGCGTTTTCATTAGAACACCATCAAAGTTTTTCTTGGCATTATGCCTAAGAAGTGGGAACATTGTTTGATTATTCATCTGTAACATTCGGATTATTTCTGATTGGTTCAATAAAGTGAGATTCATATAGGTAATTAGGGCTCCTCTCTTGAACACGTGATTTGCTTAAATACAACATGAAGAGCAATAAAGTGTTGAGAATGACCATTTCGGACATTGATGAATTCCTGAGATAGAAATGACAGACTATAGCTGACATTTGAAAATCCCTGATAAGATGTCTTAAGGAGTTTGTTCTCTTAACATTCTTTCCCTTGTTATTGCTTATTCGTCTCTACGATGTACTGATATAATATTCTTAGTTCAAAACATACTCTTTGAGTAGAGGAAACAAGAAATCTACCCCAAACACAATTCTACAAAAGCAGAACAATTGCAAAAGGAATTTCTTTGCTTTTTTCAGTAAACAGGGTGTACTTATGTAGTGCATACTGGAATTCAACTGTCATTCAAAGACATCATATTTGCTGTGCTTTTCTATATTAACTATTAAGCCATGTGACTATAATTTGTGTAATAGTTGTATAACGTCCATGATGGAGGCAAAGGACACAGCTGAAAAGAGCGGTGTCATTAATTCTATGACCCAATTCACAGGCCTGTGAATCGTTTCCAACTGGATTGATTCTCTTTTGTTTCAATGGAGATGCTGGATAGTCACATTTTGAAAATAGTAGTTTAAAGTAGCTATCAGTCCTAACTAGCTTTTCTTCTTTTATAACAGACTTCCACAGGAATACATGTGCCAAAGCTTTTCCGTACAAAATGCTTCTATTCGGTGCATCCAGAAGAGCTTCGGTGGACATTTATTTTGTTTCACAATGAAAATGCCTGAAAGTGATGTTTAAAATTCCATGGTTCAGCTTGAAACAACTAGTAGATAATGGTTCCATGGAGGGACCTACTGCTACGATATTGTAGGATTTTCTTCTTAAGCCATAGTATTAATTAGTTTGGAGTTTTTGGATTTGACTATGTAAATATTTTTCCATCAATATTTCAAATCATATTTCATGATCAATCTATCATTAGGATGAAGATAGTCAAAGAAGAGATGATATGATACGTTGACTGATAAATACATGATCAAATCCAAAAACTCCAAATTAATATTATAAACTATAAAAAATTTATATGCCTCTAATAACATCTAATTGGTGCTATTTTTTTTAACATTTTCTCTAAATTATAAACAGGTTCTCCTACAGGGCTATAGCTGCACTTTTTTCTTGGGTCCTATGGGACCCTATATATTTGGCTCCTAAATTTCCTCGAGGGCATCCTATTAAGGATTTTTGGGATTTGAAGCATGGGGCTATCACCCCAGCATCAGGCAAATTCACCGCCAATAATTCACCGTGGGAAAATTCACCGTCATGACAACTCACCGCACGAAAAATTAATTGAATGAATTTTTGGCGGTTAATTTTCCATGGTGGTGAATTGCTGGTGGTGGTGAATTTTCCCACAGTGAATTGTTGACGGTGAATTTTCCGTCGGTAAATTGCTGGCGGTGAATTTTCCTAGAGCCATCACCCCATTTTCCTTAAATGGTAGTTCCTCATAATCCATTTTATCATTGGAATAACAAAACTGAAAATGCAGTGCAAGGATTTTGAGATACAACTGGGGTAAGGTGTCGGAAATCTGCAATGGTTAACAAAATTTTAGAATGGCTACTGAAACGTTTTATTAAACAGTTTTAGCTCATTACATTTTTCTTGAAAATATCAACTCAGTTCTGATAATGATGAGGATTATATATACACATAGAGACCTTTGTTGGGCTTTCACCCATAAACATGTTCATTTGGATAAAGAGTCAGTTCGAAGCATTGTAAGGGATTGTTGTCATTGAAATCTTGGCTGGCTTTCTAAATGACATTTTCTTTGGATAACAAGATCAGAGTTACTGTGTAAGGCCTTTTGGCGTGTTTATTTATTCAGAAAAGCTGCTTCTCACATCGACGTGATATCTCGGATCTCCTATGCTACCACCCTCTGATATACACTTGGTCAGGGATTTGTGCAAGCCTCTTCCATGGATTCCTGCCACTTCATTACTAGAATTATTTAGAAAAAGTGTTTTGCATGGGATTATGAAATGTTAACAAAATATATTAAATTAATTATTTTAAGATCAGTCTAACTTGAAAGGCACTTCTGAATGATCATTTGCTATTGTGTTTATTTAAAATTAAGTAGAACAGAAAATGCAGGCGGTTTCTAGGGATAGAGGTATGTTGAGGGTGATGTAGACACATTTGATGTGAAATTCAATTTAGTAGATTGTTGAAATCTAAAATTAAGTGGAAAATATATGATCTGTAAGGGTTTATTGTGAGGTTGACTAAGATCAGAATTGTTACAATCAAAGTGTTTTAAAGAGTTGGAGTGTGCATAAAGAGTGCTATGAATAAGTTGTTGTGATGGGTGACCTCTCGGGAAGGCCCAATGCTTCAACTCTATGAGCATCACCTAGATGCAATGAATGCTAAGAGGACCATTCATTATCATGAGAGATGGGTTCTTGTGAACCACTACTCATGAAACATGGGTCAATGAGTTTGACTCGAAAAACTACACGGTTGAATCCTAATAGCAAAATCATAAGTTGTGTTTATATAGGTGTTTGGGCATGCTTTGGTTGATATAAAAGTTAGGGTGCGAAATTGATTTTTTATGTTAAATATTAGAACTTTTGATATAGATACAATATAAACGAGACATAGTATAGAATATACCAGTCAAGAGTTTATCTCTTAGTTTTTGAGATGTAGTATAGAATATATTAGTTAGTAGTTTATCTCCTAGACTTTAAGGGAATGTCATATTTTAAATTCATATAATAATATAACGTAACTCTAAATCTTTCTATATATAAATAGAAGTAAAATTTACAATAGATTTTTATGCAATGTGTAACATTCATAAATGATCTCTCTCTCTCTCTCTCTCTCTCTCTCTCTCTCTCTCTCTCTCTATATATATATATATATATATATATAGTTTGTATTATAGTAAATATTATGATTACACTATCTTGCATATCATTTCATCCCTCTCATATTTCATCTATTCTTCTTACACACCTTTTCGTGCATTTCCCTCACTCTCTAGGTAGTATACTATAAGACTTAAATATATTAAATAATCATATGGACACATCTTTTAGATATGTCCCATCCTAGGTGTTGTCTTTATTGGTGCAAGGTTGTTGGTCATACCATACTAGTTCTATGTATCTTTTTATTAGGTAGCATTGATTCCCTTATGCATGACTATGCAATGCTAGATTATATTCTAATATATGAGATGTAGAAAAACCCTAATGAAGAACCTTGTCAACATTATCCCTAAACTCATTTATTGTCTCAATGTCCTCATAATAACCACCCTTAAGTTGCTACTATTTTTTTTTTAATTCAATTCCCAACAACTACCAACTAAAATCAATTGAGCATCTTCCATCTAGCTTAGAAGTGTTGACTTCATGACTTCTCCAATCACCATGGTGGCAACAACTCTATCTGCCACTTATGTTTATGCTCAAAGGTGGAAAGATCACAATGTTAGGATCATCCCTAGACCCAAACCTAAACTTTGAAGGTTCATTCGTGATGACCCTACCTACATATCCCCTTGAAACCTTGAAAATAGGGGATGTGTGTTCTCTATCTTTTAGAAGATGGAACACACACACAAGGGATGAGGGCCTATTTCCTTCATGTTTCACTCAAGGATACCTTAGAGATCTCAATCCAAGGATAGAATGGGAGAAGGAGATCTGCAATAAGGTTTCCTAGGGTATGATTAATTACTAAGGAGGGGTTCACCACCAAGCTAGGGTTTGGAAAGACAAGTAAGATGCAAAACCTAATGACAAAGCCTAATGATGTGCAATCTTTAAACAAATGACCTAGAAATGCATGCAAAACATAACAATAAGCTGAGAAAACATAGAGGTGCACTTGGAAACCTATAGAAGCTTAGATGAAGACCTGAAATGCTAGAAATGTTGAATTTAATACACACTAGATTCATATGCTAGGTTGGGCAATTTAGTCCCAGATTAGGGTTTTTGGGAAGGAACAAAAATCTGGTAGTGACAAGTCTAGAACTCCTAAAAACTGTAAAATTCACTATACTGGGACTCATATGCCAGAAGTGGCATATCAGTTCTACTTGGCTTTTTCAGAGGGTCAAGATCTGAATCTGCTCTTCTATCTTTGTTCTTCCTTCTCAACCTGGTTTAGATTTGAACTACTAAATTCTGCTTTGTAGGTGTCTTTTAGTGATCTTGTAAACAAGGTGACAACTTTGGGGTAAGTGCACCAAGATGGTTCCCAAAAAGGGGGCTTAAGTGGCCATTTTTTTTTTGAAATAAGGAAATACTAACCTTGGATGTGAAATTGAGGATACTTACACAAAAATTTGAGATGGAACAAAAAGAGGGATTCAAGTGCTTTGAGTCTACTTTCTAAACTACTAATTTATTTTTAAAATGATTGATATTAATGGGTTCAAATGAGGGACGTACAAAAATTGGTGTTGTTTTGTCAGAAAACCATTACATAG